>OZ038465.1:923614-1196114 GCA_964036295.1 Plumapathes pennacea | reverse complement strand
CTTTTTTCTGTTTTCTTTAAAAAAGCTGCGAGAATTTTCTTAGATTTGATAATACTAGCAGACATTAACTTCATTACTCACTATACTTTAAAACATCTGATAGGGCAGCATAATATGGATAAAATTAATAAATGAATACATTGATTACATGAAAACATATATAGAAACAGTTTATAAGGCCATAGCTGTTCTTGGCATTCTGTGCACATAACACTTTGAATTTTAAATCATTCACAACAGGCATTTGTGAAACCAGTCTGTTGTTAACTGCAAACATGCAGACAGCCAACATGAATAAATAACACTATTATTATTCAGCGATAATACATTAATACGAACAATCGTATTATTATGCATTTTACATTTATTTTAGTTTTTTTCTTCATAGAACGGCGAGAAATCCTTCTCTGTACAAAACCCGATCGTTTAGTTTATATTTGCCTCTGTATAAAAGAAATGCTTAACAGTTTGCAGGCTGTACATTTCGCTGTCAACTGTCACGTAAACACACACAACTTCAGAAACGCACTTACCATCAATCTATAAAAAATAATACAGTACTGACGACTTGGTAATCCGAACCAGAAAAGCTACACGAAACTGTATTTAGTTCCTAAGCTGAGTAACACTCTGAACTATCTGGACTTCGACAACGAACACTAATCCTAAAAAGGCTTCGCGAATTACCTCAGCCAAGAGTCATGTCTTCGAATATTCCTTTTATCAGTTTTGATTTACTGTACCTGACTGTATCTAGGTCTCCAATTCGACAACTTAAAAACAGCTCCGCATCTCCCATACTGACTTCAGGCTGCAGAAACCCTGACGCCCAAACGGGAACGCATAGAATCTGCAAAAACAGTGATTATTTTGACCATTTGTTTACATCGTACTGCGCATGCACAAACCGATGACCATTCGCAGGCTCTATCAACAATGGCGTCATGACGGGCTTTCTCATGACCGTTCAAAAAGTTGAAAATGCCCAAAAGAAGCAAGAAAAAGGCTGATGAATACTCAGAAGAAGCCACAGCCAGACCTCCTGCTTTAACATTAGCTCATTTTATCAACACTGTACCTGGAATACCCAAACAAGAAGCTGCAGAGACCAACACAGTTGAGTGCGAGGCTTCTGCAGCGGCGGAATCAACAGCGGACAAGAAAGTTGAAAATTTTCTCGTCAATAAGACTAAGAAAGGGAAGCTTCCCATTTCCCTAGAAAAGCGAGCTAAGGGCAAAAAGGTTACTGTCATTGGAAACGTTAGTGGAAACGCCGAGGTCCTGTTGCACGAATTGAAGACGAGAGTCGGAGCTGGTGGGGTGGTGAGAGAGGACTGTGTCGAACTACAGGGTGACCACCAGAGAGCAGTGGAGAAGTTCCTCACAGGTCATCCGTGGGTAAAGGCCTTTTCCGTGGGTAAAATGATGACGCCAATGCTCGACTGGACGCCCAAATAAAAACTTTGAGCGTTGGGGGTCTGGTGGCGACACTGCATGTGCACTTTATTAGCTCCCAATTTGCTCTGCCAGTATTTTTAATAATGTTTTGAAGTTTAACCCATGCCGTTGGCCATTGTGTTATAGCTCATGATATTGTTTTGAGTATCACAAAATAAAAAATAAACGGACTTTGAGGGTGTCAAATAAACATTTATCATTTGTACCCAGGCTCTTTCAGAGTTTTCGATGCCTGCCTGTTAATCATTGACCAGTGCCGCTTCGATGCTGTCACGGGTGCGTACCAAGATGGCAGGGCTTGCTCGCAGTCAGTCTTTGTTTCGTAGTCAAGGCTACATAGGAGGCAAATGGATAAAGTCCGAGCGCGAGTTTCCAGTATTCAATCCGGCTACGGGTGAACAAATCGGTCAGGTTGCGGACATGGGAACAGACGATGCAGAACACGCTATCCAACAAGCTCACGGGGCACTCAAGCCTTGGAGACAAATGACTTGCAAGGTATGTGCTCAAATATGTCGCTCGATTAATAATTTGCAGCGGTGCCGTTCTAATAATTGATCTTGACTTTTCTTTCACATAAATATGTTGCGTCATTGCATCAGGCGTGAAAATGTTCTCTTTAGTCAAGAACGCTATTTTAATTTTACTGAGCACGAAAAATCCTTCCATTGTCGTCACGTGTTGCATGACGTCACGTTAAGGTCTACAGTTTTTTTTTTTTTTTTTGGTTTAGAGGCTCTGTAAGACTGTAAAACTTCTTATACATCTTGTAGGTTGTTTGTTGTGGATTGGGTTTGAACAATATTTTAATTTGTAAGGAACGAAGTGGAAAGCTGCGAGCATGGCAAAACCTGATCACCAAACATGAGACTGAACTTGCAGAGTTGCTGACCATGGAACAGGTGTGACAAACTCTGTTTTTAATACACCTCCAATTTTTTTTCCAAATTATATTCAGACATTTAAACAAGGTCACTTTTGCTTTCTTTTTATCAGGGTAAGCCATTGGCTGAGGCCAGAGGGGAGGTCCGGTATGGAGCATTATTTGTTGAATGGTTTGCAGAGGAAGCAAAGAGGATTTATGGGGACATCCTGCCCAGCCCTGTGCCGACACGTAGACTCCTGGTGTTAAAACAGCCTGTGGGTGTGGCACTGATGATAACACCTGTAAGTTTACAGTATAGAGCGGTTTTCGGATGACTGTCGAAAACCAAAACCAAAGTAATCACACTACCAATCAGCTCAGCCAATCGGAAGCCAAAGTAATTTGTGTTTGGTCTTGCATTTGGTTTTACTTTCCAATCAGCAATGCAAGTATACGCCATCGCTTGCGTGAGAAGTGTTTGGTTTTGGTTTGATTTTGTTTCTGATTGGCTGAACATGCTGACAAACTCATGTGGACAAAAAGTGTAGCAAATGCAAAACCAAAGCAATTACATGATTACTTTCGACAGTCATCCGAAAACGGCTTTATACAGTTAGATAACAATCACTCAGTGCAAGCTCACATGAAGTACAACCAAAACAGAAATGCAAAATTGGCATGCAAAGGTTTGATATTCAATCAGAACACATGCTTCATTAGCCTGCAAATACAGCCCCTTTATGACAGGTGCTTACTCAGTAAGTTGTTCAGTAAACACCCAGTTGTGAAAGGGCTGTATTCGCAAGCTAATGCTCCATATGCCTCATCTTAGTTTTTTTTTTTTTTTTTTTTGGCTAATGGGCCTCTTCATTAATTTACTTGTCTTGTTCTGGTAACAATAATAATGATATTATTGCCCCTCCCCCACCCCACCCTTTTTTTCTGCAGTGGAATTTTCCTATGGCAATGGTGACAAGAAAGGCAGCAGCCGCTTTAGCCGCAGGTTGCACTGTCATCATAAAGCCTTCTGAGGAGACTCCATATTCTGCTTTAGCTCTCCAGAAGGTGTGTTTCAATATTCAAATATACAGTGGTTTCACATCCTGTCCCAGGAGTATCAGATTGTAGTGCAGTGTGATTATTTTGATGCGTACTGGGGCATAGCAATGTAAGCTGGTGGAGGCGGTCATAAAGTCTCTCACTGTAGTCTGGTCAGGTATCAGAAATGTCAGGTCCCTCTTTAGCTGTTTACATGTATGTATCTTGAAGAGAAGCCCTGGACTGATCAGGGGTTACAGTGTTTTGGGGGCTAATACTGGTGGGAGGATATACTTAGTAGTGCAAGTACTGTACAATCATATAGATGGAAGTGAAATCACTTTGAAGCTATACCCATAGTTTTTACAGTCTCTCCATTTGTGTTCTTGTCTTGACTTAACAAGATCAATTTTTTGGTAAAGAAATAGCAAAACACTCTCTGTCTTTGCATATAAGTTTTGTTTCAAAATAGTCCTGTCATTTGCACTCCATTTTCAGTTAGCAGAGGATGCAGGGTTTCCCCCTGGTGTCATCAACACAGTGACGTGCTCTCGTGATAATGTGACGTCTGTGACAGATGTCATGTTGAAGAGTGACCTGGTCGCTGCGTTGTCTTTTACAGGCTCCACAGCAACTGGCAAGGTACTTTTTTTTGTTCTGATGAATGCCTTTTTGCCATGACCTGTATTACTGTCAGTTTACCATGTACTTTGAATGTTAGACAAAATAATATTATTTTGTAATGAATATTTTATTACTTACAGATACTGATGTCCAAGTGTGCTGATACAATCAAGAGAGTGTCCCTAGAGCTTGGAGGAAATGCAGCATTCATTGTGTTTAACTCAGCCAATGTCGATGCAGCAGTAGCAGGAGCTATGGCCTGCAAGTTCAGACACACTGCACAAGTAGGAAAAAAACTTTGCTTTATACATGATGCTCCCATTATTTATCTTAGGGGGTGTAAGGGCAGACATTAATCAAATCCAAACCATTATGTGTAATATAATGTGATATCAATGTGTAACATATTTTGTCCTCAGACTTGCATTTGTGCCAATCGCCTTCTGATCCAAGACAAAGTCTATGATGAATTTAGTACCAAGCTTGCGGCAGCTGTTGAGAAGTTGAAAGTGGGAAATGGAATGGAACAGTCCTCTACCCAGGGACCACTCATCAACCAAAAAGCTGTAGAAAAGGTAAAACTTTCTCTAGTTTTCTTCAGAGCGTGCTTAACATCAAATGACTGAACGACTTGCCTGATCGAATTTGGCATGAATTTTGAAGTTTAGAAATATTAAGAAGAATCGTATGGGAAAAGTTAGTGGGACTCAAGGGGGGGGGGGGGGGGGGGGAGGGGGGGATCCTGCAAAGGGCCTACTACACTGCGTCTTTGATTGGTTCACTGTGTTTTTCTCTCCTCCAGGTGGATCGTCACGTGCAGGACGCCTTGTCTCGTGGAGCCAAACTCCTGAAAGGGGGGTCTCGTCACGAGTTGGGGGGCACGTTCTACCAGCCCACCATTCTGACTGACGTCACTAAAGATATGCTGGTGTGTCACGAGGAGACATTTGGTCCCGTGGCACCGCTTATCAGGTGAACCGCTAGCTGACTCATCAGGTAGTCTGGTAATGAGTTTCTTTTCAAGCGCGCAAAAAATTGAAGCTCCTGGGGCTCAGGACGCGCACCGTCGGCTTCCGTTGACAACAGTGCCTTTAGAGCTGACGGGAACTACCGACGTTTAATAAAATAACTTTACCTTTTAGCACTGATGTAGAGTGTTGGTGACGTTTCTGTTTTGTGGCTTTCTTTAGGTTCCAAACAGAAGAGGAAGCGGTCACACTAGCCAATGCCACAAACTCCGGCCTCGCAGGTTAGTGTAAACTTTTGTGTTGGATTTACCATGAGAAAATAATGGCCAATGTCATAATCACATGTGGAAAATCC
Source organism: Plumapathes pennacea (assembly GCA_964036295.1). Classification (NCBI taxonomy): domain Eukaryota; kingdom Metazoa; phylum Cnidaria; class Anthozoa; order Antipatharia; family Myriopathidae; genus Plumapathes; species Plumapathes pennacea. The sequence continues at coordinate 1,190,806 of OZ038465.1, read as the reverse complement.
CATGCAGTATCCCGTTATTAAATAGAGAAAATTATCGACCTCAAGTCCGTGTCAAATTGGATCGATCGGTTTTAATTCAAATTTGCGTTACCATATATACTCAATTTTAATTTGAGAAGGCCAAGTTTAACTCCAAACCAATTTCAATGTGTTTGTTGCCTTGCAGGTTATTTCTTTTCACAGGATCTCAGTCAAATTTGGCGAGTTGCTGAAGAGATGGAAGTTGGAATGGTTGGTGTGAACGAGGGAGTCTTTTCCACAGAGGTGGCGCCATTCGGTGGAGTGAAGCAGTCTGGGTTGGGACGCGAGGGTTCTAAATACGGAATGGACGAGTACTTGGAAACCAAATACGTCTGCCTCGGTGGGATTTCCTCGTAATATTCTGATGCGTGTTGCCTCCCTGTGCCTCTCGCTGCTTTAGCTCAAGACTCAAGTCCTGTTTTATAGAACTTCTAGAGTATCTAAAACACTACAAAATAAAACAAAATAAACTATATATTCACCAAAGCCGCTGAGTTTTGTAGAACCAAACCATAGCTGTAGTTAGTCTATAGAACCAATTGTTTTACTGTCCCGGTTACTGTCTGTGTGTGTTGCTGTCGCTGTTACCTTGAGCTCTTTGTTTTTACGATTTCACCGGCGAAGCTTCTTAGCAGGGATTATCCTACTTTGCCTTGCTTGCATTGCTGATAAATTCGCAGTAAGGGGCCGTTTGTTTGGGCTATTCAAGAATAACAGCTGTGCTAGCTGATCGGTAAAATCTTTTTGGTTTGAAGCTGACATGTAGTGGGCAGCTGTTTGCGATGCCAGGGTGAAGCTATTAAAACCAATCTGGAATAAAACTTTCCTGAAAACAAGCAAGTGTTTGGGTTATTTACGTTATTCCTATTCCGGAATATAACGAAACAAACATAAGGCAACGCGCACACCAGTCACTTACCATGATGCACCGCGCACTGTGGTACGCGAGATCATGGCTTACATCTCTCGAACAACCTCGGTTAATGTGAAAGATAACTGCTGAACGGCTGGGCCTGAATTTCTGTTGTTTTTTCTTTGATGACTTTGGTTGAGCTGAGCTTCTGTGTGAGACGGTATGAATATTTAATTTCCAACCGAAAGTTTATATCGAAACTCGAACAGTGGAAACGTAATTTTCAAATGCTGGTCCTGAATTCCAGCTATTTCTTCTGTGATGAATTTGGCTTTGCTAAGCCGAAAACGGAATTGCCTTTCTGAGTGTGATTATGAACTAATTATCGTAATTCCAACCGAAAGTTCGGTGGTTGACAAGGTAAAGGAAACACAAGAATGGAATAATTTCCATTCTCTTGCGTTTGCGCTCGCTTCACAGATTTTACCATGTGAACCGGTCGCTTGTGCTTATTATGCTTGCTTGTATGAACCAGCCTTGGTTCCTTTTCTAAAACTCGATGGACTGGGGTCGAATTGCATGACCATCCTGAACAACGAAAACAAGTCAAAAGCCACGTAGCCATAGCAACTCCACAAACTCTGTTGGTAGAGTGACATAATCCTAGACCTTCTTTGTGGTCTTTCCAGAGAGTATCGACTGATTCTCGCAACCCGGCAAACTTTCACGAGGTTTTCAGTCCTAGCCAAGCCCTGTATTCAGGCGGATGACCAAAGGAACTCGCAACCCGAAAAGAAATAGCCCAGCCAAATTTCGAATTTATTACTAAATGCAAATAAAGGCATGGATGATGGAAATATTAGGAAGATGGAGACAGACGGATTGTTCTGATATTTCTATTTGCATTCGTAATGCACTATGAAAATGTCAGACGCCCGCGAGGCATTATGGTACAGTGACTAAAATGGGTCTTCAATGCGTTTTCAAAATCCTCCATTTTTTTAAATGAGCCATATGTAAGCCATATAGCTAGGTATATCCCACCCCAAAGTTTATCGTCTCAAACATTTTAGTCTGAAATATAGTAGTATATTTTTTGGTCTTATGAGGGTGTAATACTTTGGGATACAGCCTGAGCAACACACTCCCACCCAAAATTATGAGGAGTACCCCCTCCCTCCCGGGAACGAAGTTCAAGGCAAATGTCCACGTCGTCACAACCACTGCTATGCAAATTAATTGATTGGACCCTAAGGGATAGTACACATGACATAGAGACCAGTTCGTGGCTAAACGGGAACGTCGCCAAAAGTTCGCACGAAGATGGCAGGGTTTGCTCACAGTCAGTCGTTGTGGCGTAATCAGGGCTACATAGGAGGCAAATGGATAAAATCCGAGCGCGGGTTTCCAGTATTCAATCCGGGTACGGGTGAACAAATCGGTCAGGTAGCGGACATGGGGACAGGCGATGCAGCACATGCAGTCCAACAAGCTCATGAGGCGCTCAAAACGTGGAGACACACAACATGCAAGGTAATGGTGAAGCCAAGAGATTAACGGTGAAATAACGTGGATATAAGTTATTGGCCGGAGATGAAACTTCCAACGACAATAGGGAGGTCCCTAATCTAGCCGGACGGCGACGGTGACGCTAAAAACTGCAGTAACGTTTTTCTCCGTATTCATTACGTCTATGTAGCCTTGCTATTCTTAGGTTGTTCGATTTGTATCATTTTCGCCTTGATTCCATTGCGCTCATCGTCTCCTATAAGAACGTTCAGGGCAAAATGCCCACGTGTCACAACCACGGTGTTTTTGCCTTCCGTCACACTAAAGTGAAAACGGAGGTTTTCATAAACGGTTTCCAAAGTGTAGACTTCCGAAAACGGCGATGCGTTTATAAATGAAAACGAACTAGTCCATGGGCAGACGACTTCAACGGAGGATAATGTGGACGGGCAAAAACGAAGGTTTTTGAAAAGGAATTTAGTATGACTGATTTCGTGGAGCCCAATCCTTACGTGATACTGATTTCATTTAAATGCTAATGAGATGAAATGCGCAAATGAGTAAAACAATTCCCGGATTTAGAAATACAGCAGTTGTGGGCGGATAAGTTTGCGGATCAGTGCTCTGCTTAATTTCAGCAAGCTTTAAGAACTTCGATGGGTAGCCGGCTTTGGGAATGTGCCACAGTAGGTGTCTAATCTCCAAGTTCGCTAAATAACCATGAACCAAACCATTTCTCTGCGCTTAGCAATGCAATGCCCGTCTTTCGCCAAGAAAGCAAAGTCAATACATGCCCATGCTGAAGACTTCTATATATTTTTACTTCTGCTGAATAAAATGTTTCATTCTTCATCTTACATCAGTTTGGTGTTTTACCGTAACAACCGCATCTTCCGGCAACAACCGCATTGAGAGCAAGCAGTTTCCTTGACGACCAAAAGCGATAGAGTGACAAAGCACAAAAAGTTTAAAACATATTTTTTGCCCTTCTGGACCTCTTTTGTCTAAACACTACGAGAAGTTGCTATTTTATCTTATTAGTTGTAATTTTAGTTGAAATTCTAATTGTCAGTATCACCAGCTCTTGTTGATGCCAGGGTGATCTGAAGTTATTTGACCAACAGGCATTTTGCATTAATTTGGTCACCTGGCATTTTCCCGTAGTAACCAGTCATCAAAATTTTCGAGCACTCGAGTTTGTGCGAAATGCGTTTGAATTTTTTTATGACTTATTTATTCATTTATTGTATTTGCGCAGTGAAACACGGACGGCACGGTCCTAATGTTTCCAAACCAAAAAACCCTTTCACATCCAAGAGTGATCAACATCAGTTTTCTCATTCAGTCTGTCACTATAGAGATATATTACGCAGTATGGAGAATTCGGCTTTTGGCAGCTTGCGCGCTCGGACCATTCAGTTTGCCGTCGTTCTCGGCTTTTAGTGTGAGCTCAACTCAGTCTCTGTGTTAAACCCATGTAACTGAGCAGTATAACGAAATTTACCTCTGGTGCGATGGTTGGCATGATTCTTATTCCGGGGCGTTCCAGTGACAATCACGTGATCGGTTGAATGCCATACAGAATTGCTCCTGCTGCACCGTGGGATTGCTGGTGCAACCTTGGGGTGCGTTTTCTTGGGATTATTCCGTCCGCTCTTCCTATTCCTGGCATGCAACATGGCTGTCATGCAAAACCTCTTTTGTGGTTCTCTTAAACCAAAATCTTCAAATTACAGGAACGGAGCGAGAAGCTACGGACCTGGTTCAACCTGATTCGTGAGCATGAAAACCAACTGGCCGAGGTGATTACGACGGAACAGGTAAGTCGCCATGACGACCATTCTAATTTGTCCGCAAAAATCACCACATAGTGGGCAACCCAGGGATGGTCAAATTCCCGCCCAAACTCGTTCCGGCAAAAGTTTGTTCAAATTTCCTAAAAATGCTGTTGTATTTCGTTGCAGGGAAAGCCCTTGGCTCATTCTAAGGCTGAAGTTCGCTTTGGAGCGTCATATATGGAATTTTATGCAGAGGAAGCAAAAAGGATTTATGGCGATGTCATACCCAGTCCCACTCCATCAAAACGAATGCTGGTTCTGAAACAGCCTGTGGGAGTGGCACTACTGATAACACCTGTAAGTATACGTGACGTCACTAGCTCGTGAATATTCTCCTCGCTAATTCAAAATTTCAAAAGCTGATCATCAAAAGCAATGCGACCACTCAGTTGCAGAATCACATCCTTTCTGAAAAATCAACATGCAACTCATTCAGTTCTAACAATTTATTTTCTCTTGCAGTGGAATTTCCCAATGGCGACGTTAACGAGAAAAGTGAGCCCTGCTTTAGCTGCTGGGTGCACTGTAATCATCAAACCCTCCGAGGAGACACCGTACTCTGCCCTGGCTCTTCAAAAGGTTTGATGTTCAACAAATCCCTGTTGCGATAGTCTGCGTCAGGAGTATATACGTTTCCAGGGAACATGCAACCAGACAGAGCTATTTTAAGAATTGAACTAGTTTCCCGCGCGAGAGCGTTTGTCTACTTTGTCGTTTCAAATCAAACGAAGAATGACAGGCCGAAATGAAGATCGTTTTATGTTACTCTCTATTTGTTCACTTTCTGATCTTGAACTGAAGATTACTGATTGATTTCCAGTTAGCAGAGGATGCGGGGTTTCCCCCTGGTGTCATCAACACAGTGACGTGTTCTCGTGATAATGTGTCGTCTGTGACAAATGTCATGTTGAAGAGTGACCTGGTCGCTGCGTTGTCTTTTACGGGCTCCACGGCAGTGGGAAAGGTGCTTTCCGTGTTCCTTGTTTACTGTTGCTCTGGTTTCAGTTAGTGATGTTCGTTTGTTTGTTGTAGAATGCATGCAAATGTAGTAATGGAAACCCTTGTGACGTGTCTTAGAAGCAGTGTAATTTACACAAGCCCTAACTAATTTCACTCTGGCCAAACGAGTAAGGCATCATTCAATGTTTATAAAACATGCCTTCCCGTTTGCACCATGCATGTTTTGTGGCTGGATGTAATGTTTTACGAACCTACTCTGTCTGTACACACACGAGAAATAAAGATCATGTAGTGAAATAAGGAGCATAAACGATATATAAAGCATCCAAGCCATTTCAGGCCATTTACAGAATGAATTTTCTAAGTCTGTCTGTCTGCTCATATATCATTCGAAGTTGACTGATCAAAGGTTGCTATGGCAACTCACAGGTTCTGATGTCCAAGTGTGCTGACACAGTCAAAAAAGTGTCCCTGGAACTCGGAGGAAACGCACCGTTCATCGTGTTTAATTCGGCTGATGTGGACGCTGCGGTAGCGGGAGCCGTGGCATGCAAGTTCCGAAACTCTGCTCAAGTACGTAACAATTCCCATTCACGTTAAAACCACGCAACGAGCTCTAATCCGACACCATGGCCAAACAGTGTCGCAGCCACTCATTTGAGACATATCGTCATAGACTCATCATACCGTTAAAGGGGCAGTGTCATGAGATGCGCATGCGTTGGTGGATCTGCCGCTTGATCGCTTGCCACCGTTGTGGTCGCCATCTTGGATTTCAAACTTGAAAACATTGGGAAAAAATTTACAAGGTTTGACCAAACATGCGAGCATTCGCATCTCATGACACTGCCAAGATATCGTCTGGAAAACCCTTTGATGGTGGTGATGAGTGGGTGTATTGTACCTTTCAGAGTTGTATTTGCGCCAATCGGATCCTGGTGCAGGACGAGATCTACGATGAATTTAGTGCCAAGTTTGCTGTAGCAGTTGACAAGCAGTTGAAAATTGGACATGGAATGGACGAGAGCGCTAACCAAGGGCCCCTGATCAACGAGAAAGCAGTCGATAAGGTCGGCGACTCAATACTTAATGATATGTACTGCTGATAATATGTACAACTTACTATATGCCGCGTAGTTTTGAAAAAACAAGGAAAGCTGTAGGGACGTGTGACCAACAGCAAAAAGCGTGAAGCTCCCCGCTTGCCGCGTGAACCAGCAAAACGCGTCCAGTGCGCATGCGCCTCACGTGGACCCTTAATTCACTAGTTTATAAAATTATTACTGACAAAAGTTTCAGATTTCAGTATGGTACGCGGTAATTCAAAGCAAACCTTTTATCTTCCTTTGTTTCTCCAGGTGGACCGTCACGTACAGGACGCTGTATTTCGTGGAGCCAAACTCCTGAGGGGAGGAAAGCGTCACGCGTTGGGGGGTACGTTCTACGAGTCCACCGTACTGACTGAAGTCACTCACGATATGCTGGTGTGTCAGGAGGAGACTTTTGGACCTGTGGCACCGCTCGTCAGGTGCGTTTCTTCTAGCTCTGGCTTTCCAAGTTACGCAACCTCTGTCTCTGCCACGCAATCTCTGTTATTCGCCTCAGTGTCGGTGAGCTATTCACCTCCACTTCAGCAAGTAATTGTTAATTTACTCCAATTGCAGATTCAAAACGGAAGAGGAAGGTGTAGAACTGGCGAACGCAACGAATTACGGCCTTGCAGGTTGGACCCCACTTACTCCTATAAACCTATTTGGATCCTTGTATATCTCACACACACGTTTTATTTTGAACCAATTTACATACCCTTAAAAGCATTGGATCCTCTTTCCAAGGCTTTCTTCCCTGTACTCGCTCGCTAGGTTGGTGGGAAAAGAGCTGGGAACGAGGATGCCAAGCATCTAGCTGTAGCGGTGTCCAAATCTTTGCCGTCTTTTTCTTGACTAAAGTACATTCCTTGCTCTTCTTCAGAAAAAAACAGGTTCTAGTCAGGAAAAACAGGTTCTAGTTATGTCTCTGACCCTTTTTGCAGGTTACTTCTTTTCTCGAGATCTCAGCCAAATTTGGCGAGTCGCTGAAGCACTAGACGTAGGGTCACTGGGCGTAAACGAGGGCCTGGTGGCGTCTGAGTTCACACCACAGTCTGGCTGGAAACAATCCGGGCTAGGAAGTGAAGGCTCCCGCTATGGAATGCAGGAATACCTCGAGACCAAGTACATGTGCATCGGTGGAATCCGCCCCTCTTCACTATGAAACTAGAATAACGTGACCATTACCTTTTATGTAATAGGAAAATTAGGTAAAAATTAAGGTAATAAAGTCCCTGAAACTACGTATGTAGGTTATATTTATAGGGCCGCCGGAACCGACCGATGTGTTGCGAGGTTGAGAAACCTCATAACGTGGTTGAAATGTCACTTTAGGGTGGGAGGGGCATCACGTGGTTGAAAAAAAGAGAAGACGAGAAGCTGAGCAACTTGTACTCGTCACATGTCTGCTGTCAAGTCAAATCTCCGAAACCTGTCTAAGTTGTAGAACGATGCCTTGACGATTCGACCACCGAAGAATCTTCCGTTCAGATCTATAACAGCTGAAAAAGCAAAGTAAAGCATGCAGAAACGTAAGTAGAGCAGTCGTGATATTTATAAAGCTATACCATGCATATTGCCGCATAGTGACAAAATGCTCCCCTCCAAGAGGAGAGTACAAACAAGCAAGGTCGGTGTACCTTTTGTCGCTGATTCAATTCTCGCAAACTCCACAAAAATTCGAACAGCTTCCTCATCCGGGACTCCTTGTGGAATCTGACAAACCAATCAAGACAGACAATGAACCGTGCAAACGCTTACATAAAAGATAAAAAGCATACGGGACCACTCAAAGTCGCAAATTTGATATACTGTAAGTTTTTTTTTTTTTTTTTTTTATTTATTTATTTATTTTTTTTGCGAAGGGAGAAGGTTGATCAATGTTTCTTGATGGGACTTGCAATCAATCCCTGAATATTCAAAACGTGACCAAGAAGAGGTCAGACAGACAGACAAACAAAGGATGGGAAACTATAGAGGGGAAGACAGAAACAAAAAACTAAAGACGACAAGAAGTTGCGCAAACCGTACCTCATAAATTATAACTTTGGCCACTTCACCATACTTGGAGCATTCTTCGGCCACTTCTGGTTCCAGTTCACTGTCGACATCGCCAGGACCGACCATGTTCTGTAACAGAAGCAGATTCACATAAACACTGGCTTCTATTGCTCTGACAAAGAGCTAATGCTCGAAACGTTAGCCAACACATTATTTACGGCGATCGTAAAATCCACATCAGTCTTACATTGCAGTCTGCGTTGAAGTCGGCAATTCTTAGCTTGTTGCAAAACTGGCTATGTTTAGCTAGTTTGTACGTGTGCGGAGATTTGAGTAGTTTAAATTAGCCTTGTAAAGACAAAGTGGCTTGATTCCTTACCCGTAACACAACAACTTTGCTGGGATTTTTCATGCTGGTGCTCACAGGCTCTGGTTCCATGTATGCTGGCTCAATGACTGAAACAAAAACGCTTAATTGTTCAAGATGTCGTGTGTGCTACTCAAATCATGACATTTCCTTCCTCAACTACCAAGAAATGGACATCAAGCCTTGAGAGGATTTAAGTGAGTATACACAGGTACTAAGTTTTGTATTAAGTTTTAGTAGCTGTGCCATCAGATCAGACTTGCTTTACCTTTTTCTTGGTTTATAATCTTTCCACCTCGTTTGCTTGTCTTCTCGACTTGTAAACAAGTGTTCATGCCCTGTTCCTGTTTACCCAAGCCTAAAATCAAAGGTCAATTCAGTTAATGCTCAATGTACAACGATAGACCCTGAATGATCGCAAGCTGGATAGATCAAACTACAATTAATGACAGTTTACGTCATATAAAAACTAACCTTGTCCATCTTTCCATCCATATTTGGCCATGATTTGTGATGCAACCGGACTGAAATGCCAAGAGAAATTCAGGATTATTACACTTTTCAAAATAAAGTGACACCCCCTATGAAATAAGACATTATAGAAATACTTGGTAAAGAACACTTTAGCTTAGCAGTTTAGCTTTTCCAACTTTAGTTTAATCTGAGATCTTAATTCTCCTAACCTACCTGGAACAAAGTATACAAGCAGTGTTAGGAGAACATTGATAGCCTCTGACCAGTTCAGGTTTATTCTATTCAAGCACACTCTTACCTTGCTTCAAAACCAACATTTAGTTTTTCTTTCTGCGTCTTTCCATGAAAAAGTTTCCTCTCAGGAATTGGATCTCCCCGAACTGGTTAACAGATAGACCACCAACGTTAGCAGCAGGACTACAGAATCAAAGCTACAAGCTTTCCTCTAACCTTGGATTGTACAGGATTGTGCTTCAGCCAGAACTTTAGTGTATCATTATTAATTAAAAGAATGTAGGTGTTTGCCTGCAGGTACAAAAACTCACATTCTCCAAAGTTCGACTGGGGAGCTGGGCTGCTCTCTATCAGGGATGGGGGAGGTGCAATAGCAGCACCACCACGCCGAACTGGGGCCCTGTGCTTTTCCTCGTCATCACTGCCACTGTCCCTGTCCCTGTCCCTGTCCCTGTCCCTGTCCCTGTCCCTGTCTCTGTCCCTGTCCCGGCCTCTGTCTCTGTCTCTGTCTCTATCTCTGTCTCTGGGCCGGTCTCGATCTCTATCTCGATCCCGGTCTTGATCTCGATCTCTGTACCTCCTTCACAAAGTTTAAAGAGAAGTAGGTAAGCAAAATAATATGGAGCTCATGATAAAACAAGAGCTCAATGGACTCAGTATGTGCACATTATGATGGATGGTGCAAGCAAACTTTATGTGCAGAGTTTTGACTGCAGCCCAATCTTCAACATGCCTGCTGTGGCTATTTGATAACAGGCTCATTACACAACCTAGTAAAGTGGTGCAGGTTCTACCTGTCTCTGTCATCCATGTCTCTTTCTGATCTCTTGTCTCTTGACTCTCTGAATCTTTGCTTAACCTCTTCATATTCATTGGGTCTCATGGGATCATACTCGTCTATTACAACTGTCATGGATGGATCAACTTCAAGGAAAGGATCTTGAGTCTCCATCATCTCCTGAGAAGAGGACCATATAGTGTTGCAGCCTTAAATTCTGACTGATAACTACACATTGTACATGTCAATGCCATTTACAAGACAGGATCCTGTTGGCATAATAGACATGAGGGCCAAGGGATAAATCCTATAGGTCATACAAAGAGCAAAGATGATTCACCTGCAAATTCTCAAGTCCAGGTTTTTTCCGCACTTTGTCCAAAACCACCTGGTTAATGGTTCGTGATTTTTGCTGTGAAATTATAAAATAAACGTTAGGTAGAACTGGATCAGTATACAAATTGCCAACATGAGTATGGTCAGTAGAGAGCCCATTGATGGGGAAAGGGGTGGAATTATGCCGCATCCCCTCCCCCTCCCTCCTCAGTTCACAACATTGTCGCTTATAATCAGTCTCTCTTCTGATGTATTATTTACAAAATGGTGCCCAGATGTATCAGTAGATGTTCATCCACATCTACTGATACTGCCAGCAAGCTACTACTGGGACAATGGATCTGAAGGTTATCAAGAATGCCATGATCATTTTATAAACTTACTGCTGTTGGCTTAGCCTGTGCAACCTTCTTCCGTTGTAGTTGTGTCTGCATGAGCTTATAGCTGGCCGACCAGCCCGCTGACAAATTAACAAACATGTATAAATTGTTATAACTCAAGTGATACTGGGTGATTCTAAGAATTATCTGACAGGCCTTTCACAGATGTTTAACATGGGAATTTCAAAAATTGTTAGTAAGGGAATTTATTATGACAATAAGGGGGGAGAGGAGGATATTGAAACTTGAAGCATGAAATTTTACCAGCCCCCATATTAGCTAACATTTCAATTTTTTGTCATAATAAATGAATTTTCCCTAAAGGAGAATAAGTGTATTTGGTTTAATGTCTCTATCGCCTGGTTACTTGGAGCTAATGTCTCGCAGAAAATGCACCTTACCCCTTTTTGTTGCGTTATACGTATACTGTGGTGTCTATCGAGACAACTTTTTGGGAACGGGCTAAACTGTTATGCTTGTAACAAACCTTTTGAAAGCCATGCATAATCATATTCTTGAATAACATAAGACATATAGTTACGTATTGAGTACTCAGTTCATTTTTTTATATTTCATTCAATTCTCGTTCGTGCTTGCCCTGAGCAAAACCTAAGGCTGTATGTCCCTGTGTGTCATAACGTACATCACATTCTACTCACATAGTTTAGAAATATCGGTTTTCTCCAGTCCGTCCGAGGGCCGATCGCTTTCCAGAGGAACACCATCGATGTCGACTCCATCGTAAAGCGACATGTTGAAAACTGACTTATTCCCAGGCCCTCGCAGGCCCGGATCAGACGGTTTTCTGACCAGCGGTTACAAGCAGGTACTTCGTATAATGTATGCTATTATGTCCCTCGTCCACAATTTATGTAGAAAGGGTCCAAAAGCTCGGAAGTTCAACTTTCCAAATATATACTCCACCCTCACTTCCCATACAGTCTCTGACCCTTGACGAGTGTGCCCCAGACCCCAGCCTGAATCTCCAATGGTAACATTTTTGTTCCGGTTGGTATCCAAGAGGCATATTAATTTTTGCATGTCTTTCAAAAGCCTCATGTTTGTTGAGTCTTTAGCGACCACCTTAAGAGTAGCAAAGGTTTATGCATGGCCAATAAACTGAAGGTACAAGATTCTATGTGGTGGGGGAGTTATCGCTTTTTGAGTACTTTCTTGCAAAGCAGTATAACTAGTTTATGTAATTGGTAAGCTTCAAAATGATTGGGTTGGCATGAAAATACAAGGCATATATGACAACAAAATGAGTAATTCATTTATACATTTACTTAGTTTTATTTAGCAAGTCAAGATTTTCTCAAGTGGTCAAGTCACCAGGTTTTAATTTATTTGACAGCATAGCAAATCACAGCTCTCTAACTTGTTCATCTGATAGTTTGCATTGTTGCTCTTCAAATTTGTTGCCATCTGCGATGATGGACATCAAACTGACATATTGTACACACATCAGTCCTACTGCTATTACGTCATGTACCGATACTTTAATGCTCTTCAAGAAAAACTGGAGCAGTATACTTTCCCAATACCAGCCTCTTTATGCCAGAGTCAGTAAATCTAAGTCCATGCTATCTGCTTCTTATTCATACCAATGATGATTTCACTCCTCAGCTGAATGCAAACAATTTCCCCACCCAACATAAGACATAGTAAGAAGGTAGTTAACTCAGTTCCAAGCTATAAAATGCCAAAATTTGCCATCCTGCATGATATACCTCTGGTAAGAAACTGAAAAAATAAAGTTAACAGGATTCGCGCTGGCCAAAGTAGAAAATACAAGAACGAAATAATATTGATCTCATGAAGAACATTATGGTACAAAGAATAGACTACTAGCTGTCAAACAGGCAAAACTGGATTGCACTGGATTTACTGGATCAAAGAATTCATTACTGGCACCATCCTGCAAGCTTTTCATTGTCTAATCCATCTCGCCTGAACAGAAATAAATTAGCTGTGGGACTTGGAATGCTGGATGAGCCATTGAAGAGTAATGTCTATGAAAAAGAAACATAACAGCTAGTGAAAAAAAGACAATCTTTACAGATTTATACAAAATGCTCAAGGAACCCAAAAATTTATATAGAAACAATTTTACACAAAGCCTTCACTCCTAATTCTCTCCACATACAGCAAACATCTGCACAAAACGTCACTGTGATTTCCCTTTATGTTTACTATATGTTAAGTAACTTTCTGTCCATGACTATTTTGCACAGAGGTTGCAGCACTGTAGTCAAATATACCTACCTATGTTATCTTTTTCCTTGCAAGATACTGAATAGCAACAAATTTCACGATCTTGGATGGATGCCATGTTCCTGAAAAAAAATATAAACACCACTGACAACAACTTCACTGACATAATACACATTAAACTCAATCCGAAACTGACCTGCTGCACTGCATATCATGTGTTTGGCATTGAAGAAATTGTCACACATTGATCTGGTGTTTGCTCGTAAGTTAAGTTATTATTTTCAGTCTTAAAATGGGAATAAGAAAACCAAAACAGCAAAACCCAAGTACTTACATTCTTTCAACCAGTTCCTTTTCATCTAAAGCATTAGGAAGATCCTTCTTGTTCCCTAGTACAAGAATCTTGAACAGCAAGAAATCAATAAGTCAATTCCAAACAAACCAAAGTTCATTAACATGTTGTTTGTCGCATGCATGCTAAAACCAAAGCTTCTACTTTCTTAATTAACAGGGATACTACCATGATCTATGCATGCACAAGATATACAACAGATACATAAGCAACTACTGAGATTCAATGCACTGTTTAACAAACAATACTGATAAATGAACAGAGATAGTGGGAAAATGATAACTCATGTTTAAGATAGATACTTTCTGGGTGGAACAAACTTCATAAGAAATAATTTCTATAATTTGTTACTACAAGTAGACTTTGGCAAAGTTACAGGTTACAATCACTTACTGGAATTCCAGCTAACTGTGGTTTGTCCAGCAAGTTATGAAGCTCATTCCTTGATGCCTCCAGCTTTTCATGGTCAGCTGCATCAACCATATATCTGAACAACAGATGTACACAGTGATGCTCAATTCAATGCTTCTAAAAATATACATTAGAAAAGGTATACAAAACTCACACAATACAATTCACTCCTCTGCAGTATCTCTCCCACATGCTTCTGAAACGTGGCTGTCCTCCAATATCCCAAACCTGATGAGAAATTAATGAATCCCTTACTCCAGCCTCGCAGTGGGAATACTAAATGTACAGGGCTGCTATGCTGAGCATATTGACTCTCAAAAGTATATGTCTTGTTATACAACAGGGCCAAAGAGCTCTATAAGAGTTTGTAATGGGAATTATAAATGCCCCAAATATGCACTGAAAGTACTGAAATACAATAAAATTTTTACTTAAACCCACTTGACTGTGTGACCCCTTGTGATTCTAGGATGCTTACCCACTTGACCACACAAGAAATCATGCAGGTAGAGCAGCAAGGGTTTCTGTAGGTTTCTGAGCTTTTTCAATGACCATGGGAAAATTGGGGTGAGCGCAAAAGGACGATGGTAAAGGACGGTGCATGGTCAAAAATCAGAAAAGCAATCGAAAAAGTATTTGTGTGTGCTCAGCATCCTATGGCAACACTTGCTACACAGGCTACTGTTATTGCATCTCAGTACTTTTAGCACATGTTCTTCTTGACATACACATTGGATGAACTTTAACAATATAAAATTATATCTCATCATCCTCTATTGAACTCAGAACCAACACAGCCATGATGTCTATGCATTCCAAGTCTCCAGATATTGATTGCAAACCAAAAATACAGGGCATTTATAATTCTCCACACAAACTCTATTTCTTTTTTTATTATAGATTTGACCGTGGTTACACAAGTCAACTTTTCTAACAACTTGCAATGCATTGTAAGTTGCAAGAAAAATCGTCTTGTGCACAGAAGTTTACTCTACTTTCTGGGAGCAAGTTATTGGCCAATCAGAAGCAAACTTTAAATGCAAATTTCTAAATTTTAAATGCAAATTTCTATACAATCTGGTCATGCAAGCAAGCCAGGTCGTGATTTATTTCTGGTTGGGTCAAAGTGTTTTCTTACGGAGAACCTCTCTGACTGGTACTGCGATATAGTATTCGTGATGAAATCCAATTTTCCCCCGACATTTTGCGTGGTATGTAGAGAACACAAAAATTACCAAACGGTCATGTTATGTTCGATCTGATCAATGACTTTATGTGGGTAGAGCAGAGAAATTCTCAGGCAACAACAAGAATACAAAGTGTGTCAATCATGGTACAAGGTTCGTACTTCAAGTGCTCTAAAAATATTCACCTTAATTGTGACATTTCCTTTGGATACTTTCCTCATGTTAAAACCAACAGTAGGAATCATATCTTCACTGAACTGTCCCGACTACAGCGAGGGAAAAAGAAACAAAACAGGAAATGAAAACTGGAAACGCACACTATGATCGCGTAGTTTTCGGTTGAGTCACTTACAGAAATGACGTTTACGAAAGTAGTCTTCCCGGAATACTGAAGACCAACTAATGTTAGCTCCATCTCTTCCTTCCAGAACAGGCTCTTGATCCAATCAAGTATCCGACTAAAGAAAGCAAACATCTTGGCCAATTTTCTGAAGTAATCGGCTGAAACCTGCACACTTTCATATAGAGGAAGTCACATGACGGATCCAATCCCGACAGGCAAGGCGGCCTGAATCAGCCGAGTCGGCCTGAGTCCAAGACAGAATTTGATGCCACACATCTCGAGACCTCAGCTCACAAAATATTCCCCATTCCTGCGATCTGTCGGACAATCGGTTACTTTCACTCGTGGGATGAGTACTACATATTTCCTGAGGAGCGAAATCGAGCGTCTCACTGGTGAGTTACAGCAAGCAAGCCAGGAGAAGGTACAGGCGGCTGAATATGGTTTGGCAGTCTTGGAGGAGAAACACAAAGTTCAGGAGCAATGCGATGCCCTTGAGAACACGCTAGAGGCCACCCGGCAAGAGCTAGAATGTCTTAGAGAGGTAAGAGAGTTTATAGAAATGTTATTCTGTCTTGTGATTAAGGTTACGCTGACTTAATTTATAAATATATGTATAAGCGACTCCTTAACCGGCGATCAAATGATCGATATGAATGTATTTAGCTCGAGGATGATCGTACATTCCAACTAAAAAGGAAAGCTTGAAGGTGAAGTAGTAAACCAACGAAAAACTGCGAGTGTATTTGCATCAGGATCTTTAATATTGGCACGGCCATCGAGCGATTTTGTTTTTATCCGCTTGCTAATGTATGTACACGTCGATCGGTTAACTGATACATTGAATAAAGCGACCTTCGTCTTCCGGAGTCCGCAGTGCTTTGGGGGATTAATTAAAGGCGCTTGTTTCAATCAGATATGTTTTTAGATGAAATAAGTTTATTCATTCTGCCCGTAATTTATGATCTGTTTCTGTGATGTATACATAATTAATGCAACATGGCTCTCAAGGACTGTTTACGGTATAGATGCCTGTTCAAAGATATATGTGTGGGGTTTTTTCTGTGTGTGTGCGTGTGTTTTGTGCTGTTGGTATGTTCACTTAATATCAGCAGATTTTTGAGAGTAAAAACAATGAATTTAATCTTTTCGGGGATCTTAGCAACTGTCTCTCTGCCCATCTAAGTAAGTAACTGAAACTACATACAATAACTATTTTCATGTAATAAAAGACAAAATAGTTTTAGAATTCAAAATGAAATTGCTCAACATGTGGCAGAGACCATCAAAGTGCAAATTACTGTAGTGTGTAGAAAGGCAATCAACCAGGTGCCCCTTGTTTGCATAGTCAGCCTACTAACCACTTAATCAGAGAAACTATGAAAATAAATATAAATGATTATAATAACATTATTACTTTTTGTGATTGATGACACTAATGTGGTAATTAAATTTGCTAGCACTTGTAATCAAAGCAGCAAGGCAGCTGTAAGCTCGCGAATTTGTAGAAAGTACTTTTGCGGGAGTGGGTATTTAATAGAACTGGCTCAAGGCCACATCGTAAAAATTGCTTAATTTTAGGTATGTGGAAGTGCGCATCCGTTTCCGCTGGCCTCCACTTTTGTGAACCGCGTATTCGATTTAGTCTCAGTTTTGAAAACCCTAATTTACAAGGCGGCAGAGGATGAAAATTATAAACTTAGACGCTCAAATTGGGAGAATTTAAAATCCTTCACCGAGTGCCAAATCTTTGAACCGGAAGGAGACCTTCCAGAGTCGCACTGAAAAAAGTCTATCCGTGACTTCATTACTCATGTCATGCACAGCTTATGTCCAACATCTACATACTTCATCAGAGGCCATGATACTCTAGCCTGGGCTGCATTCAAACTAAATACGTGCTTAAAGAAAACACGCCTTTCTTCTTTTGGCTGAATTTCAAGTCGAATAAGTTTAAGTGAAATCTGATAACTTGTTGACTTACTTGCGGTTTTGGTCAAATTCATTTTCGAATTCTTCTTCTCTCTCTTCTCTACAGCATTTTTCATTGCTGGAGAAAACTATGCGAAGCAAAGCAAATATAATCAAACGAGGTGAAATTTTACCTAAGTGAAAAGAAGTAAGGTAGTAAAGGCGACGAGCACTGACCAACCGGAAGTGACGTCAAGAACGATTTTTGCGGTATCCTTGTTATTACCGGAAGTGTGGCGTTTATTGATTAGTAAGCAACAGATCCTCGAAAAACCTGCTTTCAGTGGCTGACTTTTGGCTATTTTCAGGTCCACGAGCAACTCAAAGTGGAACAGCAGAAGAGAAGTAAATTTGGAGACGACAGAGAGGAAAGCTTGGTGAAAGAAAGCGAGACGAGAGAAGCCAGCCTACTCCACAAGATCACTGACCTAGAGAGCGAACTCCGGCAATCCAGGAAAATAGAAAGAGAGACATTTGTAGACAACGAAAGACTAACCAACCAGGTTAATGGCTTGATGAAGGAAATCGAACAACTATGTCACAACAAGAAACAACTCAGAGATGAGATTAGAGATCTAAAGTATCGCGAAACTAAATACCTACACGACTACAGCGAGCTTGAAGAGGAGAACATTTCTTTCCAGAAACAATATTCAACACTGAAAAGTTCCTTGGTGGACTTTGAAGCCATGAAAGTGGAGAACAAGAGCTTGAGTGACGAGAGCGAAGCGTTGCATCTTCAGTTGCAAGTGGCTTGCGATAAGAGAGACCAGTTTCAAAAGCAGCTAAATGAAGCGTTAGAATCACTCAAAGAACAACGCGACCGTAACAGTGTTCTCCAAAAAGAGTTACAGGAGAGTAAGCAGACTCCTTCTGCTGATACCTGGGACGTAGAGAGCGGGGAGCTGAATAATGACAAAGAAGATGATCAGAGCGGAGAAGAGAAAGAACACCCGTTGGTTAAGAGTATAGCGGAGGAGTATCTCGCAGCGAACAGGCATGCGCCTGCCCCTGGATTGGTAGAAGATCTCATGAAGGAGCTACAACTCTCAGAGATTAAGGAGCTCGAGGAGCGAATGACTCAGTTGAGCAGTGAAAAGACAGCTCTCACAAATGAACTGGCTAGGCGAGACAAAGACGTACTCAAAATGAAGGAAGAGTTCACGATACAAGAAGCTAAGCTTCTTTGTCAGACAATTGACAGAGAACACGTAGCGGCTTCTGAGCAAAGTGAAAAGAGGATGAACAATCAAATGAAAGAGTTAGAAGACACCAAGAAGTTGCTGAAGCATTATCAAGGCGGTCTGACGAAAGCACAGGCCACTATTAAAGACCTGCGAAACGAAATTGATAGCCTCAGGGTGAAAACAGGCAATCTTCAAACTAAAGCTGACGAGGCGATGTTTTCAACTGAGAAAGTCAAGGAGCTGGAAGAGGAGTTGCTACAGATGAAGACCAAGAGTTCTGAATTTGAAGATCTCGTTAAGAATCTGCAAGACGATGTCAAGTGTATGAGCGGCTTAGCCGGCGAGGCTCAGGGAAGTTTGAATTGTACTCAAGACGAGCTGCGCTATGTGAGTGAAGATTTACAGAGACTTTACAGACATGTGTGCTCAGCAAACGGCGACAAACCGAGTGGAATAGTGAAGGAATCGTCCAATGGCAAAACAGGACAGCCCAAGGTGGTAAACGCTAACGCCAAAGAAGGAAAAGCTTCCGAAGTGCGACAGTCTCCGATGGGAAGCGAGAATCCCAATGAAAGCACGGAACGAGCCGACCCACTTTCGTGTTATAGACTCATTAGTACGGTCAGGGATCAGGTGAAGTTTCTCAAGCAAGCCGTGGAGAGGACAGTTGAGATATCTCGTCAGAGAGCTCAAGATTTCAGGACCGTGTTGAGTGACGACGACCGCAGCAGTACAGAGGATGACAGTGGGCTCAGAGAACAAGTCTCCAAGCTCAAGAGTTTGCTGGCTACAAAGCGGGAGCAGATAACTACGTTGCGGACTGTTCTCAAGGCGAACAAGTCTACCTACGAGGTAGCGCTGGCCAACCTAAAGAGCCGCTACGAGAACGACAAGGCCGTCCAGACTGAGGCTATCTCGCAGCTCAAGCGAAATCTGAAGTCGCTGAAGGCCGAAGCTTCCACATTTTCATCTTTACGCAGCATGTTTGCGAGCCGATGTGAGGAGTACGTCACACAGCTGGATGAGCTGCAGCGTAAACTTGCTGCCGCTGACGAGGAGAGAAAAACACTCAATTATTTGCTAAAACAAGCCATTCATCAAAAGATAGCGCTCACGCAGAGATTAGAGGATTTTGAGATCGCTCGAGAAAAACTCCGCGCCTACACGAGGAAGGGTTCAAAAGGTAGCAGATCCAGGCCAGTGACTCGAGTTTGAAATATGATAACTGTAACTTTTACGAATATGCATAGCTTTAATCAGATATTATTACTATTATAATTATTACTATTTTACGAAGCTGGTTTGGTCTGGAAAGTAGTATTTTGAGTGCCATTGATAACCTGTGGAAGAACCTCTGGCGACATTGGGAATCTTTGATTTTGTACAAAATGTGTACCTCGGTTCAAGATTCTCAGACCGTTGCCATTACAGGTTCTCTCTATGATCGCTCGCAGCGTGCTCGCTTAGTGATCCGAGAAGTAGACGAGCATCTCTGGTACTCCGGGTGTCGCAGTAGTGGGGAATAACCACAGAGGTTCTAAAGTAAAAGTCTCGCGGCGCCATTTGGCCAAATTTTTGTTTGAAATGTGTATATGCTGCTAATTGTAATAATTGTTGGTGTTGGTTTTGGTGTTTTCAAGTCTTCAAGTTTTTTGAACATTGATATTGTACAGACCGTAAATGCGACCATTTACCAAAACAGTTTAGAATTTTAAAATTTGTATGTGTACAGAATATTATCACGTGGTATCTCGGAGATCTATTGCATGCGGGTTTGAATACCAATCTGTAACAAAAGTATAATTTCCTGCTGTTTAACTATATTTTTATGAGATCAAGCCAATAAGGGACAGTTTCAAAGTTTGTCTGGATTTGAGAAAACGCATACATAGCTTTGACCCTTTAACGCCTGGCAGTTTATCAAGTTTATAGCATGTGATAGCTGATAATTGGCTGAGATTATCGCCACCTCAATAATGATATTTTTCTCGTAAACGGTCGAGAGAACTACCGTCAAAAGAGTATATGACAATCAAACCATTTATGAAATTTAATAACAATTGAACAAAGTTTTAGCCAAGAGAATAGGTTTTAGATTATTATAGGCTTTTAATTATTAATTATACGTACTGAAACAGCCCGGTCTTATGTTTGTGATTCTTTGTAAACAGGAAAGGTTTGTAAGTTCCAGGCAGAATTATGATTATAAACCTCAAGATTTTCTCGATACCAGCGTTGGTTTATTATTTTACTAAGTATAAACCTTTATTTCAACCAGACTCGGAGATGATAGCAAGCTAGACAATGATTGCCGTCATAACTGAGACTTAAGGATTCTAATTATGAGTGCTTGGTAGATATTAGTGCTTTCAAGCTCACTTACGCGTTGTTCTAGGCGTAGAACATCCTGTCTTATCAAACATGCACTCGTTTGCCCGTCAGTACAAACATCACTCAGTTTGTCTCTGTTGTCAGCTGTTTCTTGACTTTCACCGCTTGTTTGGACTGCTTCTGTTTGAGTGTAGCACTCTACATGTTGCTGTTGTTCAATCACATCCGTCTGACAAAAGCTTCCCTGTAAGCACTCAGTGATTGGAACTTTGTTCAAAGCCGTGTCCTTAAGGTTATCTATCTGTGTGCAGCATTCAGCACTTGGTTTGCTTTCAGTGAAAATCGTTTGATTGTAATGGTCTCCTTGTGCGGCAAGCGGAGTGTTTTGATGGTACACCAGCTGTGGTGTTAGTAACGAGTCGGCGTTTTCTTTGCAGTACAAGCCATGTTCCAGGCTTGTCTGTGCTGCAGTGTAAGTGTTAGTTGCTTGTCTTTTCTCTTGTCTGTCTGTCTCATCCCAAACTGGCAGTTTCTCAGTGCACACGACTGTTATTGGTTTCACCTCTTCTTCAGTAGAGTCATTACTCTGACAAGGGACGGCAAGGTCACAAACTCCATGCTCTGTGCAGTTGTCAACATTCATCTGAACTCAAACAAGAAAAAAGACATGATAGCGTACAGCAGAGTGCAGGGGAATGAGGGCCTCGTCTCACCTCTTGGATCATTTTAAATGGTCTTTAAATAGTAGAAAGTACTACTTTAGTTTAATTGCACACCTTCGTTTCACAAGTTGCCTCCGTGTTGCACATGACTTTCTCTCTTGGTTGTTTGCCGTCCATATCTGCTATAGAAGAGCCGTGAGGTAGAGACGTCTCTAAAGATTAAACTCACAAAGTTTCTGGCAGTTCATTTCTAGACTATCGATAAGACTATAGGTAGACTATCGGTAACACATGCATAGGTCAGATGGCTATTTGCACTGTATTTGTAGTCAGTATATCCTGTTTAGTTTTCACGTAGGCCGAGTAAAGAGCCACTGAATAACCCTACACTGCATGTGCCACTCCCAGGCCACAAATCTCCGTACAACACCTGCAACAAAACACTGCCAGCTGAGTTCACAAGGTGCACTGAATGATTCACTAAACAGATTAATTAAAAAGAGTGTAAAAGTAGCCGCGAGCTGTGAGAATCCTTTCGACAACAGAACGAAATGAGCTTGACCTGAATCCGCAGGTGAAGATATGACAGACCAGGAGGAGTCCGACCTTTCGCTGAAATCGTCTTGACTACTGTCTAAACTCAATACCTACAAGAATGAAAAGATAGAAACAAGGCAAGCAGTCTGACAATGGAAGTGTTGAATGATGCTGTGCTTGGCATTTTTTTCTGCAAATAGTCGTCAGTTTAGCCTAACAATCACTGTGCAGAATTGACATGCATAGTCCTGTGCAATAAATTATGGATTTGATTATGAAGTTATGATTTGTGGAGATATAGCAAGAAAACTACGCAATTATCTGTGAATCTCTTTTGTTTCAAAAGCGTAAAGAGACGGTCGATATTGGCTCCAATTTCTGGCGCTCGCCTAAAAAAGTATCAAAACTTGCATAAGGACAGCTTCGTTAGTCCCAGAAAGGTTTCCTAAAAGTTTCATACAATTCTGATATTTGGCCAAAAATGAGCATTTTCCGAAAATATGCAAAGGCTGCTGTGTAGCTTTCTTCTCAAAAATGGCCGATTTTTATGAATCATTTTACCACCTTGTAATAAAAATTTCTCTGATAATTATTTATCAGTTTGTTCCATGGGAAACATTTTCACGCCAGAAGCGAGGCGTTCGTCGTGCTGTTTTATTTAAACCTTTGTTCGCCGCAGATAACAGCTCAACCCGTCTGCGGCCCCTCATCCTAAAGAGGTCTCTCCTTAACATGGATAAACCGTAGTCGTATTCTATGAAGGGCCTACTCATATGACTATTACTTACCTCATCCAAAACTTCTTTGACGTGAGCTTGCTTGTGGTGATATTCTGGAAAAGTATAAGTTAACAACAAGTATCACTGTAGATTGGACGGGACTATAGCGGGCCATTTGTGTCAGTTGGCTGTTTCAATCGTTATACTGAAGTGTAATTGTGGTACTTGGATGTGCCCAATCCATACAAATAACTACTCTAAACTATTTCAGGGTCACTAATCTTCATTTGACAAGGTATTAAAATGGTTGTTTATCATATGATTATACCCCGTGACTCGTTGTAAAAGCGCGAATTTGTAAGTCTTTCGAGTGGGAGCGGAACAGGCTTACTGAGAGGAGCGCGGTGCCAAATGTCGCTCAGTGCTGATGACTCCTGACTGAATGTGTCCTCCTCCTCCTCCTCCTCCAGTTCATCATCTGCCTGTTAATAAAATCAACAATTAAACGTAGGTGAGGTCCGTTATTAATACAGCACACTGCCTGAAGTGTCATGTGCTGTAGCAGGACGATAAGCCAATCAAGACTTGTGCAAATTCACCGCTGTAACTTCTAATCTATAACCTTTTTCCTGCAACTAACCACTGCATTTCGTCCATGTGCAGTTATCAGAACCATAAATTCTGACTATTTAAGGGAAGGTACGTTATTTATTGGTGGGGGGAGGGGAGGAGGAGTGGGCTGGTGCTTCAGAGGGGAGGGTAATCAGTAAAATTTTGAAGTAATGGGGAGGGTCAAGGCTTTTAATTCTTTGAAAGTCAGGGGAGGGTCATGCTTTTATTTCAGATTTCTTTCATTCGGAAAGAAACACTTATTTCTCATTTGCGTCATTAACCCCGGAATACTGCCGCCGTTCAATATAATAAAAAAATAGCTGATATTGCAGTTGAGCCCACACTTCAGCCATCTCCGTTCGGAAGTGCTTGAAGGCGAGACGCGTGAGTCACTTCACAACATGGCGACAACAATACTATACGATCGGAGCTTGAGGCTGTACAATGCTTAACCATCGTTGAAAAGTGTTGAAAGGAAGTCAAAAACAGCAAACATTCAGTCGACTGGAAATAGGTGACCAAAAGGCCTCGCTTTCGCGCGGATACCGCTGAAGTGTGGGCTCAAGTGTACTATCAGCTATTCTTAGTTTTACGACATAGACTCAGGTGAAATTCTGCGTTTTGCCGCGGTGTTGTAACAGTGCGTAACTATAAGTAAACATCCGGTCAGAAGTGACCGGAAGTAAATCGAGTCGGGATAAGGGGAGATGGAGAGGTCACACATTTCCGTGTGGTCTTTTGTGAAGGGTCATGCTTTTCTTTTACTGGGCCAAGGGAGGGCCAGGACTTTAGAAAAACAATACACAAAAAAAAGCCCCAGACCACCCCCCCCCCCCATCCCAACCCCCCTCCCCCAATAAGAAACGTACCTTCCCTAATAGTCTTAAGATTCTGTCATCGGATTTCGGAATTCGTACTTTATCCCTTCCAAATACGAAGGACAGCCCGTAAGCCCCAACGCTAAGAAATCCAAACATATATGGAGAGATTCAAATGGGCGCTTGAGCTGATTTGTTCGGCTTGCATGCTTTTCTTTTTACCTTTGCATTACGTTGCATTGCAGACATGTTCCACCACTCATCATGCTCCTTTTTAGTTGGATTCTCTGCGAAGTTCTTCCTGCCGTGTGGACTGTCTTGTGTGTGATCGAGTGAAGCTCTTTGGGAGTCTAGTGAGGCCCCTTCGGAAAGCCACTTCTGCTCCTTTTGATAAAATAAAGATTTGATTAAAAGCTGATGTTAACAGGAGTTTAGTTTAAGAACTACCTAACGCTTGTCAATGGGGCGGATTTACAGTGGAAGCAAGTTAGTGCAGTACGTATTAAAGGCCGCTGGTGTGGATATGCCCCTAAATAATAAGGAAGTGCTGGATGAAATTTCGAGAGTTATAGCCCTAAAAATACAGTCATGCTTTCAAAGAGACTGAACTGTTTCTACCTGTGTGCAAAAGGCGTTTTCTGCTTCTTCACAGCGCACGAAGCCTCCTGCCTCGGAAACGGTCATCTTTTTCGTTTTAAATAGTCCTTCGTAAGCTCTGTCCTCCGACACACACTCAGCTGATGTCTTTCCTTGTTCTCGTAGTTGGCATTGCAAATACCCCTGTGTCTCTGAAACTATTCTTTCTCGTCTAAACAATCGTGTATCAATTTCTTGATTGCCTTGCGCTGGTTCTCCATTCCACAGTGCACAGTCAGCGGACAATGGCCCTACTCCACCGCTGTGTATACACCTCGTAGTTGACAACTGTGCGACCATTTCCCCTTGCCTAGCTGAGACTCCGTCGAACTTTTTTCTGCCTTGCAGGATAAAGTGGGTAGTCGACGAACTTCCTCCCTGTACTTTAGAGACCATTCTCTTTTGCCTAAAGACTCCTTCAATTTCTCCATCATCTTGTGCTCGATCTCCATTCCATAACATGCAGTTTGCAGCCGATAACTGTGCTTCTTGCACTTCTGAGAGCACACCGTCGTCCTGTTTCAACACTCCTCCACGTTCTCCAGCACTCTGTGCCTCGCACTCTCCACCTTCCAGCAGCACATTATCAACTGAATGCGATGTAGTGTTAATATTCATCTCATGGAACTGGTTACTATTGTGAGGAAATGTTCTCAAGTGTGGCAGTGGTTCCTCTGGTTCAGGTGTAGGGATGTCCAGATCAAGTTGGGATGTCGTGTTGAAGGGCGACAGAGACAGTGTGGCACGGACACTCGCGTCTGTCTGCCGGGGAACTCGTGACGCAACACGTTTACACTTCTTTCTATCCACGTGTGACAGTTGGCCTCTTCTGGAACCTACGGCTGGTATGAAAGTAGGTACTCAGAACTTGAAGGAAAGTTATACAAGGAGACGCCGGTTTCTTCTGTCTCTGCCGACGTTGACGTGCATGCATAAATTAATGCGCGTTTTGGGTAATGTCTTATTGTCATGTCATGCACTGGTTGAATATATGAGTTTGTAAGCCGACCGAGGCAAGTGGACGACATAAAGAACAAAACTTCAACCGACGCAGTGATTCGCGGAATAATTATTGCACGAACTTATATATATATATTAGTCAATCGCAGTATTACCCACTAAACGACAAAACTATTCAGTTATTTGAGTCGTTTGTGGGATTCTGAACAATTTCCAGTGTGCTTGAGTTGCAGCAGCTGAGTGTGACAACTAAATAATGTACAATTGAAATGTTGAGTCATACTCCAAATGTGCATTTAAAACATATAATTTCATGTACGCCGAGGTCATCTCTATAAAGGCGGAACGGCGGTTAATTTGCAGATATTGAGATATATACTAAGGAGGAAACATTCTCCGGATTTGTAGCATCCCTTATTTCGCTCATGTGATTGTGTAGTTTGCACAGGAACATGCACAACAGAAAGCACAAGTCAAAGTATTACTTGCTTCATCGAATCCAGCTGCCAAACATTAATACTATACTGCAAACCGGATATGCCAAAGGCTATAAATTACTATCAGCTCTCCAGCAGTGATCTCTAATGAAATTTTACAACAAAACTGTTTGAGCTGAATCCACACTGATAAAGAGCTTTTTGAGGATTCAGAGCAAAACTCTGCCTGAAATTCTAAACCGGTTTCATTCATTTCATACCATCAATCATTGCCGTGAATAGTTGACAGCTGACAACTGCATTTTTAAACGTCTGACTCACCTTTCCCTGCCTTGTCTTGTGGGCCGGCATGTGCTGCCATTATAACTTGCAGGGACAACAAATCTTGACTCGTTCCTTGTGGCCTTCTCTCACTTGGTGAAGTGGGCCTACGGACTTTCTTAGCAAGGCGCTTTCTCTCAAAAAACTCCTGTAATCAAAGAAGAAATTTATTGTTATGTGAGTGTGTGCCGAGAACTATATCAAATAGTAGTCAACTACAAAATAACTACGTCCAATAGTACGTACCTTCTGTATTTTTCTCTCTTGTTTCAATCTAATCCGACTTCTGGTTGAGGTGAAATGGTAAGAAAGATATGATATAAGACATATATAAGCCATTGGACGAGCCTTTGTTAAATACTGCAATAATAAAATTGCGAGCTAGGTTTGATAAACAACTGTCATGAAATATTGCCTAAACTGCTACCGGATGGCATTACTTGATTCTGGCCGTTTTAATGGACCATCAATAACACTAAACATGTA
This sequence comes from Plumapathes pennacea, assembly GCA_964036295.1. NCBI lineage: Eukaryota > Metazoa > Cnidaria > Anthozoa > Antipatharia > Myriopathidae > Plumapathes > Plumapathes pennacea. Next base: position 1,163,783 of record OZ038465.1, on the reverse strand, counting down.
ACAATCTTTCTAACTCACCGAACTCCTCCAACCCAGTTCATGTTATCTTTGTAGTTCGAGGAAGCTAGGTTTAAAACAAAACAAAACTAAATTTAAAAAATCAGTACATACTGTACGTGCGTACGCGCCAAAATCCATATCTGCGACTCCGCGGCATGGCTCTGTTTTCCCGCGCTACGCGAGCCGAGTGGGCCTGGGCTACAGGTCCTACAGGAGTTCCCCCCTTCATAGCAACGCGGACGGAATGTTTCTTGCCCCAGGCAAAGTGACGAACATGCTTGATGACGTGTATGAATAATTATTATCAAGGGTTGAATTTACACAAAGTTGATGTGGCAACGGTGCCGGTGAAGACTGAATCAAATTATCGCTAAGTAATTATGAGTCATCGACGTTTTGAGCGCGTGCCCGTCAGTTTCTTTTAGTTGACACTACAGCACCGCGAAGCAGGTTGTCCACCACTTCTTCTCACAGTATCCAATGTTTTCTTTTCTATCTATCAGCGTGCGGTCACCTCACGGTTGGAATCGAATAGTTTCAGTTTCCAGTTTCTGTGATTTGATCTTTAGTTATTCAGTGGTCATTCCCCTGCGCTCCCGGCCTATAATTTGCCAGTCTACTCTCTGAGCCAATTAAAAATACAAACGAGAAAGACATAATTTTTATATAGCTACAGTTTGGTGAACACGAAACTAAAAGAACTAGAATAATACTAGAGGCAGATTTTGATCAACGCCTTGCTAAATTATCAAAGCAGGTTAATTGGAGTGGGCTTTGACTGGCATTATATCCATTATATTCAGTCAGAGTCGGCGGGGGCGGGAAGCAATACAGCAGAAAGTTACGTCATTCTCCCATTTTCGGTGGTGATTCATACTGAAAAGATCCGTAACTTAGTATTGATAAAAATATATTTATAGAAATATTGGTGCGTCTCTGATCAGGAGACGACCAAAAGTCAGTGTTTGAATATTGAGGTTTTTGATTTTGAATCGGAGCGCGCGGGCCTGACTGGTCAAAAAGGCATCAGAAATGTGATCTCTGCAATCTACTCAATTTGAATTTAATCGATTCATTGGCGTTTGGCTTTAGTTCTTTTCCAACAGGCTATACTAGCCATGGCATAGACTCAGTCATATGAAAGTTCCAGTGTTGACAGCGCATTTATAGCGATTTATGAGTAGAAATAATCAGCTCAAGCAAGATCTAGTTATATGTGTGCTGGAGGAGAGTTCAATCTTATCTATTGAAAAACGTGACCGCAACAATCTTATGGCACGAGTCACAATTAAGAATAATTATAACCCCCGGAGGTTTCCGCAAACTGGATTGACAACAAAAGTGGCTTTGTTAACAGTACGTTCTCCCATGCCAAGATTTTATGCTGATAAGCAGCAGTAATGATTGAAATGCGCCTTGGTTCAGTGAAGCTTTAAAACGCTTTTCACCGTGACTGAAAAATAGGGAAACCACCTAACGAAATGGAATGTGGAGAAATAAAAGAATATATTATCAGTGCATCTTTATTTTTGTTTGGGGGTCTGGCACTAGCGGCGAGCATGCGCAGTGGAGCGATTTACACATACTTCCAAGTGGTCGTAATATTTCGGAGGCGTAGTTTGTGTATAACTCTCAATGTAGGAAAAACGATTTTCATCGACCAGATGATGTTGAAAGTATGGTGATCTGAGTGCCAGAAGATGTCAAACTTATTTCCCAAGCGTAATTCCTTGCCTCGCAAGGGAAAACACTGGTCGCAACGCCTTCGCGAAACTGTTTTGGATAGGAACCCAAGCGGCCACTTTAATCTCCATTTAGTTGGAGGCGCCGAAAATGGCGAATTCATATCTCTGGGAGAAATCAGACAGGACAAACTCAAATACAGAAAAGGGAAACTTCACGAAGGAGACATATTTTTGGAAATCAATGGCCAGCCTGTAGCAGGATATACAGCTTTCGATGTTCTTGCCTTGATAAAAGCGTCGAGTAGTTCCGTAACGCTGCGAACTGTAAAACCGGGTGCGTATATATTGTGTTTAGTGGCGTCTTTTGGATTAACCAGCTATTAGAAGTGTCAAAGAAGTATGTTTACTCAAATTGCCCGGCAAAATGTGTCGAAAAGGCGTCCCGCAAATTATTTTTCTTGAAATTGGAGCGCAGCAAAGCTGTAATATATAAATTGATTCCCTTGGCATTTTGTGCTTGTATATATTTACATAGCCGAAGTGTTCGAACGGCGGGTTTCTGCATTTTCGTGTGTGATATACGGATATTATTGAGGTTACATGGGTTTAAAAACAACCCTCGTTACGAACAACAGAAAGCTGGTAGACCGAAATCAAGTTTTGCGATTCCAGTATTTAATCAAACTGATCTTTTCAAACAGGCTTGGGGATAACAAAAGATTTGAAGCAGTTCCTCGCACAACGGTACGACCGAGACTCGCTCGATATGGAATTGCAACAGACGATCCGAGATAACTTGTACAAACGGACAATACCTTGTGAGTATGATACCAGTCTTGAAGTATATATATCAACTCAATTCATCAAAACGATACTCGCAGAACTCGCCAAAGGTTCAGAAAGGGCAACGTTTGTTTACTTTAATTGAATTGCAACCGAACACAGCTTAGCATTCTGTAGATTAGATACTTTTATGTGCGAGACCGGTTGTTTTTTATTTCAGATGCCATTAACTTCTATCTTCATTGCATGTTGCAAAACAACTCGTGTTGTTTCACTGCATAAATAATAATTATTGCAATATTAGTCCTAAACTTTCAGAATTAATTCCATAATTTGAGACTGGGAGACTAAACAACATTCAGATTTTTTGCTGTACTGACTAACATGCACTGAACTGCAGCATTCAAACATGATGTACTTGCCAAGAATATAGCCTTGTTTACACAAAGTATTTTCTTTTTTTGGGAGCTCAGTATTAAGTAAAATATAAAAATAAAAACACAGGGCTGTTTTAATCTGCAAGTGCTGTCTGCAAATATGTTTAAATGTGACTTTATGCACATGTATTCATATATAAGTAAAGCTGTTGTGTATCTTGATCAAAAAAAATATTTATTTACTTGTTACTACATGTAAGACATCCTGTAGAGTTACACATAATATTTTGTAACATCTTAGTTCTAACAGTTGAAGGATTTTTGCAAACAATCTTTCAGATTTAGTGTCCTGTATGTGAGGTTCTGCTTTGCTTGTCCACTAGGTACAACTCGAACACCAAGGAAAGGCGAACAGCCAGGTTTAGACTATGTCTTTCTTAGCATGGATGAGTTTGAAAGACTAGAAAGGAGTGGAAGTCTGCTGGAAAGTGGGATATATGAGGGAAACCACTATGGTACACCGAAACCACCTCCAATGGAAATGAACAAACATGACAGTTTTCCCTTCTCACAGATGAACAGTAATCATTCACAGCCACTCCAAGCGAATCACAGAAGGGACGATAACAACTATTCCCAAGTGCCCCGAGGGAATCACAGAAGGTCTGATAGTGGCAACCACCACTCACAATCTGTCTCCTCAAGACACAAAAGGGATTCACAACCACTCCAAGCAAATCACATGAGGTATGAAAATGATGATGTTTTCCGAGGGAAAAGCCTGCCAAACAATCATTCTGAGGAGTCAAGACAAAGCCTTGGACCACTGCCACCAAACTGGGAAATTGCTTATTCGGAGAGCAATGAAAAGTATTATATTGAGTGAGTGAAGTGTACCTGCAGTCTTACATTTTAGGTTTATGCAACTTTTGTTTTGTGGCCATGTTATTGATTTTGGTTGACAAACCTGTTATATTTTGTGTGTAAGTTCTCTCAAACAAAAAATCAAGTGTACCTGCAGTCTTACATATTATTAGTCTTAATATGCAACTTCATTTTTATTTTGTGGCCAGATTATTGATTTTAGTCGACAAACCTGCTTTAGTTTCTGTGTAAAGTTATCTCAAACAAAAAATCCTTGTTGCAGTTTTATCTATCCCCTCCAGCTAGTATACAGTAATTTTTATTATCACTAAATCACCCATTTCAGTTTTTACGTGCTTTGTTCTTAATAAATTACCAAACAGTATGGTGAGGAGGTAAATATCATTGACATACTTAATTTTTTTCAACTTTCATACTTTAGTTTACAGTATAAATCTAGTAAAATAAGGTATTGACTCCCATGAAGTTATTGCTGAAACATCCTCTTTTTTTAACACCCCTATCTGGTTTGTACGTGCCATAAGAATTTTTCATTTGAGTCATCTTACTGTACATGGAGTTTTTGATTGTGTCCCAGCTTTAAGAGGCATTCAAACAGTCAAAGCATAATGGACCCTTGATTGTGTGGCATATCATAACCTCTTTGTTTGTTTTCAGTCACAATACTGGAACCACACAATGGCTTGACCCAAGGCTTTCACAGGTCACCAAATCTGATCCAGAGGAATGTTTTGAAGATGGTGAGTGAAGAAAAAGCAGTTTTCTAGTTTTCATTGTATTTACAAACAGCAATAGTATACTAGGACTTTCACCCAAAGTTTCCTTACCTAACAAGAAGGTTACACATATATAAAGTACAAGTTTGTCCGGAACATTTCCCAGATGGCTATCAAAGCTGGAATTGTCAACATTTTCTGGCTATTTATTCATGTAGAGTCTTAATGTGCCTGAATTCGCCCCTTTCTGAAATTACCAGTCAAGAGTGTTTCTACAGGGACTTTATTGACCACAAAATACCCTCTCAACCATTTGACAAGGAGTAGTAGTATGAGTGGTGCAGTGAACATTGACTGATTGTTTCAGATGTTATGTGATACTGTATATCTTCTGGGGCACATACAGGATTCTGTGAGGGGAGGGGGGGGGGGGGGGGGGGGGGGGCAAGTGGAGATTCAGAGAATCCCTGAAAGATGCTTTTGACCAAAGGGGTGGGGGAGGGGGATGTTCAACTGGTGCCCTTCCCCTATCCCTGAAGTTGGTCAATCTAAAGTGCTGGTAAGGAAAAATATTGGAAAAGCTTCTAAATCCTAAGTTTCCCTCTGTTTTTCAGAGCTTCCTTATGGCTGGGAAAGGATAGAAGATCCCAAGTATGGGACATACTACATTGAGTAAGTTAAATTAGCTTTGTTTCTTTCATTTATTTATTATTCATTTATTTATTTATTTATTTATTTGTTTATTTATTTGTTTATTTATTTATTTATTTATTATTTACTTATTTATTTACTTTTATTTTTATTTTTATTTTTATTTTTATTTGTAAACTGTAGCAACTAACTATAATTAATTATTAGGATAGCTCATACATAACTGATGTGGTTCCTTAAAAATGAACCTCCTATGACATTGCTGTAATCAAAAATAGTTTGTTAAAATTGATGAATATATTTCCCACCCCATTTTCCAATACTAAATATATGTTTCTCACATGTATTAATATTTAATTTATATTACTTTAACAGCCATGTGAACAGGAAAACACAGTTTGAAAATCCAGTGCACAGTCACAAGAGAAATATGTCACAGTACAACAGCTCATCTTATGGTGAGGTACCTCCACATCTGGGTCCACCCAACTTTCAGACGGCTTCAGCACTGGCCAAGGCTCAAGAGGCTGAAGCAATGTCAAGGTACGTGAAACCAAACTAAATCAGATTTTCTTGAATATGCAGCATTTGCATAGATTATTGGTTTTTGCTAATGAACTAAGGAAGCTCTCCAGTTTTCAGGTTTTGCCAAACTACATTATTTTGCTTTTAGGTTAAACTTTTAGTAATTTGATCTGATTATAATCAACTTTGTAATGATACTGAAAATCATTAAATGTTATAATTTACTTCTTTCATTTAAATATGTTTTCAGGTGGCCAGAAGTAGAATTCTCTGGGTCCGACCCACCAGCGTACACAATTAGCAGTGATAGCAATAGAGAGGTGAAGATGTATCCGTACAGCAAAGATAATGGTTTCAAGGAAAACCAAGAGCAAGACATCAGGACTGTGCTTTACAAAGGCTCCAGGGGCTTTGGCTTCACCATTGTGGGCGGAGACCAGCCAGGGGAGCTTCTGCAAATCAAGAGCATTGTACCTGATGGAGCAGCATCAAAAGATGGCATTCTCCGCACTGGTGATGCCCTGGTGAAAGTCAACGGCATGTCTGTTTTGTCAAAAACACATCAAGATGTGGTGAACATGTTTCAGGCCATGCCTCTCGGAGAAGCGGTCGAGCTTGAGATGATCAGAGGATACCCACTGCCATTTGATCCAGAGGATCCAAATGTGGAAACCATAGGCTCATACACTGTGGTTAGGGCGCCGTCACAGCTTGAGCCCCCCAGACTCAGACAAACTCCTTCAGATCAAAGTCTGGCATCAAGCACTGCCTCCTCCCAGCCCCCTCCAATTCACAAACAGGGATTTCAGAAATGGCAGGATGTGTCATCAGTGCCTGGTGAGTGGCAAAATGTTTCTGTGGGGTATCTATCTGGATACGCATTGTATCTGATCACCAATTGACCTGTTTGCTGCTAATGGTGACACATGACAGTAAGCCAGACGATGACAGTAACTTGTGGTGACAGTACAATTTAACACTGACAGTAACAATAATTGCAGTGGTAATGACAGTGACATTAACAATGAGAGGTAGAACAACAGACAGTGACAATGACAATGAGAACAACAGACAGTGACAATGACAATGACAGTTACAGCAACAGACAGTGACAGTAACAATGAAAGTGACATGATGACATGATGATGGTCGACACTAACAATGACTGTAGTGTTGACACCTTATGACAAGGATGACATGATAGTGATCTTGACCTGACCTCCACATTAAATATTGCCTCTAGAATTTTTTCTGGATTCCTATTGTAAATATTAATGTCATTTTTACTGAAGGAACTACTGTTATATCTACAGGCTCCAACGGTTCACAGTTCTCACAGCCCCAAATGCCTCCATCATCAACATTTCCACGCACATCCACATCTGTATCCCTACAGCCACAGTCAAATCTGGCTGGAGAGCTGCTTCAAGTGCACGTTGTCAAAGGAGGTATGGGGTTTGGCTTTACTATTGCCGACAGTCCCTATGGTCAGAAAGTGAAGCAGATACTGGATGCACCTCGATGCACAGAGCTCAGAGAAGGGGACATCTTGGTGGAGATAAACAGAAAATCTGTGCGTAACTGCACTCACAATGAAGCAGTGAACACCCTGAAAGAATGTCCAAGAGGACAGGAAGCTTTGATGGTCATTCAAAGGGGAGGTAATGTCTGCTGTGTACTGTAGCTGTTACTTCTGCATTTAAATCAGCTGTGTGAGCAGCCACTCATTACATGTATGTACTGTAGATAGTCATGTACAAGTCTTGCTTGCATGACCCAGCTACAGTGTAAAACAGTCCACAACAATATATCTAGTTTTGCTTTTGCTCCTGATTTGCTAAAAGTATACTGTACATATTTACTCTGGTTAGTCATAATCTTGCTTTGACACATGTGGTTACTTTTCACAGTATATTGCTCTAAATTTGTATGCTGACAAGGCCCTTGTTTCTTTTGTAGTAATTCCAACTTCTTTGAAGAACAGTCCATCTGTCATAAGGAGAGATCAAGAAGAAGAAATGGCAGTTATTCAGCGAGTGCCAAGGCCAAAGTCTACCCCAGTTTTAAGTACTGAGACTCATGATAATGGAGGACAACAAGGGAACATGGGAGGTAGCATGGGCAATCTCGCAACTTCTGGTGAGAGCACAAGAAATCACGACACAGGTTCAGTGAACCGGTCGAGCCAGCCTCAAGTGGACAAGAGTTCCGAGGCTCTGTTTGCCTCTTATCCCTCGCTGAGGAGAGCAGTAGCTAGTGCTGCAGCCAGGAGGTAAGCAACGTTATGATTATGAAGGAAAGCAGTAGCTAGTGCCACAGCAAGGAGGTGAGCAATCTTGTGATTATTGAGGAAAGCAGTAGCTAGTGCCACAGCAAGGAGGTGAGCAATCTTGTGATTATTGAGGAAAGCAGTAGCTAGTGCCACAGCAAGGAGGTGAGCAATCTTGTGATTATTGAGGAAAGCAGTAGCTAGTGCCACAGCAAGGAGGTGAGCAATCTTGTGATTATTGAGGAAAGCAGTAGCTAGTGCCGCAGGCAGGAGGTGAGCAATCTTGTGATTATTGAGGAAAGCAGTAGCTAGTGCCGCAGGCAGGAGGTGAGCAATCTTGTGATTATTGAGTAAAGCAGTAGCTAGTGCCGCAGGCAGGAGGTGAGCAATCTTGTGATTATTGAGGAAAGCAGTAGCTAGTGCTGCAGGCAGGAGGTGAGCAATCTTGTGATTATGGAAGGTAGGAGTAAAGTGCACAACTGTCCGTTTGTATCAGTCATATCAATGTACAGGATCATATTCTGTTTTTGTGTAATTTAAACTTGGTTTTATTGGAGATACACTGGGGACTGCAAAGATGTTGCATTGCACAGACCGCTTGAGTATAAATATTTTTATCTTCCATGTTACCATACAGCTCCATGGTCTCTAGCTGCTTGTACGAGAGAGATAGATAATAATAATAACATGCTTTGTACATTTATGCAGGTCTATGGAGAACCTGAATGGTCCCTTGCAGGCTGACGTGAGCAGCTTCAATGACGAAGGGCTGGACACAGTTGTACACTTAAAGAGAGGAGACATGGGTTTTGGTTTCAGAATTATTGGTGGAAAAGAGGAATCAACTCAGGTACGGTAGATTTACTTTATGTTGTGAGTGACAAATGTCAATCTTTTGTTTTCATTGTCTGACCAGAGACATATCACACAGTGTAGAGAAGATACCTGTAGCTTGTTCAGATGAAAACTGATTGAAGTATCGATTCTTACTACGTCACTTACACATTTTCTTCTTGGAGAGTTGGGAGAATTTGTATTCTGAGCTGGGATGAAACCTGTTTTTCCTCAGGTTGCTATTGGTACTCTAGTAGCTGGTGGGCCTGCTGATCTGGATGGCCGATTGCGGCGGGGTGATGAAATCCTATACATTGACGGCATCAGTGTTGTAGGGTCCACCCACCGCCGTGTTATTTCTCTGATGGGAAACGCAGCCTTGGCAGGCGAAGTATCCCTCGGAATCAGGCGCCGATCCAGCAGATCAGGAAGTACGTAAATGTTCCTTATGTGTGTCTCGCAGTCCTGTTGTTAGTTAAAGGTAGTACTTTCTTTTTGACCATATAAACAAGTGTCTGTTAAGTAAATCTCTCTTGCTGAGCTTGGTTTTGTTTCTTCATAATTGCGTTATGACCAAAGAAGCTCTTCCCGCCAAGTTTTATCATCAAGTCTCCCGCCAAAATACTTTAGCCCCGCAAACTGCGGATAATTATGAAAGTGGCTTATTTTCGTGGGGTTTTAACAGTATTGCAAAGCTCTAAAATCAGGATTTGCCACGTTTTGTTGTTCAGGGACTACTCCAAGTGGCAGCGCCATGCGGCGCTCGGCCTCAACCTCATCACAGTTATCGCAAAGTGCGTTAGTATCACCCAATGCGAGAGAAGCGTCCCGCTCGGCAGGCAATCTTATTCATTATGGATCAGAGCTGCGGGATGCGGACGAGACAAGCTCCATCCGAAGTTTCCGATCCACGCCTGGAGATGTTGTTAACAGACCCGCTGTGCACCGGGACCGCAGGCGGAGTGAGGGTGACGCTATTGAGCCCGCGAGCCCCGTCTTCCACTCCGATATAACTTTGGAGCGCGGTGAAAATGAGGGATTCGGTTTTGTGATCTTGTCGTCTGTACACAAGAGTGGTTCTACTATCGGTATGTTGGGTAGCTGTGTTTATCTGGCAAGCGTATAAGTTTACATTAGAATGAACTCAGGGATTAATGGTGCTAAGGAGCTATTTCCTTCCTTCTTCAGGACGCATTATACAGGGTAGCCCCGCTGACCGGTGTCGCCGGCTCCATGTGGGAGACAGGCTGGTCGCTGTGAATGGTGGGAGTATTGTTGGAATGCACCACAGTGACATAGTAGAGATGATCAAGCAGTCAGGCATGCGAGTCACTCTAAAGATTGCACAGCGGCCGTCAGGTTAGTGACCAATTAATGAGAAGTCCTGAATACGAGCTATGCCTGCTTACGTAGAATGACGAGAAAGATTGAAAAGAATAGGCCGCCGTTAACCTTATACTAATGTTATGTTTTTTTCTTTTACATCGTAGAAGAGGAACCGAGAAGGCTTTCTCGTACGGTAAGTCGTGTCAGTTTGTAGTTATTGGTTTATAGTTGGATGTGTATTATAATCGAATTTTTCTTTATATGTTTACAGAACATGCCAGAAATCAATAACTCGAGGCTTGGTAACCGAGATCGGCAAAATTCAGACAACTCTGATAGCGTAGAAGGAAATCGCTACAGAGAAGAACTAATGCAACGGAGCAGGGAACAGTACAGGCAACAGGTAAGCGGTCTTACAACACAGCCACGGGGCTTCCACTGTCGTATAACGAACAGAACGATAATGATTGGGAAAATAGATCAACAGGCTAAATTTGTCTCTTGACAGCAGGATACGAGCCAGAGGTACAGCGTAGAGAACACAAAGGCTACATGGAAACCCGAGTCTCAAGTTTATGGGAGAGAAAACAGCCACTACCCACCAGATCAACATGTACAGCCCAAGAAACCACCACCTCCGGTATTACCAAAACCCTCCAGAATCCGCCAACCCCAGGGGGACCCCCCGAGACATGAGCGGCCCGCCCGACCCTCCTCCGCTGTGGAGTCCAACAGACCTCTCCCACAGTCCTATGCGAATGGACCCAGGGAGCGCACAAGGTCTGGAAGCTTCCAGCGGCCCAAGCTCTCAAGTCAAATGCAGATGATTGAACTAGAGAAGGGGGGCCGTGGCTATGGATTCAGCATCCGGGGAGGAAAGGAGCTGAAGATGCCTGTGTTTGTGTTGAGAATGGCCGAGGATGGACCCGCGTTCCGTGATGGCCGCCTCAAGGTAAAAAGCTCGAGTGTATGGATGGTCATTCTGACGTAATAAGTGGTTTTAAGTTTCGTTGTTGACTTCTTAGTGTATCGCCGCGTTGTAGTACTGGGCCCGTTGTTCAGATCAAGATTAAGCTAATCCTAGACGAGGTCTAAAAAAATGTTGTCATTTTTTATGAGCCTGAAATGAGAAGCCTTCGCTGATTAAACAACTTCCTCGCTATGTTTCAATCCAGAACAAACTTTATGTAGGTAGTCGTTTAAAATTCTGCAGTTTAGTGGCCAAAAGCGCGGGAGAAACAAGTTGGTTAGCCCTTCCGGTGCTGAGGGTACAAGGTTGAGCTAGACAGTTTAGTATGCAAGTTTAACATGTAACATTTTTTTTTTTTTTTTTTGTGGTTAGGTTGGTGATGAGCTGGTGGAGATTAACGGACACAGTACAGCTAACGTGTTGCACGCGGAGGCCATCGAGTTGATCAGGAGTGGAGGCAACAGAGTACGCCTGCTCATCCGACGCGGGACTGGTAAGTATGACGTAAGCAACGCGGGAACATGACGTCACAAATCCGGCTTTCTGAAACAAATGGAAGGGGAATGTCAACTCGAAGACTGAGGTACACGTATCTCCAAATTTGGTTGAACGTGTCTTCAGATATAAAGCAGTTAATCGGTTCATCGTGCGGGGTCTCTGTCTCCAACGAGGCCTTGTGCAAAGACTGAACTTTTCACTCAAATACGAATTGGAAAAAGGCTGTTTTCGCTGGCTGGACGGTGTCATGGCGCTGATTTTAGAGCGAGGCTTTCCTGTCGCTGTATATCGCGTATATATCGTATGTCTGAAGAGAAGATAATATCGCGGGGTTACACAGACGAACTCGAACAGAGGACTCTGAGTTATACCAGGAAAGTCTTGCTTTGCACTAAAAACATTGTTTTCCATCTTTGTACCAACAGATGGGATACCAAATGGTGGTCAAGCGGTATTCCCACAGTCCTACAGTACAAGCAGCATGCCCAGAGCCAAGCCAGACTACCACTCAGGACCCCCCAGGGGAGCATCCGTCTACTCACAGTGAACATTGTGGGGCAGCGGTGGTCTTCACCAGCGAAGACGTCATATTCTATGTGCTGACGTCAGAGCTGAGGAGTCTGGGGTCGAGGTTGAAACTGGCTCATGTAATGACTGAAGAAATTCCACGGTTTACAGGAAACACTTAGTTGTTGAAATGGAGCCAGTCTATTATTGGATTCACTTTGCAAAATTTGCTTTGTTACGCAATCCAGAAGCTCCAGTGATGTTGGTGAACAGTCGTTCGTCAGCTTCTTGAGTAAACAGATCTTGTTACAGCACAGATCACGTGAACACCGAGTCTGTGAAACTGTTCAAATATCAAGAGGGGCTTCTAGAGCAGGAAACAAAGCATATTGTTTTACCAGCACTGATATTATATTGACTCAGAGAAACATTGTTACTACCATGGCCTTGTCTTTTTTACCAAAATTGTTTACATCTTAATTGCAACGCACTGAAGTGTCACATGTATAGAGTGGAAATAGTAATGGCCTACGCTGACAGTTTGTTTTTACTTTCTTAGGCAAAATAGTCTGTCTTATATGCTCTATGTAATCATTCACACCGATTTTCTAAGTAATAGTCCTAGTAGACGTGTTTTTAACTTTTTTAGTGGGAGGATAATCAAATGTACATAGACAGTATGCGTTTGAGAAATAAAAGCGTTGTGGGGGTTGGGGTTTTAGACAGTGTAGGTATCCAGCCCAAAATAGATTTTAGAAGTCCAGGTTAGATATTGGCCTTGGCATCGATGATTATTCTGATTGTGATGAAAATTTTTCTTTGTATTTTCATTGCTAAGGAAATAAATTAAAGAGGTATCCGTGTTTATTGTGCCTATCTGAGAGCGTCATATGTGGGGACCTTAAAACCGCATCAGAAGCTAGGGTGGATTACACTGGAGAACATGTGACTTTCGCTCTCTGCGGTTGAATTCCCGGGAGAAAGCAGTCTTTCTTGATACAAGCTAGTGCAAACGATTCTGCAGCTCATGTTGATGCGCAATATTGGGTTTCGTACGGACAAGTGCTTCAAGTTTTGTTATTTGATTGAACTGACAACAAACGTAATCCCTCGAATGCTTTTTTGCTTTGTTTATTTTTTTATTTAAATCAATCCTTGCAAATCACAGGAACGTCTAAATTGGTAGTTCAAGGAGCCGACAGGTTTTGGGCAGTCAATGATCAACACGGAACAAATATCTTTTACAGCGGCGGCGACTGTAGATAATACCAGCTAGAACTGAAACACGTTAACTAATCATAGTGCACAATTACCAATACCAGCACCATAAGCACAAAATAGGCTGACAAAGCCCAGCGATCTAAGTACCTATCAAGCATGCATGAGAATAGTGTTTTCTTTTAACTCCTGATCAACATTTACATCATAATCAAAGTTTGTACGAAAGGAAAAGAGAACTTCATGGCTCACAAGCAGAAGGCGACCGCTCCTTAACGTTTCCTCGGATGCCAGCGCGAAAATCTGCCCACTTTTTGACATTCCCAACGGAGCCATGGCATGAACGCGACATCTCGCTAATCTGATTCGGTGAAAGAGATCGATCCCACACATTTAGGTCGGTCAGCTCACCAACGTAGCACTGGTTTGCTTCGAATTTCCCACCGACTGCATCTTGCTCTTGTCCAATCACGAGTGTCCCTGCAGAACTGATCACGTGACCCTTCTTCAGACCGAGGCCAGAGCCTTGAAGCACACCGTCTCTGTAGAATTTATACTCGCCTTTCACGTTCTCCCAACTTGCACAAATGTGGTGCCATGAACCATCTTCACTCGAGGCAAACGGGACTTCTCTGTTGTGATAAAAAGAGTGACGCCAATTTTTGCTTCGAACAACACCGAGAAAGATACACAAAGGATGATGGATAAGCTAGAATTGGCGTGTAACCGACTTACTACCGAAAATAATTTTGAACTGTGATGCCGTAACACTAGCGAAGAACATCGCCTATTATAAGAAACTTTAACAACTTCACTGTTCGTACCTGTAGCCGTCGCTGCCGACGTGCAATCCCATTTTACCACGGGGATAGGGCGCCAGTACAATTTCGTTGGTTGAAGAACTCGTGGCGTAGCTGAACACAATTCTATCGATACTGATCTCCGTTGTTCTCACGCGGTAACACACGGTGAAGGCGTTGCTAACTGACAGTCCGTGGTGTATGACATAGTCCTTGGTCCCCTTTTCGGTGAAATAAAGATCAAATGAAGCTGGAAAAAAAAAAGAGGTTGTTTGGCTCAAAACTGTGAACATGGTGACGCCTTGTGCCCCATAGTGACTTCCAGGAGACACGCACTTCTTAGACAAATTTGGCGTTCACACTGCTAACGGTACACGCACGGATTCTAAAGACTCTTGATTTTTTTGCGACTTACCTTTACAGTCTCTTTGAGTGTTCGGGAAGTTGATAACGGGCTGACAAATGCACCCTTCTGCATCAATCACGCGAGAAATTGCGAAAAGAAGAAGAGTAAAAACCCAAAGCTTCAGGCTGCTGTCCATCTCTTCTGCGCTGCACTGTTCAGTATTCAACACTGTTCACAGGTCGGGTTCACAGCACTAGAATGATTTCTCCAGATGTGCGGTCCCTTAAATATCTACTCCTGACGTAATAAAAAAAGTCGGTCCGTCCCAAGGGCGTCAAGCTGAAACAAGTTCAGCACCTGACCTCTTCCCTCGACACTGCAGATCAGGATAAAGTGACAGAGGAAAGGCTTATCTGTCTTTGCGTAAGTCGAATGCAAAATAATCATAAAAAGACTGAGAGCCATCTGAAGTAAAGAGCACTTCAAATTGGTCTCAAGGCTCACGAATCGAAATGCATTCGTAGCAACTAAGGAACGCTGCTGCTTTCAGACAAGTTTGTGTCGTTTGAGTGAAGGCTGCGGTTGACGGGGACAAGTGAGGGAGAGGAAAGGAGAGTTGAAAGAGTGCGATTTAAAATATATATTTCTCCCTCCCCTTTTGTCCGACTTTCGTCACAGAACGCCTGCAATGCAAGCTTTTTTCAGCACCAAGAAGTGCACAAATTCACGTGCTGTCCCATAAATACATAACTCTATAATCCGATGTCAGAATTTTTTAAGTCGATTCTAAACTCGTAAACATGTTCCAGCTGGAGTACAGGACAGGCTGCCATTTGCACGCACAGTGCGATACGTCCACAAAAGATGGTCAGAACGCTTTGAACCGTGTGCATCAATACAGCGTGAAGCTCTCCAAAGGTTATCAAATTTTATCAAGCGAAAAGTGAAAATCCGAGCCAATCTATTAAGACATGCACAATGCCATCAGTCAAGAATTTCCTGGCTTGCTGAAGCTCGGTCACACGATAGTTTATAACAATAAAGGGCATCAGACCAAACGCTGTGCAAGTCAACACCGAACTTTCGCCCTCGCTGAAGCTGGGTTTTTATGGCTCAGGGTCAAAAGCAGCGGGCGCATTTCCCCCTGGGGGAGGGGTGGGGGAGGGGTGGGTACTCCAGTATAGTGGACTAAACGGGGAGCTGCGCCCGAAAGGTTGAAAGTATATGAAAGGGGAACCCTGTATTTTCAATATATCTGCCCGAATTCGTTGTCCTTTTTCGATTTTCTGTGTTATTCCGCGAGAAATTGGCTGCAACGAAAATTTCGATCAAAATAACCCCTGTGGCGACCTGTCATCACTCGTCAACTTATGCGTCTCATGCAACACCGACATATCACGTGAAATCTGGCAAATCACAAGTATTGCGTGTGTGATTCGGCATAACGAAACCACGAAGAAAATCACTGTTTGTTGAGCGAAAGAACCGCCGAAGGAAGACGTCTTGAGCTAGATTACACTAGATTACATTGCCTTTTTGGTCTGAAATAGGGTATCGATTTTGTCTTTTTTGTCTGGGATAGGTATGATTTTAACAGAATTATGTCGCCGCGGACCCCCCCCCCCCCCCCCCCCCGGGAGCTAAACACAGTTCTATCGGTCTATCGGTCTATCGGTCTATCGGTACTGGTCTCCGATGTTCTCACGCGGTAACACACGGTGAAGGCGTTGCTTACTGACAGTCCGTGGTGAACAACATAGTCCTTTGTCCCCTTTTCGGTGAAATAGAGATCAAATGCAGCTGGATATACAGCTGTGAAAAAAAAGAAAGAGAATGTTTATATATACCACTTAAAGCACAAAGACGCCTTGCGCCCCAATGACTTCAGGCATTCTAAAGACACTTTGTGATGCGCGGTGCGTTTAGTTCACAGCTCAATACCCGTGCACTGATTTCTGAAGGAGCTCCCTTACCTTTACAGCCTCTTTGAGTTGGATGTAAAGATGTAAAAAAATGGGGTTGTTTACCCCAAAACTGTGAACTGGTGACGCCTCGCACTTCAGTAACTCACGGAAGAAGACATACATGCACTTCTTTGACAAATTTTGCGTTTACACAACTAACGGCCCACGCACGATTCTAAAAGTTCTTCTGAGTTTTTGCGGTTATTTACTTTTACAGTCTCTTTGAGTGTTCGGGAAGTTTTTTTAGTGGGAGGATAATCAAATGTACACAGACAGGATGCGTTTGAGAAATAAAACCGTTGTGAAGGTTGGGATTTTAGACAGTGTAGGTATCCAGCCCAAAATAGATTTTAGAAGTCCAGGTTAGATCTTGACCTTGGCATCGATGATTATTCTGATTGTGATGAAAATTTTTCTTTGTATTTTCATTGCTAAGGAAATAAATTAAAGAGGTATCCGTGTTTATTGTGCCTATCTGAGAGCGTCATATGTGGGGACCTTAAAACATCAGAAGCCAGGGTAGAAGCTAGGGTGGATTACACTGGAGAACATGTGACTTTCGCTCTCTGCGGTTGAATTTCCCGGGAGAAAGCAGTCTTTCCTGATACAAGCTAGTGCAAACGATTCTGCAGCCCATGGTGATGCGCAAAATTGGGTTTCTTACGAACAAGTGCTTCAAGTTTTGTTATTTGATTGAACTGACAACAAGCGTAATCCCTCAAATGCTTTTTTGCTTTGTTTATTTTTTTTATTTAAATCAATCCTTGCAAATCACAGGAACGTCTAAATTGATAGTTCAAGGAGCCGACAGGTTTTGGGCAGTCAATCAACAACACGGAACGAATATCTTTTACAGCGGCGGCGACTGCAGATAATACCAGCTAGAACTGAAACATGTTAACTAAAGTAATCATAGTGCACAATTACCAATACCTGCACCATAAGCACAAAATAGGCTGACAAAGCCCAGCGATCTAAGTACCTATCAAGCATGCATGAGAATAGTGTTTTTTTTCTTTTAACTCCTGATCAAAATTTACATCATAATCAAAGTTTGTACGAAAGGAAAAGAGAACTTCATGGCTCACAAGCAGAAGGCGACCGCTCCTTAACATTTCCTCGGATGCCAGCGCGAAAATCTGCCCACTTTTTGACATTCCCAACGGAGCTATGACACGAACGCGACATCTCGCTAATCTGATTCGGTAAAAGAACTCGATCCCAGACATTCAAGTCGGTCAGCTCACCAACGTAACACTGCTTTGCGTCGAAACTGCCACCGACTGTGTCTTGCTCTTGTCCAATCACGAGTGTCCCTGCAGAACCGATCACGTGACCCTTCTTCAGACCGAGACCAAAGCCTTGAAGCACACCGTCTCTGTAGAGTTTATATTCGCCTTTCACGTTCTCCCAACTTGCACAAATGTGGTGCCAGGAACCGTCTTCACTTGCGGCAAACGAGACAATTCTGTTGTAGTAAAAAGAGTTACACAAAATTTTGCTTTTCACAATTAGACCCGCGAGAGATAAGAGAATCAAAGAAACACAACAGCAGTGAGGGATAATTTAGAAATGGCGTGCGCACAGCATTTACCTAACTGTAAATTTGGCCCTGTTTAGCCCTCAAACACTAGCGAGCAACATCGCTACTACTATATAACCAATAGCTTTGCTTTTGTACCTTTGTTCACTGCCGATTTGAAATTGCATTTTTCCGCCAGGCTGTGTACTCAGCCAGATTTCGTTTCCGTGAGGAGTACTCGTGGCGTAGCTGAACACAGTTCTATCGGTACTGGTCTCCGTTGTTCTCACGCGGTAACACACGGTGAAGGCGCTGCTTACTGACAGTCCGTGATGAACGACATAGTCCTTGGTCCCCTTTTCGGTGAAATAGAGATCAAATGAAGCTGGGTGTACAGCTGTGAAAAAAAAAGAGGTTGTTTGGCTCGAAACTGTGAACCTGGTGACGCCTCGTGCCCTAGAGTGACTTCCAGGAGACACGCACTTCTTAGACAAATTTGGTGTTCATACAGCCAACGGCACACGCACACGGATTCTGACTCTTGATTTTTTGCGACTTACCTTTACAGTCTCTTTGAGTGTCCGGGAAGTTGATAACGGGCTGACAAATGCACCCTTCTGCAACAATCACGCGAGAAATGACGAAAAGAAGGAGAAGAGAAAAAACCCAAAGCTTCAGGCCGCTGTCCATCTCTTCTGCGCTGCACTGTTCAGTATTCAGCACTATTCACCGGTCGGGTTCACAGCACTAGAATGATTTCTCTGGATGTGCAATCCCTTAAATATCTACTCCTGACGTAATCAAAAAAATGTCATCCCAAGGGCGTCAAGCTGAAACAAGTTCAACGCCTGACCCCTTCCTTTGTCACTGCGGGTCATATATGTATGTGTATGTAGTGAAACCAGGATAAAGTGGCAGAGGAAAGGCTTATCTGTCTTTGCGGAAGTCGAATGCAAAATAATCATAAAAAGACTGAGAGCCATCTGAAGTAAAGAGCACTTCAAGTTGGCTCACGGATCGACATGCATTCGTAGCAACTAAGGAACGCTGCTACATTCAGACGAATATGTGTCGTTTGAGTGAAGGCTTCGGTTGACGGGGACAAGTGAGGAAGAGGAAAGGAGAGTTGAAAGAGTACGATTTAAAATATATATTTCTCCCTCCCCTTTTGTACGACTTTTGTCACAGAACGCCTGCGATGCCGAGCTTTTTTCAGCACCAAGAAGTGCACAAATTCATGTGATGTCCCATAAATGCATAACTCTAGATGTCAGAATTTTTTAAGTCGATTCTAAACTCGTAAACATGTTCCAGCTGGAGTACGGGACAGGCTGCCATTTGCACGCATAGTGCGATAGTTCACAAACGATGGTCAGAACGCTTTGAACCGTGCGCATCAATACGGCTTACTGTATTTTGCGATACGATACGATACGATACGATACGAGAATTTTCGAAACATGAATTTGCGAAACGGGAATTTGCGAAACGGTGTTTTAACACCTAATTGAACGTTTTAAATGCTAGCAAAGTCTTCAAAACAAAACAAAACAAAACAAAACCAGTCTTTGTGTGAGGCCCCTGGAGAATGTTATCCCTGAGAGTTCTATTGTTGTTTCATTTATTTGTGAGACTGAAAATATTTCCGGAAGCGCAATGTCTCTTTTGAAATCAAAACATGCGAAAGGAAATATAATTAAAAACTGCGCAATCACTTTAGAGGAAGAAGAAAAAGAAAATTAAGCTACAGGTGCTGTAACAGCGGATTTTTACCTGAATCTGGAATTCATTTGATTGCGCTAGAGGAACTCTGTGCGAGATAAAATCTGTCACACATGTCTGTCATGTCCATAAAATCTCTTGCCACTGTGTCGGTCAGCGACCAAAAGCCCACGGGCCGTTTGATGCAAAAAACATGGCAGGCGAAAAGGTTTACGGAATAAAAAGACGTAGTTATCTCCGTTCCTGACAAAAAAAGAAACGATTAGTCTGTCTTTGGCAGTTTCTTAAAATACTGATACTAACAGGTTGCCCCAGGGGTACCCCCACGGGCAATGTATTGCTCCAAACATGGCGGCCAAACCCAAGATTGTTTCCACGGCCCGCCAAACGGCCAAAAACGTGCAAAGCCACATCAAGTCATCCAGAAATAGCCCCACGCTGCACCAGCCCAGGATAGCGTAAGGTTTCAGTGCGTAGAAAAGCTAAAACTCTAAAAACAACTAAAAACACAGGCGGCCCAAGCTGATTGACTGTGTGACGTCACGGTTGGGTTTTATAAGAAAATGTATGGGAGATTTTAGTCAATCGATAACTCGAAAAATATTGCGAGAATAGAGCTTAGACTTGCTAACCTTGTTGTTGTGGTGGTTTTCTTGCTGCTGTAGCGATTTCAACGTGTTTCGCTGAATTTTTCCTCTCTAACAAGCCTTGAAATTCTTTCTACTCTAAGGCAAAACTCTCAAGGAATTGTCCGAAGGCGGTTCTCGCTTACGGGTGCTTTGTGTGTTGTCAATATTTGATTAACAGGAATCATCACCTCATCATCATCACTGGCGTCTCTGTTCATCAAACATAATCCATAGTTTCTAATTTCTTGGCAAGCTCAAGCGTTACAGTTTGATGATGCCCTTGGTCGTCTTTTTGGTCAGAAATAGAGAATAAAACGAAGCCGAGTTTACAGCTTTAAAAAATGCAATAATCTGAAAAGATAATCAGTGATAGACGCAGGCGAGTCAGTTCTACAAAGTTCGAAGCTGTTCAGTGACAATGTTTTCCCCGTATCTTAACAACTAGTATAGTGACAGCACGTCTTATATCACGTGACCAACAATATAGTCTCGGGAATGGGACAGAAGTTTCATTTCTAGCAGCCCGGATATTCAGTGATGTCTCACCATACTAGTCATCCAGCTTGTCATGTTGATGCATAAAACGTATAAAGGAACAAGGGGCTGTAGTCGCCCGAGCAAACTCGTGCAATGGTGTATGCACGCCGGACA
This sequence comes from Plumapathes pennacea, assembly GCA_964036295.1. Taxonomy (NCBI): domain Eukaryota; kingdom Metazoa; phylum Cnidaria; class Anthozoa; order Antipatharia; family Myriopathidae; genus Plumapathes; species Plumapathes pennacea. Next base: position 1,142,905 of record OZ038465.1, on the reverse strand, counting down.
AGTGCTTCATTGTTTGTTACTTGGTTGAACTGGTGACGAGCGCAATCATCGTCCGATACATCCTACTTTTTTATATATATTTATTTGTTTATATCAATTGATGCTTGCAAATCACAGAAACGTCTAAATCATTCGTGAAAGCGCCTAAGCGGACTGTGATGTTTTGTCAAAAAACGGCGGCAACGTAGGAATTGATATCTTTAGGACGGCGACTGTAAATAACATTTGCTAGAATGCAGCACACTAATATTAACCAAGGATGATTTTTCTGTTAAAAAAGTCATGCATGAAAAAATTATTTAAAACTAATTCCTGATCAAAATTTGCTCAACATTAGATTAAAAGGAAATGGAGGTCTTCATGCCTCACAAGCAGAAGGCAGCACCTTGACATCTCCTCGGATGCCTGCGCGAAAATCTGCCCATTTTTTGATATTCCCAACGGAGCCATGGCACGAACGTGACATCTCGCTAATCTGATTTGGTAAAAGGGGTCGATCCCACACATTCAGGTCGGTCAGCTCACCAACGTAACACTGGCTTGCGTCGAATTTGCCACCGACTGTGTCTTGCTCTTGTCCAATCACAAGTGTCCCTGCAGAACTGATCACATGACCCCTCTTCAGACCGAGGCCAGAGCCTTGAAGCACACCGTCTCTGTAGATTTTATACTCGCCTTTTACGTTCTCCCAACTTGCACAAATGTGGTGCCAGGAACCATCTTCGCTTGAGGCAAACGGGACTTCTCTGTTGTGATAAAAAGAGTGACGCCAATTTTTGCTTCGAACAACACCGAGAAAGATACACAAAGGATGATGGATAAGCTAGAATTGGCGTGTAACCGACTTACTACCGAAAATAATTTTGAACTCTGATGCCGTAACAGACTAGCGAACAACATCGCCTATTATATAAGAAACTTTAACAACTTTAGTGTTCGTACCTGAAACCGTCGCTGCCGACGTTCAATCCCATTTTACCGCCGGCAAAGATTGTCAGTAAGACTGCGTTATCTGAAGAACTCGTGGCGTAACTGAACACAACTCTACTGGTACTGGTCTCCGTTGTTCTCACACGGTAACACACGGTGAAGGCGTTGCTAACTGACAGTCCTTGGTGAACGACATAGTCCTTGGTCCCCTTTTCGGTGAAATAGAGATCAAATGAAGTTGGGTGCACAGCTGTCAAAAAAAAAAAAAAAAAAAAAGGAAAGAAAAAGAGGTTGTTTAGCTCAAAACTGTGAACCTGGTGACGCCTCGTGCCCCAGAGTGAGACACGCACTTCTTACACAAATTTGGCGTTTACACAGCTAACGGTACACGCACGGATTCTAAAGACTCTTGATTTTTTGCGACTTACCTTTACAGTCTCTTTGAGTGTCCGGGAAGTTGATAACGGGCTGACAAATGCACCCTTCTGCATCAATCACGCGAGAAATGACGAAAAGAAGAAGAGTAAAAACCCAAAGCTTCAGGCCGCTGTCCATCTCTTCTGCACTACACTGTTCAGTATTCAACACTATTCACCGGTCGGGTTCACAGCACTAGAATGATTTCCGATTTCTAGATGTGAAATCCCTTAAATATCTACTCCTGACGTAATCAAAAAAATGTCATCCCAAGGGCGTCAAGCTGAAACAAGTTCAACGCCTGACCCCTTCCTACGTCACTGCGGGTCAGGATAAAGTGATAGAGGAAAGGCTTATCTGTCTTTGCGGAAGTCGAATGCAAAATAACCATAAAAAGACTGAGAGCCATCTGAAGTAAAGAGCACTTCAAATTGGTCTCAAGGCTCACGAATCGACATGCATTCGTAGCAACTAAGCAATGCTGCTGCATTCAGACAAATGTGTCGTTTGAGTGAAGGCTTCGGTTGACAGGGACAAGTGAGGGAGAGGAGAGGAGAATTGAAAGAGTGCGATTTAACATCCATATTTCTCCCTCCCGGAAAAGGGAGGTCACGGAACGCCTGCGATGCAAGCTAAATATAGCACCAGGAAGTGCACAAACTCATGTGCTGTCTATTTCCTATAAATACATAACACTACAACCCGATGTCAGAATTTTTAAAGTCGATTCTAAACTCGTAAACAGGTTCCAGCTGGAGTACGGGACAGGCTGCCATTTGCACGCATAGTGCGATAAATCCACAAAAGATGGTCAAGAACGCTTTGACAATTGAAACGTGCGAATCAATACACAGCGTGAAGTTCTCCAATAGTTCACTATCAAGCTTTATAAAGCGAAAAGTGAAAATCCGAGCCAATCTATTAAGACATGCACAATGCCTTCAATCAAGAATTTCCTGGTTTGCTGAAGCTCGGTCACACGATAGTTCATAACAATGAAGGGCGTCAGACAAAACGCTGTGCAAGTCAACACAAAACTTCCGCCCTCGCTGAAGCTGGGTTTGGCTGAAGGGTCAAAAGCAGCGGGCGCATTTCCCCCAGGGGTGGGGTGGGGGTGGGTACTCCAGTATAGTGGACTGTACGGGGAGCTGCGCCTGAAAGGTTGAAAGTATATGAAAGGGGGACCCTGCATTTTCAATATATCTGCCCGAATTTGTTGTCCTTTTTCGATTATCTGTTTTATTCCGCGAAAAACTGGCTCGAACGAAAATTTCGATCAAAATAGCCCCTGTCGCGACCTGTCATCACTCGTCAACTCATGCGTCTCATGCAACACCGACATATCACGTGAAATTTGGCAAAACACAAGCATTGCGTGTGTGATTCGGCATAACGAAACCACGAAGAAAATCACTGTTTGTTGAGCAAAAGAACCGCCGAAAGAAGACGTCTTGGGCTAGATTACACGACGCTGCTTTACATCAAAACGAATCAAAGTGACATCTGGCTGGTAGATTAGCTGCTTATGTCAACAAACACCGTCGGAGCGCCGAAAATCTTCAGGCGCGATTTTCTCCGCATCTGAAAACGCGTTTTATGGCGTTTTCTTGAATTTCGAACTCAAGCGGGTTTTAACGGATTGGGTTGAAATTTTGCACAAGTATAGACCGATATGTTAACTTACAAAGTGTGTCTATATAATCATTCACACCGATTTTCTAAGTATAATAGTCCTAGTAAACGTGTTTTTAACTTTTTTAGTGGGAGGATAATCAAATGTACATAGACAGGATGCGTTTGAGAAATAAAACCGTTGTGGGCTTGGGGTTTTAGACAGTGTAGGTATCCAGCCCAAAATAGTTTTTAGAAGTCCAAGTGAGATCTTGGCCTTGGCAACGACGATTCTTCTGATTGTGATGAGAGATTTTCATAGTATTTTCATTGCTAAGGAAATAAATTAAATAGATATCCATGTTTATTGTGTCTATCTGCGAGGGTCTTATGTGGGGGACCTTAAAGGCCATTTCACACTGGACGCGTCGCGACACGCTGTAACTGCATGCGACAACGCGACAAAATTAGATCCCGGTCATTCCTTCAATCCAATTCACACCGGACGCGGCGCGATATAGCGAATGTCGTGCCGCGTCGGGTGTGAATCGGATTGAAGGAATGACCGGGATCTAATTTTGTCGCGTTGTCGCATGCAGTTACAGCGTGTCGCGACGCGTCCAGTGTGAAATGGCCTTAAAACATCAGAAACCGGGGTACAACAAGATAGGGCCGGGATTCCACTGGGGAACATGTGACTTTCGCTCCGGGAAAACAAGCAGTCTTTGGCGGCATGATTAAAGCTAGTGCAAACAATTCTGCAGCCATGTTGATGCATTAACACCAAAATCTGACACAGGATTGGGCTTCGTACGGACAAGTGCTTCAAGTTTTGTTATTTGATTGAACTGACAAACGTAATCCCTCAAATGCTTTTTTGCTTTGTTTATTTTTTTATTTAAATCAATCCTTGCAAATCACAGAAACGTCTAAATTGGTAGTTCATGGAGCCGACAGGTTTTGGGCAGTCAATCAACAACACGGAACGAATATCTTTTACAGCGGCGGCGACTGCAGATAATACCAGCTGGAACTGAAACATGTTAACTAATCATAGTGCACAATTACCAATACCTGCACCATAAGCACAAAATAGACTGACAAAGCCCAGCGATTTAAGTACCTATCAAGCATGCATGAGAATAGTGTTTTTTTCTTTTAACTCCTGATCAAAATTTACATCATAATCAAAGTTTGTACGAAAGGAAAAAAGAACTTCATGGCTCACAAGCAGAAGGCGACCGCTCCTTAACATTTCCTCGGATGCCAGCGCGAAAATCTGCCCACTTTTTGACATTCCCAACGGAGCTATGGCACGAACGCGACATTTTGCTAATCTGATTCGGTAAAAGAACTTGATCCCAGACATTCAAGTCGGTCAGCTCACCAACGTAGCACTGCTTTGCGTCGAAACCGCCACCGACTGTGTCTTGCTCTTGTCCAATCACGAGTGTCCCTGCAGAACCGATCACGTGACCCTTCTTCAGACCGAGACCACAGCCTTGAAGCACACCGTCTCTGTAGAGTTTATATTCGCCTTTCACGTTCTCCCAACTTGCACAAATGTGGTGCCAGGAACCGTCTTCACTTGCGGCAAACGAGACAATTCTGTTGTAGTAAAAAGAGTTGCACAAAATTTTGCTTTTCACAACAAGTCCCGCGAGAGATAAGAGAATCAAAGAAACACAACAGCAGTGAGGGATAATTTAGAAATGGCGTGCTCACAGCATTTACCTAACTGTAAATTTGGCCCTGTTTAGCCCTCAAACACTAGCGAGCAACATCGCTACTACTATATAACCAATAGCTTTGCTTTTGTACCTTTGTTCACTGCCGATTTAAAATTGCATTTTTCCGCCAGGCTGTGTACTCAGCCAGATTTCGTTTCCGTGAGGAGTACTCGTGGCGTAGCTGAACACAGTTCTATCGGTACTAGTCTCCGTTGTTCTCACGCGGTAACACACGGTGAAGGCGCTGCTTACTGACAGTCCGTGATGAACAACATAGTCCTTGGTCCCCTTTTTGGTGAAATAGAGATCGAATGAAGCTGGATGTACAGCTGTGAAAAAAGAAAGAAAGAAATAATGTTTATAGACACTGACTAAAGTACAAAGACGCCTAGCGCCCCAGTGACTTTAGTCAGTTTAAATAGACACTTTGTGCTCAGCGGTGCGGCCTCCTATCTCACAGCTAATGCCCGTGCACTGACTTCTGAAGGAGCTTCCTTTGATTTTTATGTGGTTATTTACCTTTACAGTCTCTTTGAGGTGGGTTGCGTTCATACAACTAACGGCTCACGCACAATTCTAAAGGCTATTTTGGTTTCTTGCGGTTAATTACCTTTACAATCTTTTGGAGTGTTCGGGAAGTTGATAACGGGCTGGCAAATGCACCCTTCTGCATCAATCACGGGAGAAATGACGAAAAGAAGGAGAAGAGAAAATAAACAGATCTTCAGGCTGCTTCTGTCCATCTCTTCTGCACTGCACTGTTTAGTATTCAACACTGTTGCACCGGTTCACAACGGAAGAATGATTTCTCTTGATGTGCGATCCCTTAAATATCTACCCCTGACGTAATAAAAATTGTCCCCGAAGGGCGTCAAGCTGAAACAAGTTCAACGCCTGGTCCCACTTGCTTCATTATTGAGGCACATATATATATCTATAGCCCAGCCGGCTAGCAAAATTTATAAGTTAATACTGAAACTAGCCGACCAATCCCTGAAAGAGAAAACGATTCGATCCGTATAAATTGAACTTTAAAAAACCAAATCAGTTATAATCATTGGATTGGAACTAGCACAACAGATGCTTGAATTTAAATTTATAATTACCCTACGATATTCCATGTTGGAATTCTGTTAGACTCTCAATAACAGTCACCACTCCGGCAGCCGGACTGCATGTTATCCGGCCGTGTTGGGAGGCGCGAGACGCTAGTAGTTATAGCGAATATTGCTCAGTGATTTTCACAGGGAAGTGTATTTCAACAATCTTTGCGGAAGTCGATGTCAAAATCACCAACATAACCGCCACAGCGAGGCTTTCCGAATGACTCAGAAGTTACAAACCCTGCAATATTTAGCGCGCGCATAGGATTTTGCCGCAGGCCGGAGGTTAAAACGTCTGTTAGACTTTCAGCTGTTCTTGCTGCATGGATTGAAGTAAAGTGCACTTCAAACCGGTAAAGGCTCACGGATCGACATGCATTTGTAGCAACTAAGCAACGCTGCTCGTGTATTCAGACAAAGACGTGTTGTTTGAGTGAAAGGTTTTGGACGGGGACAAGAAGAGAGGAGAGTTGAAAGAGTGCGATCTTAATAGTTTATTTCCCCTTCCCCTTTGTCCGACCCTTTCTCACAGAACGCCTGCGATGCAAGCTAGGAGCTGATGATCATTATAAAATGGTCTATTTTAAGTCAGCAAATCAAAGACAGCTTGGGGTAATACGGTCCTTGAAAAAGAACTTGACTACTGAAGCGCATGAAAAAGAGTGCAGATGTGACAGGCATGACAGATTCGGTGGCCTTTCATGACCCTGTAAGAGCACGAATTCACTTATGCTGTTTATTTCCTGTAAATACATTATACCATAATCTGATGTCAGAATTTGTAAATTCGATTCTAAACTCGTAAATACGTTCCAACTGAAGTAAAGACAGGCTGCCATTTGCACGCATAGTGCGATACATCCACACAAAAAAAACAATGCCAGCAGGGCATTCGTGATGGTCTCCAAAGGTTCATATCGGCAAACTATGTCAAGCGCAAAGTGAACATCCGAGCCAAGCTATTAAAGATGCACAATGCCGTACGTCGTCAAGAATTTCCTGGTTTGCTGAAGCTCGAGTCACACGACAGTTCATAACAATGAAGGGTATCAGACCAAACGCTGTGCAAGTCAATACAAAACTTCCGTCCTCGCTGAAGCTGGGTTTATATGGCTGAAGGGTCAAAAACAGCGGGCACATTTTCAGACTGCAAGCATAGGGCCCTCCTACTCCTTCTCTTGTGCTTGAGCTCAATCTCTGCCGTGAGGAGACTTGCAAGACGCCGGCTCCTTGCATCTCTCGATTTCACCAAGAAATTGTTAATGATTTCCAGTTCGGAATAGCAGCAAAACAAATTTAACGCTAGGATTTACTTCTAAACTAATTCCTCCAAGCTTTGAGTGAGGTCGAGAGAGTGGACGGCGACAGCGCAGAGCCGCAGATGGCCAATCGCTTTAAAGCCCTGGCCAAACGAGGTGCAAGTCAACGCAAGTCTATGCAAGTTTTCAAACTTGCGCGGACTTGCGTTTCGTTTGGCCACCAACTTGCACGGACTTGCATCGACTTGCAGTGACTTGCATGGAATTTGAACATGTTCAAATTTTCATGCAAGTCGACGCAGGTTTTTCACCTAAAACAGCAAAGAGCGCGTTAGCAAAGGCAAGTCTAAATCAAAAAAAATCAAAAGTAAAAGCTTCCTCATTAAGTTCCAGCTCAAGAGAGACTTTTTACTCGGTTTCTGACTCAGAACCGTCTAAAAAGAAAAAGTTTTTACAAAACTTGCATGAGCTTGCATCGACTTGCGTCTCGTTTGGCCACCTTTTGCAAGTCGATGCAAATATATTTGTCATGTCGAACTTGCATCGACTTGCATCTCGTTTGGCCAGGGCTTAAGGCAAAACTCTCAAGGAATTGTCCGAAGGCGGTTCTCGCTTACGGGTGCTTTGTGTGTTGTCAATATTTGATTAACAGGAATCATCACCTCATCATCATCACTGGCGTCTCTGTTCATCAAACATAATCCATAGTTTCTAATTTCTTGGCAAGATTAAGCGTTACAGTTTGATGATGCCCTTGGTCGTCTTTTTGGTCAGAAATAGAGAATAAAACGAAGCCGAGTTTACAGCTTTAAAAAATGCAATAATCTGAAAAGATAATCAGTGATAGACACAAGCGAGTCATCACACAGTCAATCAGCTTGGGCCGCCTGTGTTCGCAACTTCTCGTTTCGCAAATTCCCGTTTCGCAAAATCTCGTTTCGCAAATTCCCGTTTCATTTCGTTTCGCAAAATACAGTAAGCCCATAAATACAGCGTGAAGCTCTCCAAAGGTTCGCTATCAAACTTTATCAAGCGAAAAGTGAAAATCCGAGCCAATCTATTAAGACATGCACAATGCCATCAGTCAAGAATTTCCTGGCTTGCTGAAGTTCGGTCACACGATAGTTCATAACAATAAAGGACATCAGACCAAACGCTGTGCAAGTCAACACCGAGCTTTCGCCCTCGCTGAAGCTGGGTTTTTATGGCTCAGGGTCAAAAGCAGCGGGCGCATTTCCCCCAGGGGGTGGGGGTGGGTACTCCAGTATAGTGGACTAAACGGGGAGCTGCGCCCGAAAGGTTGAAAGTATATGAAAGGGGGACCCTGCATTTTCAATATATCTGCCCGAATTCGTTGTCCTTTTTCGATTTTCTGTGTTATTCCGCGAGAAATTGGCTCGAACGAAAATTTCGATCAAAATAACCCCTGTGGCGACCTGTCATCACTCGTCAACTTATGCGTCTCATGCAACACCGACATATTTTCATTGCTAAGGAAATAAATTAAAGAGGTATCCGTGTTTATTGTGCCTATCTGAGAGCGTCATATGTGGGGACCTTAAAACATCAGAAGCCAGGGTAGAAGCTAGGGTGGATTACACTGGAGAACATGTGACTTTCGCTCTCTGCGGTTGAATTCCCGGGAGAAAGCAGTCTTTCTTGATACAAGCTAGTGCAAACAATTCTGCAACTCATGTAGTGATGCGCAATATTGGGTTTCGTACGGACAAGTTGCTTCATCTTTTGTTATTTGGTTGAACTGCTTTTTTGTTTTGTTTGTTTATTTAAATCAATGCTTACAAATTACAGTACAAGAGATTGTCGTGGTTCAAGGAGCTGACAGGTTTTGAGCAGTCAATGATTAACACAGAACAAATATCTTTTACAGTGGCGACGACTGTGCATGACACAAGCTACAACTGAAACACGTTAACTTAATCATAGTGAACAACTACCAAAACCAGGGCCCGGTTTTTCGAAGGTCGATTAAGCTAATCCAAGATTAACGAAATTCATTCTCTCAACTTCTCTGCCAATAAACTGCTTGGTTTTGTTCGAAGATGGATTAGAAAGCTTGTTCCACCTAAACGCTATCAAGAAAGTCGTTGTGGACGAAACATTCACGTTTTCAGGCTAAAAAAATGACAAGAAAGTTTAGACCTAATCCAGGGTTAGCCTAATCGTGCTTTGAAAAACCGGGCCCAGCACTATAAGCACAAAATAGACTGAAGAATTCCAGCGACCAGTTCCTATCAAGTATGCATGAAAATAGCTTTTACTTCTAAATCCTGATCAAAGTTTACATCATAATCAAAGTTCTTGCGAAATGAAAAGAGGTCTTCAAGCCTTACAAGCAGAAGGCAGCACCTTGACATCACCTCGGATGCCAGCGCGAAAATCTGCCCATTTTTTGGCATTACCAATGGAGCTATGACACGAACGCGACATCTTTCTAATCTGATTCGGTGAAAGAACTTTATTCCACACATTCAGGTCGGTCAGCTCGCCAACGTAGCACTGGTTTGCGTCAAATTTGCCACCGACTGTGTCTTGGTCTTGTCCAATCACGAGTGTCCCTGCAGAACTGATCCGGTAACCCTTTCTAAAACCATGGCCACTAGCTTGAAGCACACCGTCTCTGTAGAGTTTATAGTCGCCCCTCGCGTTTTCCCACGTCGCACAAATGTGGTGCCAGGAACCGTCTTCAGCAGAAGAAAACGATACAACTCTGTGGATTTAATAAGTGCAAACTATATCAAACTTTTAGAATACTTTTTGTGTGAACCGGCGGAATGCTGGGTTCATTTACATCAAAATTATTAAACCACGAAGCAAGAAACAATCAAATATCGTGCAGCATCACAAGCCAAGAAATAAAGAACTAATCACCTATTATATAAGAGACTTCAATAACTGTACTATTTGTACCTTTCGCTAGTGCCGACGAACAAGCGCATTTTGGCGCCGGGTTGGGTTATCAGTAAGATTTCGTTGTTATTTGCAGTACTCGTGGCGTAGCTGAACACAGTTCTATCGGTACTGGTCTCCGTTGTTCTCACGCGGTAACACACGGTGAAGGCGTTGCTCACTGACAGTCCGTGATGAACAACATAGTCCTTGGTCCCCTTTTCGGTGAAATAGAGATCGAATGAAGCTGGATGTACAGCTGTGAAAAAAGAAAGAAAGAAATAATGTTCATAGACACTGACTAAAATACAAAGACGCCTTGCGCCCCAGTGACTTTAGTCAGTTTAAATAGACACTTTGTGCTCAGCGGTGCGGCCTCCTATCTCACAGCTAATGCCCGTGCACTGACTTCTGAAGGAGCTTCCTTTGATTTCTTGTGGTTATTTACCTTTACAGTCTCTTTGAGGTGGGTTGCGTTCATACAACTAACGGCTCACGCACAATTCTAAAGGCTCTTTTGGTTTCTTGCGGTTAATTACCTTTACAATCTTTTGGAGTGTTCGGGAAGTTGATAACGGGCTGGCAAATGCACCCTTCTGCATCAATCACGGGAGAAATGACGAAAAGAAGGAGAAGAGAAAATAAACAGATCTTCAGGCTGCTTCTGTCCATCTCTTCTGCACTGCACTGTTTAGTATTCAACACTGTTGCACCGGTTCACAACGGAAGAATGATTTCTCTTGATGTGCGATCCCTTAAATATCTACCCCTGACGTAATAAAAATTGTCCCCGAAGGGCGTCAAGCTGAAACAAGTTCAACGCCTGGTCCCACTTGCTTCATTATTGAGGCACATATATATATCTATAGCCCAGCCGGCTAGCAAAATTTATAAGTTAATACTGAAACTAGCCGACCAATCCCTGAAAGAGAAAACGATTCGATCCGTATAAATTGAACTTTAAAAAACCAAATCAGTTATAATCATTGGATTGGAACTAGCACAACAGATGCTTGAATTTAAATTTATAATTACCCTACGATATTCCATTGGAATTCTGTTAGACTCTCAATAACAGTCACCACTCCGGCAGCCGGGCTGCATGTTATCCGGCCATGTTGGGAGGCGCGAGACGCTAGTAGTTATAGCGATTGTTGCTCAGTGATTTTCACAGGGAAGTGTATTTCAACAATCTTTGCGGAAGTCGATGTCAAAATCACCAACATAACCGCCACAGCGAGGCTTTCCGAATGTCTCAGAATTTACAAACCCTGCAATATTTAACGCGCGCATAGGATTTTGCCGCAAGCCGGAGGTTAAAACGTCTGTTAGACTTTCAGCTGTTCTTGCTGCATGGATTGAAGTAAAGTGCACTTCAAACCGGTAAAGGCTCACGGATCGACATGCATTTGTAGCAACTAAGCAACGCTGCTCGTGTATTCAGACAAAGACGTGTTGTTTGAGTGAAAGGTTTTGGACGGGGACAAGAAGAGAGGAGCCGTTGAAAGAGTGCGATCTTAATAGTTTATTTCCCCTTCCCCTTTGTCCGACCCTTTCTCACAGAACGCCTGCGATGCAAGCTAGGAGCTGATGATCATTTGAAAATGGTCTATTTTAAGTCAACAAATCAAAGACAGCTTGGGGTAATACGGTCCTTGAAAAAGAACTTGACTACTGAAGCGCATGAAAAAGAGTGCAGATGTGACAGGCATGACAGATTCGGTGGCCTTTCATGACCCTGTAAGAGCACGAATTCACTTATGCTGTTTATTTCCTGTAAATACATTACACCATAATCTGATGTCAGAATTTGTAAATTCGATTCTAAACTCGTAAATACGTTCCAACTGAAGTAAGGACAGGCTGCCATTTGCACGCATAGTGCGATACATCCACACAAAAAAACAATGCCAGCAGGGCATTCGTGAAGGTCTCCAAAGGTTTATATCGGCAAACTATGTCAAGCGCAAAGTGAACATCCGAGCCAAGCTATTAAAGATGCACAATGCCGTACGTCATCAAGAATTTCCTGGTTTGCTGAAGCTCGAGTCACACGACAGTTCATAACAATGAAGGGCATCAGACCAAACGCTGTGCAAGTCAACACAGAATTTCCGTCCTCGCTGAAGCTGGGTTTTTATGGCTGAAATCGCCAGAAATTTCAGAAATACGGTTGCGCCATCACGGAAGAGGCATCAGGTTTCACGCTGACAGCCGCTCAAGAAATAACAAAGAAATGTATGGGATCTGATAATAAATTGTGCTTTTCGCTTAACTGAAGCACGTTCGTAAAAATGTCTGGGCAGCATTCGGAAGAGGAAAGCTTCCTAAACACAACAGTACAAAAAATATTTATCTCCGGTAAAATTCGATGTGTACTTTTTTGAATTTAAAATTTCGGCCGACGTAAGAAGGGATTGATAGCAGAATACGCTCAAAACCGGCTACTGTCACTTTTAAAGCTGCATTTAATACAAGAACCTTGGGTAAAACGCAAAATGTCTACCCCGTACCTGATTGTCGATACGATACGATACGATACGATAATCTTTATTTAAACACGATAAGAGTTTAAGCATCAGCTTGTGGGGTCGTGTATAAAAACAAATAGTAATAAGCTAATCAGTAACCTATATTTAAATTATTAATAACTAGTAAAAACTAACATTCCTGTAATAAATATCTAAAAATACTAATAATAATAACAGCAATAACTATAGCGTGCTAGTATAGTGTATAATTAATAATATCTAAAATGTTCATTAAAATCTGGGATGGACTGGGCAGATAGGACGTTAAAATCTATATTACGAAGTGTTTTTGTTCCTTTGGCCCTTTTCACATACGTTGTAGCAGATAGTGTTTCATCGCAGGGTAAGTGCGCTGAAAGTGCGTTCCAAACTATAGGGCCCCTATGGGCTATAGAGTTTTTCATGAAATAGGTATTGAACCGGGGCACCTTGAGTTTGTTGCTATTTCTGAAACTGTCGAAGGATTGAACATCTCCTGTGAAGCCTCAGTCAGTCCCCTGGAGCAAATTCGATGTGTACTTTTTGTGTTTGAATTTGCAGTTCACAGCCAGCCATGGCGAATACCTCCCGTGAAATACGCTGACTTCGGATGTTGATATTTTGGGCTGGGAAGCTCCAAATCGCATAAAAATTGTACCAAACGAAAGCTAATTTCAACTAGGTCGTTCAGCGGCACGTCTCCTAAACGTAGCAGTCTCTTTTTGAACCGGAGAAACCCATCCCTCCCCCACCCAACTGAGGCAAAGTACGTAACAATGTTGAATGTGTGAATGGCGCATGCTCATACCGCACGCCGCTGGGAAAGACCGGAAGCAATCGTGGACGCAAAATGTCCGGAACTTCTGTCGATGGTATTAAAATCTGTATGCTGATCATTTTCCCTTGAAGTATTGTTTTACTACGCTTCTGTCGCTAGTTTCGGCTACCGTATTCGCTCAGAGCAATCGGAACTTGGAGTCTTGAATGATTTAGTCAGATCTTATTTTTCTGTAATCTGGCACGCTGTGTATAATTTGAAGTAAACTGTTCAAGTTTTGCTTTGATTCTGGGAGAAATCTTGCTGTTTTGAGTGGGTTTACATACAAAACAATTCGAGCCTATTAAATATGCATGCCTGAGTCTGGTGCATGCAGTAGTAAAAACAAATCGCACAGGAAGCCTATTTAATTGTACTGCCTGTGAATTCAAAATTGCAAAATCAGTGTTCCTTTTTTCCCGTACTACGACGGCCAACTTCAAACATTGAGTATTAAATTTTGAGAACGTGCTTGGCAGACTGTATGAATTAATTTGACGTGCCGACCGTGGGAAATACGTACTTCGTCACGCAATCGATTCTTTTTTCAACGCAAAAGTATAACACACACCATTCTTTTTCTCCTTCCTTTGCGTGTAGCACTTGAGTTCGAAGAAAAGATTGAGTCAACATTTCGGTAAAACAAAGGCTACTCTTGTTGGGAGTTACCAAAGTAAAATTCCCATCAATGGCAGAGTGAGGGGGTATATGCGATTATCGTATTTCTAGTTTATTTATTTAAATCGATGCTTGCTACTCACAGAAAAGTTGAAATCATTGAGCGGACTGTGATAGCACAAAACTGTTCGACAAACGAGTGCTGGAATGGAACACACTAATGTTAAGACGTGATTAAAGTGCGCCCAAATACATAAAAAAGCGACCCAAAAGAGCCTGGCCGAGCCAGTTCCTGTACCGGACATGCACGAGAATAGTGTTCAGAGTTCTAACTGATCAAGATTTGCTCAACAACAATAGATTATAAAAGGAAAAGAGGTCTTCATGCCTCACAAGCAGAAGGCAGCACCTTGACATCGCCTCGGATGCCAGCTCGAAAATCTGTCCACTTTTTTACATTCCCTACAAAGCTATGGCACGAACGTGACATCTCGCTAATCTGATCCGGTGAAAGAACTCGATCCCACACATTCAGGTCCGTCAGCTCACCAACGTAACACTGGTTTGCGTCGAAATCGCCACCGACTGTGTCTTGCTCTTGTCCAATCACGAGTGTCCCTGCAGAACTGATCACGTAACCCTTCTGCAGACCGAGGCCAGAGGCTTGAAGTACACCGTCTCTGTAGAGTTTATACTCGCCCTTCACGTTTTCCCAACTCGCACAAATGTGGTGCCAGGAACCGTCTTCAGTAGCTTGAAACGAGGCATCTCTGCGGAATTAATAAACTGTAATCAAACTTTTAGGATTTTTTGTGTGTGAACCGGCGGAATGCTGGGTTCATGTGCATTAAAATTATCACGTACCAAGAAACAATCAAATATCGTTTAAGTCAAGAGATAAAACGAAGGTCAATCAAACAAAGAATGACGTCAGTTCCAGACCCAGAGAACTTTACCTACTCCTCGTAATCGGTAGAATTTCGTACCTTGCTCTACCATTGACAATAAAGTGCATTCTGCGGCCGGGTTTGGTAATCAGTAAGATTTCGTTGTTATTTGCAGAACTCGTGGCGTAACTAAACACGGCTCTATCGGTACTGGTCTCCGTTGTTCTCACGCGGTAACACACGGTGAAGGCGTTGCTTACTGACAGTCCGTGGTGAACGACATAGTCCTTGGTCCCCTTTTCGGTGAAATAGAGATCAAATGAAGTCGCTGGGTGTACAGCTGTGGAAAAAAAAGGTTATTTAGCTCAAAACTGCGTACCTGATCATGCCTCGTGCCCCAGTGACTTCCACAAGATACTTGTTGGACACATTTTGCATTCGGTGCGCCTAGTGTCACACAACGAACGTTCACACACCATTCAAAGGAGCTCCCTTTGATTTTTTTGTGGTTATTTACCTTTACAGTCTCTTTGAGTGTCCGGGAAGTTGATAACGGGCTGGCAAATGCACCCTGATGCATCTATCACGCGAGAAATGGCAAAAAGAAGGAGAAGAGAAAAAACCCAAAGCTTCAGGCTGCTGTCCATCTCTTAGTCTTCACTGCACTGTTCAGTATTCCACACCGTATTCGAAGGTCGAGTTCACAGCAGAAGAATGACGTCGTTCATGTCAACACTCCCTCAAATAACCCAACACCTGACGTCATCAATACTTTATCCCTATTAATTACAGACGAGGAATGTGATTTATACTGTTGGTAATTGGACGGATTGTCCAGCAATCACAAGGTTTATGTCTTTCTTTTTGCTGTATCTCAGCTGTACGTACTGTTTGATGAATTCCAAACTCAACGGTCGGCGATGATATTTCTGAGTCGAAAGTAGATGTCAAGAACAGAATGTGGGTTTATATAACCTGGATAGCATGTCAACTCAAGCAAACTTAAGAGCTGCTATACGCACAGAAATGTAAGCATGCGGTCTATTAGAACAGTCGAGAAGAATTGCATAAGAAACCGCCACAGTAAAAGATTCTCAAAACACACTTGAAAGTATACCAGAGTTACTCAGACACGATATTACTGCGCGACTATAAACACAACTGATCTGTGTGAAAAATATCGGCGTTCAAAGCTATGCGTGATTTTAACCGACACATCCAAGCGTGAACCTTCATTGTGTGGTTTTGTAGAGGTCACTTCGCTTTTCAAGACCGGCGACTGATTGAGTGAGAGGGACGCCAGTAGTCTTTTAAATATGCCAGCAAAAGAGGATATCCTGGATAGCATGCATGTCCGGCTCAACCGGGGAGTTACGCACAGAAATGTAGTCAGCATGCGGTCTATTATGATGTATGTCAGTAATTTTAGCTGAGAATTAAGATCATCACACTTTTACTTTTAGTATAGTCTTGTTCCAACTTGTCCAAATCTTAGCTTCAGAATGCGAGTATATCTATCTTTTTTTCATCGAATCTCCTAATTTCGGAGGAGAAAATAGGGCATCATTTGCTTTTATTTCACTAAACTGATTTCTTGATACATTTTGCAGCAAAGGAAGCAACTTTCAACACTTAACATTACACAACTGTTTTAGGAGGTCATGTCAGCACAAGAATTTAAAAAGGGACGATAGAAGCTGTCGGCAATCGCTATTCAGCGAGACTCGGTAGTAAGAGAGCACATGCTCAGAAATGTCAGCATGCATAAGGCATTTTAATTAAAATAAATCCGAAACAGAAGTAGCTAGGATAAATCGGTAATTTTAGCGTGAATACATCCATTTGCTACAAAATCACCGTATCATAGAGATTTAGAGGCAAGTGCTTCATTGTTTGTTATTTGGTTGAACTGGCAACAAACATCCCACTTTTTTGCTTCTTTTTTAGTATTTATTTATTTATTTTATTTTATTTAAATCGATGCTTACTACTCACAGAAACGTCTAAATCATTGAGTGGACTGTGATGTTTTGTCACAAAACTGCTCGACAAACGAGAAATTAATATCTTTCAGGACGGCGACTGTAGATAATATTTATTGAAATGCAACAGACTAATGTTAAGACGTGATTACACAGTATGCCCAAATACAAAACAAAGCGACCCAAACGAGCCTGGCCGAGCCAGTTCCTGTACCAGACATGCATGAAAATAGTGTTCAGAGTTCTAATTACTAATCAAAATTTGCTCAACAACAATACATTAAAAGGAAAAGAGGTCTTCATGCCTCACAAGCAGAAGGCAGCACCTTGACATTACCTCGGATGCCAGCTCGAAAATCTGCCCACTTTTTTGCATTTCCTACAAAGCTATGGCACGAACGTGACATCTCGCTAATCTGATTCGGTGAAAGAACTCGATCCCACACGTTCAGGTCGGTCAGCTCACCAACTTAACACTGACTCAATTCGAAACTGTCACCGACTGTGTCTTAAAGCTCTTGTCCAATCACGAGTGTCCCTGCAGAATTGATCACGTGACCCTCCTTCAGACCGAGGCCAGAGTCTTGAAGCACACCGTCTCTGTAGAATTTATACTCGCCCTTCACGTTCTCCCAACTTGCACAAATGTGGTGCCAGGAACCGTCTTCACTTGCGTTAAACGAGACATCTCTGTTGTAGTCAAATAAGTGGCAAAAAATTTTGCTTTTTCGAACAACAGCGAGAAAGACACAAAGAATGATGGATAAGTCAGAATCGGCGTGCACACACGGACTTGACTATCCAAATTTAATTTTGAACTGTGATGCTCTAACACTAGCGAGCAACATCGCCTATTATATAAGAAACTTCAATAGCTTTACTGCTCGTACCTGTAGGCTACGCTGCCGACGATGAATCGCATTTTGGCGCCGGGAAGAGTTATCAGTAAGATTTCGTTGACATTTTCAGAACTCGTGGCGTAGCTGAACACAGCCCTCCCAGTACTGGTCTCCGTTGTTCTCATGCGGTAACACACGGTGAAGGCGTTGCTTACTTCCAGTCCTTGGTGAACGACATAGTCCTTGGTCCCATTTTCAGTGAAATAGAGATCAAATGAAGCTGGATGTACATGCAGCTGTGGGGAAAAAGGGTTGTTTAGTTTGTTGCAGGGTGTTCAGATGTGAAAAAGAAGGGAATTCGTTTAGCACAAAACTATGAACCTCACTTCCAGAAGACACTTGTTGAACAAATTTAGCGTTTGTGCGCCTATTTCACGCGGGTAACGTTCACACACAATTCTGAACGGGAGCTCCCCTTAATTTCTTGTGGTAACTTACCTTTACAGTCTTTTTGAGTGATCGGAAAGTTGATAACTGGCTGGCAAATGCACCCTGATGCATCAGTCACACAAGAAATGGCAAAAAGAAGGAGAAGAGAAAAAAACCCAAAGCTTAATTTCGAGCTGCTGTCCATCTCTTCTTTGTTGCACTGTTCACCGTGTTGGCAGGTCGAGTTCACAGCAGAAGAATAATGTCACTAAGTGTCAGCACTTTAAATCCTACACCTGACGTAATCAACTTAAAGGCAAAACTGTTTCATCCCTGTTATTTATAGAACACAATCTGGTATTGGTTTAATTCTCAAAGAGTCATCCAAATCAGTGTCGTGCTTCTACGTATAGTCCAGCAATCATAAAGTTTGTGTCTTTCTTTTCGCTTTTCTCTCAGCCGAAACCATGTCTTTACTTTCGCGAGGAAGAATAAATTTCAATTTTTGATTTTTAATGTTTAGCCAGACAATCTGCCTGATAAACTTTACGCATGACATGATCCAATGCAAGCAATGACTGGGAATTGCGTGGTGTCGAGTGAAGCTGACGTCAAACTTCATTCCCACTAGGCTCGGGATTGAACAAATAACGTCCAGTACTCTCTTACTTTACCGGGAAAATACGGCCTGAAACTACTGAGATATTACAGTGGAAGATAATCAGTAAACTGTCTTAATACTTTGGGTGAAGCTAGTTGGCATAAAACAGCTGCTACATTCGGACTCGGTAACGGTAAAATATAATATATCAACTATACAGCCAAACCGGGTACGGACAATAATCCAGGAAAGGCACTTTGCAGCTGGAGGTCACATGACTGTCATGAATGAAAATTCATCACTTCAGGATTTTTGAGTGCAAGAAATGGAACTAAGAGCACAAAAATTATATGTAAAACTGCAAAAATTCAGGCTCACAGCGTTAAAAAATCACATTCCAGGGCTTCAAAGTTACAAAATTTATGAAGATTTTGAGAAAAATTGTAGGTGGGTACTTAGGACGCTGTTGCTTGCGTCAAACGATTTAGCTATGTTGGTATAATAACACCGAAAAAGACAAGATCGGGCTGTTGTTTTGTAACTGTGCATGGCGTACGGACAAGTGCTTCATCCGTTTGTTATTTGGACAACTGGCAACAAACATAATCCCTCTGAACTTTAGCTTGATCTATTCATTTATTTTGATTCAATGCTTACAAATCACAGAAACGTCTCAAACATTCAAGTAATCTTATGAGCGGACTACAGTGTTTTGTCCGTTAAACAGCGGTTTTGGGTAGTCAACACAACAACACGAATTAATTAAGAATCTTTCACAATGGTGGTCGTGGATAGTAAACATCTACAATGAGTTGCAAAAGTAGTTGAGACACTGCGAAAAATCGAAAATGGACAACTCCATCATTCGCTCACCCCCCCCACCCCTTAATGTTCTTCAGATGTAATAATCTTTGGTCAGCCGCTAACACAGTGAATATTGGAGAGGGGGAGGGGGAGGGGGAAACTGTAACATCAGTTGTGGTTTGAAGGAACGCAGGGGGCAAAGAAACGAAATAATGGTAATTTTGGCAATTGTCTCAACAGTTTTGAAACTCAATATAGACCTGCAACATGTTCATTTATTACGCAGGGCACTGAATTACCACTCTCTAAACAAAAGACAGCGGTTTTGAGCAGTCAAATCAGCAACATAGAACAAATATCTTTCACAATGGCGATCGTTAATAATACTATCTAAACCTGCAACATTTTACTGAACTGATTGCAGAACTGCACAATTATCACTAATACTTGAACAACTAAAACCAAAAAGATACGAACAAGCCTGGGCGACCCAGTTCCTCTACCGTTTATGCATGAGAATCAGTGTTCATAGTTATAATTCCTCATCAAAACTTGCTCAAATAATCAAAGTTTGTTAAACCACTGGAAGGAGAGAAGAGACTCAAGCCCTGCAAGCAGATGGCAGCACTTTGACGTCACCTCGAATGCCAGCGCGAAAGTCTTCCCACTTTTTGACATTCCCAGTGGAGCGCTTGCACAAACGCGACATCTCGCTTATCTGATCCGGTGGTAGAACTCGATTCCAGACATTCAGGTCGGTCAGCTCACCAACGAAGCACTGGCTTGCGTCGAAAGTGCCGCCAACTGAGTCTTGCTCTTGTCCAATCACGAGTGTCCCTTCAGAACTAATCACGTGACCCTTCTTCAGATCGAAAGCAGAAGCTTGAAGCACACCGTCTCTGTACAGTTTTAACTCGCCCTTCACGTTCTCCCACGTCGCACAGATGTGGTGCCAGGAACCGTCTTCAGTCGCAAGAAACGACAAATCTCTGCGGTATGAAAACGCACAACATTAAATTCCAGAACAAAACAATTCAGTGGTATACAGTTCAAATATAGGCGCGACTAAAAATTCTCAGTCAGTAAGGAACCTGGCGCAGGCACGATCAATAAACTGGTGTGAGCCCGCAATCAAAAGTCTTTCTGTCCATCTCGATTCCTTTCATCGTACATACGAACATCATATGTAGTCTATATATTGCCTTGGTGGGAAACAACCGAGTATAAATAAGCCATGGCCAACTACTCTGCAACTGTCCTCAGTGATCTATTTCCTAATCAGAAGAATTCAGCTCCGGTTAACTAAATTTGTACCTCATCTCACCACCAAGCCAAAATCGCATTTTGCCGGGTTGGGTTATCAGTAAGATTTCGTTGTTATTTGCAGAACTCGTGGCGTAACTAAACACGGCTCTATCGGTACTGGTCTCCGTTGTTCTCACGCGGTAACACACGGTGAAGGCGTTGCTTACTGACAGTCCGTGGTGTATGACATAGTCCTTTGTCCCCTTTTCGGTGAAATAGAGATCAAATGAAGGTGCAGAGTGTACAGCTGTAAAATAAAGGGGGTTCGTTTAGCACAAAACTGTGAACCTCACTTCCAGAAGACACTTGTTGAACAAATTTTGCGTTCGTGCGCCTATTTCACGCGGGTAACGTTCACACACAATTCTGAACGGGAGCTCCCCTTAATTTCTTGTGGTAACTTACCTTTACAGTCTCTTTGAGTGTCGGGGAAGTTGATAACGGGCTGGCAAATGCACCCTGATGCATCAATCACGCGAGAAATGGCGAAAAGAAGGAGAAGAGAAAAAACCCAAAGCTTCATACTGCTGTCCATCTCTTCTGCAGTGCACTGTTCAATATTCCACACTGTGTTGACAGGTCGAGTTCACAACAGAAGAATGGTCGATGTCGCTTGGCTGGCAGCACTTTAAATAGCCATACACCTGACGTAATCAATACTTTAGGCAAAACTGTTTCATCCCTGTTATTTATAGAACACAATCCGGTATTAGTTTAATTTGTCACACGAGCCATCCAAATCAGTATACTGTTTGTAACGACACGGATTGTCCAGCAATCATAAGGTTTGGGTCAGCTGTACGCACTGTTTGATGAACTTCGATCAACAAAGTGACGATATTTTTGAGTCACAATGAGATCAAGAACAGTCGAGAAGAATTCTTTGAGAAACCGCCCTTCAACGGAGAGCAGAAGAGGATAACCCGGATTGCATGCATGTCCGGTTCAACTGCGCTATACGCGCATAGAAATGTCAGCATGCGGTCTATTATCATGTATGTCGGTACTGAATAGTATTTCTTGTTCCAACGTGTCCAAATCTTAGCTTCAGAACGCGAATCTGAAGCCACAATCGTTGTCTGCTAATGTAAGCAGTCTGTTCTTTAACAAACAATAATGCTTTAATGAACCAAAAAGGTTTACAGCGAAGGAATTCGTGCATCTACATACAATTAGACAGCTATTGTTTAGCTCGGCTAGAATAAAGGTCGACGAGCAAAGACAGATGTACTTCTGCATGCAACCTTCCGTGTCTACTTTTATGAGCAACAATCGCTCGGTTTATCTGCACGGGTGACATAATCATGGTAATGCGACCTTAGAGGCAAAAAGGTGTTCACATTGATTAAATTTATTATCACGCCTCGGGAAACCCAGTTGTTATATGCTCTCTTACTTCCTGTACAACTGACGTATTTTGGAACTTGGATTGCTCCAGAGAGCTGCTGTGACTGAACGGAATTTAAAGCTGAATGCTGACTGTGACCAGCTCGGGTACACCCATTTGTTTGATCCTTTTTACATGGGGGACCGATATGGGTACGAAACTTGTTTCATATTGTATTTAATGTTGCCAACATAAAAAGTGCCGACTTTTGAATCGCTTACATCCCTAACAACGCTCGACAAGATGCATTCACTGACTTGAGAGGTCGTGTCAGCACAAAAATATGAAAAGGGACGGTAGAAGCTGTCGGCATGCACGTCGAAATATTTTCCTTGTTTTGTATGTCAACATCTCCCTTTCACGGGGACTCGGTAGTAAGAGAGCATATTATGCATGACGTCAGCCAGCTAGTGACAGCACGTCTTATATCACGTGGCCAACAATATAGTCTCAGGGATCGTGGGAGAGAAGGTAAAATTTCATTCAGTAGCAGCCCGGATATACAATGATGTCATCTGGCTTGTCAGTGCTCGCGCCAGCAACCAACTCTGCCGCTTGCGTCAAACAATTCCGCCATGTTGATGCATAAAACGAATTAAAAGAACAGGGAAGTGGGCTGTAGTTCTGTAACCGAGAAAAATCGTGCAATGGTGAATACAATGGTGAATACAATGGTGAATACAATGGTGAATACAATGGTGAATACAATGGTGAATACAATGGTGAATACAATGGTGAATACAATGGTGAATACAATGGTGAATACAATGGTGAATACAATGGTGAATACAATGGTGAATACAATGACGTATACACGGCGGGCAAGTGCTTCATTGCTTGTTATTTGGTTGAACTGGCAACAAACATCCCACTTTTTTGTTTTTTATATTTATTTATTAATTTGTTTATTTATTTAAATCGATGCTTGCTACTCACAGAAACGTCTAAATCATTGAGCGGACTGTGATGTTTTGTCACAAAACTGCTCGACAAAACGAGAAATTAATATCTTTCAGGATGGCGACTGTAGATAATATTTATTGAAATGCAACAGACTAATGTTAAGACGTGATTACACAGTATGCCCAAATACAAAACAAAGCGACCCAAACGAGCCTGGCCGAGCCAGTTCCTGTACCGGACATGCACGAGGATAGTGTTCAGAGTTCTAATTACTAATCAAAATTTGCTCAACAACAACAGATTAAAAGGAAAAGAGGTCTTCATGCCTCACAAGCAGAAGGCAGCACCTTGACATCGCCTCGGATGCCAGCTCGAAAATCTGCCCACTTTTTGACATTTCCTACAAAGCCATGGCACGAACGTGACATCTCGCTTATCTGATTCGGTGAAAGAACTCGATCCCACACGTTCAGGTCGGTCAGCTCACCAACGTAACACTGACTCAATTCGAAACTGCCACCGACTGTGTCTTGCTCTTGTCCAATCACGAGTGTTCCTGCAGAATTGATCACGTGACCCTTCTTCAGACCCAGGCCAGAGCCTTGAGGCACACCGTCTCTGTAGAGTTTATACTCGCCCTTCACGTTCTCCCAACTTGCACAAATATGGTGCCAGGAACCATCTTCAGTTGCGGCAAACGAGACATCTCTGTTGTAGTAAAATAAATGACACAAATTTGTTTTTTCGAACGACAGCGAGAAAGACACACAAAGAATGATGGATAAGTTAGAATCGTCGTTCACACACGGACTTGACTCTCCAAATTTAATTTTGAACTGTGAAGCCGTAACAGGCTAGCGAGCAACATCTCCTATTATATAAGAAACTTTAACAACTTTACTGTTTGTACCTGTAGCCGTCGCTGCCGACGTGTATTCGCATTTTGGCGCCGGGACGGGTTATCAGTAAGATTTCGTTGTTATTTGCAGAACTCGTGGCGTAGCTGAACACAGCTCTCTGAGTACTGGTCTCCGTTGTTCTCACGCGGTAACACACGGTGAAGGCGTTGCTAACTGACAGTCCTTGGTGAACGACATAGTCCTTGGTCCCCTTCTCGGTGAAATAGAGATCAAATGAAGCTGGGTGTACAGCTGTGGGGAAAACAAAAGGGTTGTTTAGTTCAAAACTGTGTACCTGATCATACCTTGTGCCCCAGTGACTGTTGGACACATTTTGCGTTCGGTGCGCCTAGTGTCACACAACGAACGTTCACACGCGATTCGAAGGAGCTCCCTTCGATTTTTTTTGTAGTTATTTACCTTTGCAGTCTCTTTGAGTGTCCGGGAAGTTGATAACGGGCTGGCAAATGCACCCTGATGCATCAATCACGCGAGAAATGGCGAAAAGAAGGAGAAGAGATAAAAGTTTCAGGCTGCTGTCCATCTCTTAGTCTTCACTGCACTGTTCAATATTCCACACGGTGTTCACAGGTCGAGTTCACAGCAGAAGAAAGACGTCGCTCGTGTCAGCACTTCCTCAAATAGCACACCTACACCTAAGGCGTAATCAATACTTTATCTCTATTAATTACAAACAAGGAATGGGATTTATACTGTTGGTAATTGGACGGATCACAAATCCCACTGTATTTCAAACACTTGCGCAAGGCGTGATTAGGGTGAACATTTGGTCTTTTGCTCTGTTGCCGCCGTATTGCACTCCTACCCGTGTAATAGCCTCTTTGGAGCAACTATAGAATACCGACACTTGCAAAATCGACACTTTGTTATTTTTGACTGTTCCTGTTACTTATTAACCCTTTCACTCCCAAGTTCAAAGTGCAGATTTTACCAACCTTATGTAGCGAGAGTTGATATTTCAATCAGGATTAATATCAGCAAGTTATCAAAAGCCAAGTTCTCCTGCTTGTATGATATATTTCTGGTAAAAAACTAAAGGAGAAAATTGAAGTTAATCACTCTTGGGAGTGAGAGTTCTTAAATGTAGTAACTTGTTGAAATGAAATGGCAATCTTTTCATATTTAGCATTTATCTTAACAAATGGCAGCATTTCACTTCCATTATGGAATTCCTAGTTTATAGAACACAATCCGGTACTGGTTTAATTGTACGCGAATCATCTAAATTTATAAGCAATCATAAAGTATCTCATTCTTTTCCCTCAGCTGTACGTACTGTTTGATGAATTCCGATCAATAAAGCGACAATATTTTTTAGTCAAAATGAGATGTCTGCAAGAACAGTCGAGAAGAACTGCATGAGGCACCGCCCCTTCATGCAGAGGAAAGCAGAAGACGATAACCCGGATTGTATGCACGTCCGGTTTAACTGGGGAATTACGTACAGAAATGTTAGCATGCGGTAAGTCACAATGTATGTCAGTAATTTTAGCTGAGATGATGACACTTTTACTAGTTAGTATTTCTTGTTCCAACTTGTCGATTTTAACCTTTGGTCTGAAATAGGGTCGGAGATTTTGATATTTGATCTGAAATAGGGTCGAAAATTGCACATTTTGGTCTGAAATAGGGTCGAAAATCGCACACTGAAATAGGGTAAGGGTTTTCAGGCACTCTCCCACCCACAATTTTGAGGGGTACCCCCCCCCCCCCCCCCCCCCCCGAGGTTTTTCGAGAAGACGAGTAACTGGATCCGAAGGCGTTTAGCGAACTAGCAAGAAGCGCAGTATTCGGAAGTTCGGCGTCGCGCGAAAAGAAGACAGAAAGTAAGCAGTCTGTTCTTCAACAACTGATGCTTTAATGAACCAAAAGGGTTATAGCGAAGGAATTCGTGCATAAACGGCTACATACAATAGACAGCTATTGTTTAGCTCGGCCAGACTGAAGGGTCCAGGAGCAAAGATACACCGGTACTTCTGCATGCAACCTTCCGTGTCTACTCTTGAAGAGCAACAATCGCTTGTTTATCTGCACGGCTGACGTAAACAATGCGACTTTAGAGGCAGAACCGTGTTATCCCCATTAATTATAGGTCACGCATTGATTTATTTAATTATCACGCCTCGGGAAGTCCAGTTGTTATAAATGCTCTCTTACTTCCTGTGCAACTGACGTATTTTAAACTTGGGAACTTCAGAGAGCTGCTGTGACGAACGGAATTTAACGCTAAGTGCTGACTGAGACAAGCCCGGGTGCACCCGTATGTTTGATTTTGTTTTTTGTTTTTTTGTTTTTTTGTTTTTTGTTTTTTTTGTTTTTTTTTTTTTACATGGAGAACTGATATGGGTACAAATGTTAAGTGCTTTTTTTTTTTTTTTTTTATCACTTCAAGTTTTTATTTCTTTTTGCACTTTACATTGTTTCACATACATACATACACAGGAAAAAAAAGCAAACAAAGATCAATCCCACGCATATTCACAAAACACACTAAGGGCTAGTATAGAAAATAATATTATAGGCTGACTTAATATATACTAAACTAAGCTCATCACAACCGACTAGTTACTAATTGTCAATTTGATCTGAAACAAAATTGTGATTTAACTTTTCCCATTTCTTATAATGAAGAGGTAGCTTGTCTCTTTTCCTGGCGATATAGAGCTCAATATTAAATATACGTTCTATTCTGGCGATAAAACCTCTAAGAGAAGGCTTACTATGCTGGCATTTCCTAGAGTAGATATAATATTTTCCTAACAACAAAATATGATTGATCAAGATAACATCTTCTTTCACATCAAATTTTCCAAAAATCAGATCTGTTTCGGTCAAAGTTCCCATATAGATATTATTGTCTCGTAACCAGGACAGGACGTGTTTCCAAAACTCACTGGATATCGTACAGGAGAAGAGTAAATGCTCGATGGATTCGGCTTCATCTTGACAGAAATCACATTTTGGTGATTCTACTATACCAAGACGGAATAATTTTTCGTTTGTAAACACAATACGATTTAAAATTTTATACTGGAATTCTCTTAATTTAGATTCTAGGGTTGTTTGAAAGGCTAATAAATACACTTTATTCCAGTCTATGGATATGTTTGGGTACTTGGTCATTAATTTCTGTTTGGCAGTGGGAGGAGTATGTTTTTTCTTCAAGAAGAGCTGGTATATTTGTTTGGAGGAGACGTCAAGAATTGGTACCGATTTATCCTCTATCCTAATAGGTGGAACTTTAGGGATCGGTTCAATTTCTAATTCCATAGTGGAGTTTCTAATAACTGAGCGCCATTTTGTTGGAATAGAGTTTACAATCCTCATAATCAAGAAGTTTTGTTCAGGGCTTAAGAACGAATGCATTGATTTAAGTGTAAAAGAACTAGCCGAAAATAAATCTCCAACTTTTAGAAAACCCATATTTGCAATGTCTCTCCGATATATAGACTTTTTTTCGATACAACAAAACCTGTTGTTCCAAATAATCTTATTAACTATCTGTTGAAATGAGCTTGGCTCCCTTACATTTAGCTCTGACCATGCTTCAAAACATTGCTTATAATAAAATGGTAGTTTCACACTTAATTTAGAGGTGTCAAAATTGCAGTACAACACAAAACTACCACCAACTGGCAGAAGCCTCTGTTTTAAAATTGTCTTCCATGGACTCGGGTAGTCTTCCAGAAATTTTTTTAAGCACATTACTCGTTTTGTTCGAATCATAAAGTCGATATCAAGCATATTTAAGCCACCTTTCTCAATATCAGAGACAAGAGCGTTTCGTTTTACTTTATCTTTACCATTCCAGATAAAATTGTAGCAGATTGAATTGGCCTCTTTAATTAGTTCATTAGGAATTGAAGTAACTGATGCTCGAAACATAAGCTTGGGGATGACAAAGGTTTTAACTATTTGTATTCTCCCCAAGAGGGAGAGACCTCTCCATTTCCACAAATTGATTATCTTTTTAATTGATTTTAGATTTTGTCGAAAATTTAAATCATCCCTTTGGTTTTCGTCATAACCAAAATAAACGCCTAGAATCTTAATAACCTCACTGAGGTTGGGCATGTCAGAAAAGTCCTCTCGATGGGTCCTTTCTCGTATCGATGCATGATCAGAGCCAAGTACTAAAATTTCTGTTTTCTCGTGATTTACTTTTAAGCCGGAGCACTCCCCGAAGGCCTTAAGAGTGCGGAATAGGTTCGTATAAGACAGTTTATCTTTCAGGAAACATGTCATATCATCTGCAAAAAGAGAGAGCTTAGTTGATTCCTGTCCAACTGTAATCCCTTGAATATGGTCGTCATTTCTAATCTTTATAGCCAAGACTTCCAGTGCTATTATAAACAGGTACGGGGAAAGAGGATCCCCCTGCCGTACCCCTCTACCTAGTGCGAAATGCCCTGTTGTAAAACCATTGTTCATTACACAACTAGAAGCGTTTTCATATAAAACTCGTATCCACTGAATGAAAGAAGGACCAAAGTTAAAGCTATGCAATGTTCTTAATAGGTATTTGAAGTTTACTGTATCAAATGCTTTCTCAAAATCAATGGCCACTAAGAAACCTGACAAGCCTTTATGTTTAGTGTAGTCAATAATGTCGTCGATTGTTCTGATTGCATCAAAAATAGTTCTCCCCTTAACAAAGGCATTCTGATTATAATGAATGATACTAGGTAACACCTTTTCAACGCGCTTTGCCAGAGTTTTTGAAGCTATTTTAACGTCTACATTAATTAGAGATATTGGACGCCAGTTTTTTATTAATCTTTTATCTTTACCTTTCTTCTCAATTAAAGTTATAATGGCCTGTTTCTGGGAGTTTGAAAGCTCCCCATGATGGAAAGCATAATTTATACTATCAACTAGTAATCTTCCAATCAAAGGCCAAAAGGCAAGGTAAAATTCAGCGGTTAAACCATCATTTCCAGGGGATTTGTTATTTTGGAAGGATTGCAGAACATTATAGCATTCACTGTATCCTAATTTACCTTCACAATCGCTTCTTAAATCTTCCGTTAGTTTTGGAATTTTAAGGGAATCATTAAGAAAGGAGGTAATAGTCTCCGAATCTGCACCCCTACTACCATCATAGAGATTAGAGTAAAAGGATTCCAACTCATTCATAATTTTCTTCGGATCAGTTGTCATCTTTCCTTCACTGGTAAAGATTTTCCGTACGCTACTCTTTTTTTTGTTATGTTTTTCTAAATTCAAGAAATATTTATTATTCTTTTCGCCCATTTCGTACCAGGTTGCACGGGAACGGATAATAGAACCTTGTGTAATGTAATCATACATCTGGTCGTACTCTGCTTGTAGACATTCCAACTCTTCAAAATTTTCCTTAGAAGGATTGGTATCGCACTTTTTTGTAAAAACCTTTAGACTTTCCTCTAGCTTATTTAGCTTAGCTCTTTTGTTCCGGGCTTTGGTTTTGCTATATGCAATTGTCAGCTGTCTTATTTTGTATTTAATTAAATCCCACAAGACACGCTTATCTTGAACTTCTTTAAATTCATCTAACCAGATACCACATTCTACTTTTAGAAGATTACAATATTTTGAATCATTCACTAAAGTCGAATTAAATTTCCAAAAATTTGGTCCTCTCTCATTGTCATCCAAACCATTTATTGATAGAGTTATTGCAGAGTGGTCTGATTTTATTGATGAGACTATGTCTACTGAGTCAACATCGACTTGTAGACTATCACTGATAAGCCAATAATCTAGGCGTCTTTGTATAACTGGATTTTTCTGGCGCCAAGTGAATCGTTTTGCCGTGGGATTACGAATACGCCAAATGTCTACTAGATCGTGTTCGACACACAAATCTTCTACAGTTTTTGCAGAAAACTTCCTTCTTTTGTTTCCACCTTGCCCATCTAATTCCTGATTGACAATGACATTAAAGTCTCCACCAATAACAATAGAATAATTAAGTTCTGAACTCAAAACTGACCTTACCTCTTCTGACATGTTCTCAAAGAAATCACATTGCTCGTTGCTCTTGTTTGGAGCATAGATATTCAGAAGGACATACGGTGAGTCTTGAATAGTAGCCACCAAAAGGATAAATCGGCCTTGCGAATCTGCCTTTACACTTTGCAATTTAAAGTCCAGATCAAACTTTACCAGTACGGAAACTCCTCTGCTATGGCAATTGCCGTGCGCAAAAAACATGTCGCCCTTCCACTGCTTTCTCCAGATATTTTCTACCTCACGAGTACTGTATGTTTCCTGCAGAAAACATATGTCCGCGCCAGATTTACCGAGCCAACTGAAAATGGCTTTCCGCTTTTCAAAAGTCCGAATCCCTCGAGCATTCAATGACAATAGCTTAAAATCAACATTGCTCCGCTCCATATGGCCAGAGTATGGGAATGTATTCATATGGGAAAAGTAAATTAGTCATCATTGACAATAGAATTTTGCTGGTATGTAACCACAGAACCGTATGCAAATTAATTATTTTGCTAGAATAGCCGTGAAAAAAAATAACACTAAAGGAAAAGACTACGATAACTAAAATTAAAACATAAACATAATAAAGTAACGATTTACACTGAAACATACACTAAAAGAGCAGCAAGATAATGATCTCAGATGTTGCCCTTGAGCATGGAACTTACTTAGTTTTTTGTAGGGATCACAAAAACAAAAAACTCTTAGCGTCGAGCGACTCCGCTGCTAATTGACTATCCTGAATGAATTTAATGCAAACTTGCCTTGGACAGTATTCTGGAGTTTTTCAACGTTAATATTATGAAGATATGTTTTACATTGGAATAAACTTTCCATTAATGTAAAGTTTATCCGGCTCCGCTTTACTAAAGGATACTTTTTGCCCCTCTTTCTTTGCTTCTTTAAGTTTTGGCATTTGTTTTCGTCTTCTTTCGATGATTTCGCGCGGAAAATCTTGCAGAACCGCGTAGCTCGTCTCCCGAAGATTGTAGGCCGCGCTCAGCACTTTCTCACGATCCGGAAAGCGCAGGAACCGGGCCAAGATTGGTCTGGGCTTTCCATCAATCGATTTTCCAATCCGGTGGACCCGTTGGATCTCTATACTGTTGCGTGGATTTTCAATACCCATAACAGTTTCCATAAACTCGTATAGAACCTCTCTTGTGTCGAAGCCCTTCCCGTTCTCCGAAGCATTGACCTCCCTCTCTGGCACACCAAAAAATTTCAAGTTTTCTCTTCGGCTGTAGGATTCCAAGTATAGCTGTTTCGTGTGCAGATTCTCGATATGCTTGTTCTTTTCTTCTATCTTACCATGCAGCTCTTCTACGTCTCTGTTTAGGTATGTCAAACCTTCGTCCATTTGTCCAATTTTTACGTCTCTAGCACGTGCTTCTTCTCGCAAGTTCGCCACTACCGATTCCACCTTCGCCAGTTTGCCTGATACATCATTTAATTTCGCCTCAATAGTGTCCAGTTTCTGTAGTCTTCTTAGAATCTCGTCTAGTTTGGTCCCGACTTCGCCAGCCATAGTCAAAGCACGTAATACCTCGTCTTGATTGTTCGAGTCAGCTTCCTTCGAGATATCACACCTTCCAAGGTCTTCTTCCAAACGTTTAGGAAGCTTTTCTGTCGGCGTAGAGCCAGTGCTGCTTCTTTCCGAAAACGTTCTCTTAACTGATGAAGAATTATCTTCCATAGACAAGCTGCATGTAGAAATAACTCAAAGCAACGGCGGAGCTCTTCAGACACGTCTACTCTCCGCACATATCAGCCCCAGTCCCCAAATGTTAAGTGCTGCCAACATAAAAAAGTGCCGACTTTTGAATCGCTTACATCCCTAGTCCGTGTTTTTGATCGACAATCGTGTTCCATTAGGATTTTCATTTCTAACCACAAGTTGCCCCCACATTCACTTGCAGCAAGCATTGGTCGCAAACTGTTTAGTGTGTAAATCAAACAAGCTAACCAAACCGAGGTAAATCTACTTAGTGATGATGTACCACTTTCTAGTGCTTCCCTCTGAAATCTGAACTACATATCATCATAAGCAATTGGGCCTGCGTTAGGCAAGTGCGTTACGAGCTAACAACGCATGCACAAACTTACGCCCAATAGTAATCTGATCCAGATACAACACTCACTTAGTTCGCTACACATTTTCAAATGAAGCAACTTTCAACGCTCAACAAGATGCACTCACTGACTTGGGAGGCTGTGTTAGCACAAAAATATGAAAAGGGACGATAGAAGTTCATTGTTTTGTATGTAAACATCCCCCTTTCAGCGGGACTCGGTAGTAGAAGAGCATATGCTCAGAAATGTCAGCAAAAAGGCACTTTAAATACGGATTAGGCCTAAGTAGGAAACATAAATTGATAATTTTAGCGTGAATTATACATCCGTTTCCTACAACACACCCGGCGCAGCATACTGAGAGATTTCCGCGATCACTTTCTAAGAGAACATTTTTCACACCTCTTTTCAACGCAAAAAAAAAAAAAAAAGAGAAAGAAACCACGTCTTTACTTTCGCGAGGAAGAACTTCAGTTTTAATGTTTAGCCAGACAATCTGCCTGATGAACTTTACACATGACATGATCCAGTGCAAGCAATAACTGGAAGTTGCGTGGTGTCTAGTGAAGCTGACGTCAAACTTCATTCCCACTAGGCTCGGGATTGAACAAAAAACATCCAGTACTCTCTTTAACGGGCAGTGAATCCGGCCTGAAACTACTGAGATATTACAGTGGAAGATAATCAGTAAACTGTCTTAATACTTTGGGTGAAGCTAGTTGGCATAAAACAACTGCTACATTACGGACTCGGTAACGGTAAAATATAATATATCAACTATACAGCCAAACCGGACACTTGCGTGCTGGCTGACCTGAACGGGTACGGACAATAATCCAGAAAAGGCACTTTGCACCTGGAGGTCACATGACTGTCATGAATGAAAATTCATCACTTCAGGATTTTTGAGTGCAAGAAATGGAACTAGGAGCACAAAAAGTATATGTAAAACTGCAAAAATTCAGGCTCACAGCGTTAAAAAATCACATTCCAGGGCTTCAAAGTTACAAAATTTATAAACTGGATTTTGAGAAAAATTGTAGGTGAGTACCTAGGACGCTGTTGCTTGGGTCAAATGATTTAGCTATGTTGGTGTAATAACACCGAAAAAGACAAGATCGGGCTGTTGTTCTGTAACTGTGCATGGCGTACGGACAAGTGCTTCATCCGTTTGTTATTTGGACAACTGGCAACAAACATAATCCCTCTGAACTTTAGCTTGATCTATTCATTTATTTTGATTCAATGCTTACAAATCACAGAAACGTCTCAAACATTCAAGTAATCTTATGAGCGGACTACAGTGTTTTGTCCATTAAACAGCGGTTTTGGGTAGTCAACACAACAACACGAATTAAGAATCTTTCACAATGGTGGTCGTGGAGTAAACATCTACAATGAGTTGCAAAAGTAGTTGAGACATTGCGAAAAATCGAAAATGGACAACTCCATCATTCGCTCACCCCCACCCCTTAATGTTCTTCAGATGTGATAATCTTTGGTCAGCCGCTAACACAGTGAATATTGGAGAAGGGGAGGGGGAGGGGGAGGGGGAGGGGGAAACTGTAACATCAGTTGTGGTTTGAAGGAACGCAGGGGGCAAAGAAACGAAATAATGGTAATTTTGGCAATTGTCTCAACAGTTTTGAAACTCAATATAGACCTGCAACATGTTCATTTATTACGCAGGGCACTGAAATACCACTCTCTAAACAAAAAATAACAAAAACAAAAAGACACAAACAAGCCTGGTCGACCCAGTTCTTGTACCTGAGAATAGGCCAATAAAATTCACTCAAATAGTCAAAGTTACAAGCTTTACAAGCTTCAGGCCATACAAGCAGAAGGCAGCACCTTAACATTGCCTCGGATACCAGCGCGAAAATCTGCCCATTTTTTGACATTCCCAACGGAGCTATGACACGAACGCGACATCTCGCTAATCTCATCCAGCGAAAGAACTCGATCCCACACATTCAGGTCGGTCAGCTCACCAACGTAACACTGGTCTGCAGTAAAATCGCCACCGACTATGTCTTGGTCTTGACCAATCACGAGTGTCCCTGCGGAACTGATTACGTAACCTTTCTTGAGATCGAGGCCAGAGCCTTGAGGCACACCGTCTCTGTAGAATTTATACTCGCCCTTCACGTTCTCCCAACTTGTACAGATGTGGTGCCAGGAACCATCTTCACTTGCCGTAAACGAGACTTCTCTGTGATAATACAAAGAGTGACATTAAATTTTGCTTTTCAGAACATGACCCGCGAGAGACATTCTAAAGCCAGGCACAATTTAGAAGCGGCGTGCGTACAGCATTCAGGAATTATGACATGAACTACATTAACTTGTGATGCCGTTACACTCTAGCGAGCAACAGCGTAAACATATCAGAAACTGCGATAGCTTTGTTTTCCGTACCTGTAAATATCATCTACCGCAATTCGCATATTGCCGCCAGGTTGGTTAGTCAGCCATATTTCGTTGCCACTAGTTGAAGAACTCGTGGCGTAGCTGAACACAGTTCTATCGGTCGTGGTCTCCGTTGTTCTCACACGGTAACACACGGTGAAGGCGTTGCTCACTTTCAGTCCGTTGTGAACGACGTAGTCCTTTGTCCCCTTTTCGGTGAAATAAAGATCAAATGAAGTTGCAGGGTGTTCAGCTGTGAAAAAGAAGGGAATTCGTTTAGCACAAAACTATGAACCTCACTTCCAGAAGACACTTGTTGAACAAATTTAGCGTTTGTGCGCCTATTTCACGCGGGTAACGTTCACACACGATTCTGAATAGAAGCTCCCTTAATTTCTTGTGGTAACTTACCTTTACAGTCTCCTTCAGTGTTCGGAAAGTTGATAACAGGCTGGCAAATGCACCCTTCTGCGTCAATCACACTAGAAATGGCAAAAAGAAGGAGAAGAGAAAAAACCCAAAGCTTCAGGCTGCTGTCCATCTCTTCTTTACTACACTCTTCCACACCGTATTGACAGGTCGAGTTCAGAGCAGAAGGTGTCACTTTGTGTCCGCACTTTAAATAGCCCTACACCTGACGTAATCAATACTTTAGAGGAGAAACTGTTTCATCCCTGTTATTTATAGAACACAATCCGGTATTGGTTTAATTGTCCAACGAGCCATCCAAATCAGTGTCGTGTTTGTAATGAAACGTATAGTCCAGCAATCATAAGGTTTGTGTCTTTCTCTTCGCTTTTCTCTAAACTGTATGTACTGTTTGATAAATTCCAATTAACAAAGCGACAATATTCTTTAGTCAAAATGAGACGTCAAGAACAGTCGAGAAGAATTCCATTAGACACCGCCCCTTTCGTGCAGCGGAAAGCAGAAGAGGATAACCTGGATAGAGTGCATGTCCGGTTCAACTGGGGAGTTACACGCACAGAAATGTCAGCATGCAGTCTATTATGATGTATGTCAGTAATTTTAGCTGAGAAGATCATCACACTTTAACTTTTAGTATAGTCTTGTTCCAACTTGTCTAAATCTTAACTTCAGAACGCGAATCTGAAGCCACGATCGTTGTCTGCTATTTTTTTTTTTCCTGAATCTCCTTTTGGTCGAATTGGGTCTATATTTGTTTTTAGTTAAAGGATTTGTTGATTCATTGTGGATCGTAGGACTTTCGAGGTAGAAACGAGTAACTAGAACCCAAGCCGTTTAGAGAAGCGAGAAGCGCAGTATTCGGGAGCCGGGCGTTGCACGAAAAGAAGACAGAAAGTACGCAGTCTGTTCTTTAACAACTAATGCTTTAATAAACCAAAAGGTTTATAGCGAAAGAATCTGTGAATTTAGTGTCTGAAATCTACATATCAACTGGCTCGGCTAGATTATAGGAGCTGTGGAGCAAAGATACACATGTGACTTCTGCATGCAACCTTCCGTGTCTACTCTTAAAGAGCAACAATCAATTACGTTACGATAAACAGCGGCGGCGTGGGCTGGTCACAGTCAGCAAATACGTCACGGTTGCACAGGAAGCAAGAAAGCATTTAATAACTGGATTTCCCGAGGCGTGATAATTGAAATCAATGCCTTGTCGTGCCGCCTACGCAGTTGTACAGATATTTATGAGAGGAAAAGTTGATTTAGCGACATCATTCTTTTGCTGTGAACCCGAGCAACAGTGTTGAATACTGAACAGTGCAGTGCAGAAGATATGGATAGCGGCCTGAAGCTTTGGGTTTTTTCTCTTCTCCTTGTTTTCGCCATTTCTTGCGCAACTGGTGCAAAACAGTGCATTTGCCAGCCCGTTATCAACGGCTTCTCGAACATTCAAAGAGACTGTAAAGCCGGTAAGTAACCACAAAAAACTTTTGAATTGTGCGTGTGCCGTTAGTTGTGTGAACAAACAGTTTGTTCAGGAAGTACATGGTCTTCTGGAACTCACTGCAAGATTTCATCAGATTCAAAGTTCTTTGCTAAACAACCTCCTTCTTTTTTCACAGCTGAACATCCTGCAACTTCATTTGATCTCTATTTCACCGAAAAGGGGACAAAGGACTATGTCGTTCACCACGGACTGAAAGTGAGCAACGCCTTCACCGTGTGTTACCGTGTGAGAACAACGGAGACCACGACCGATAGAACTGTGTTCAGCTACGCCACGAGTTCTTCAACTAGTGGCAACGAAATATGGCTGACTAACCAACCTGGCGGCAAAATGCGAATTGCGGTAGATGATATTTACAGGTACGGAAAACAAAGCTATTGCAGTTTCTGATATGTTTACGCTGTTGCTCGCTAGAGTGTAGCGGCATCACAAGTAAATGTAGTTCATGTCATAATTTCTAAATGCTGTACGCACGTCGCTTCTAAATTATGCCTCGCTCTTTAGAGTGTCTCTCGCGGGTCATGTTCTGAAAAGCAAAATTTAATGTCACTCTTTTTATTACCACAGAGAAGTCTCGTTTACGGCAAGTGAAGACGGTTCCTGGCACCACATCTGTGCAAGTTGGGAGAACGTGAAGGGCGAGTATAAATTTTACAGAGACGGTGTGCCTCAAGGCTCTGGCCTCGATCTCAAGAAAGGTTACGTGATCAGTTCCGCGGGGACACTCGTGATTGCACAAGACCAAGACATAGTCGGTGGCGATTTTACTGCAGACCAGTGTTACGTTGGTGAGCTGACCGACCTGAATGTGTGGGATCGAGTTCTTTCGCCGGATGAGATTAGCGAGATGTCGCGTTCGTGTCATAGCTCCGTTGGGAATGTCAAAAAGTGGGCAGATTTTCGTGCTGGTATCCGAGGCAATGTTAAGGTGCTGACGCCTTCTACTTGTAAGGCTTGAAGCTCTCTTTTGCTTTCTATTGGTATCAAGACAAACTTTGAATTTTGATTAGGCCTATGAACACTATTTTCAGGTACAGGAACTGGGTCGACCAGGCTTGTTTGTGTCTTTTTTGTTTTGTTTTGTTTTTTAGTTCAGTGAGTGGTAATTCAGTGCACTGTGATGTTGCAAATCTACAATGAGTTTTAAAATTGTTGAGACAATTGCCAAAAATACCATTATTTCGTTTCTTTGCCCCCTGCGTTTCTTCAAACCACAACTGATTTTACAGTTCCCCCTTCCTCCTTTTCAATATTCACTGTGTTAGCGGCTGACCAAAGATCATCACATTTGAAGCACATGAAGGGGGGGGGGGGGGGGGGGGGGGGGGGGGTGGGTGAGTGCATGGTGGAGTTGTCGATTTTCGATTTTTCGCAGTGTCTCAACTACTTTTGCAACTCATTGTAGATGGTATCATCTACGATCGCCATTGTGAAAGATATTTGTTTTGTGTTGTTGAGTTGAGTTCAAAACCGCTGTTTCACGGACAAAACATCTCAGTCCGCTCGTAAGAATCCTTGAATGATTATTTGATACGTTGCTCTAATTTGCAAGCATTGTTTAAAAAAAACTAAATAAATTCAAGTGAAGTTTAGAGGGATTATGTTTGTTGCAAGTTGAACCAAAGAAGAAACGGATGAAGCACTTGTCCGCACACCATGCACAGTTACACAACAATAGCCCCAACCTGTCCTCTTCGGTGTTTTTAAATCAACATGGCTGAATCGTTTGAAGCAAGGAACAGCGTCCTAAATGACTCACCTGCAACGTTTCCCAAAATTTTAATGAATTTTGTAACTTTGAAGCGCTGCTACATGCAATCTTTTAATGCTGTGAGCCTGAATGTTTTGCATTTATCCATATTTTTTCATGCTCTTTCTATTTCTTGCACTCAAAAATCCTGAATATTTGATTTTCAGTCATTGTAATGGTCACCTTCACCTGCAGAGTGCCTATTCATGATTATTGGTCAACCAGCATACAAGTGTCCAGCTTGGATTATTCCGCATAGTTGCAGAAATCTCTCAGTATGCTACGCCGGGTGAAATTGTAGGAAACGGGTGTATAATTCACGCTAGAATTATCAAATGTATAGTGTTTTAATACGACGCCGACATTTCTGAGCACATGCTCTCCTGCTACCCGAGTATCGCTGAGATGGCGACGTTGACATGCCGACAGCTTCTATCGTTCCTTTTCATATTCTTGTGCTAACACGACCTCCAAAGCCAGTGATCAGTGTATCTTGTTGAGCGTTGAAAGTTTTTTCATTTAAAAATGTGTAGCGCGAACTAAGTCATGTTGTATCTGGATCAGATTACTAATTTAGGCGTAAGTTCGTCCGGGTGCACATCTTGAATTCTTCACAGTCCCGTATGGTTTAATATATAGTTTTACATGGAGGACTGAACTGTATACGAAACCTGCCTCATATTGTATTTAATGCTGCCAGCTTAAACTAGTGCCCGGCCTTTAAAATCGCTCACATCCCTAGGTCGTGTTTTTGATCGACAATCGTGTTCCATAGGCTTTTCCCCTACTTCTAACCAAGTTGCCCCCATATTCACTTGCAGCAAGCATTGGTCGCAGAACTGTGGTGTGCAAATCAGACAAACTAACCAGACCGAGGTAAATCTACTTAGTAATAAGGCTATTTTCTAATGCTTCCGTCTGAAACCTGAACGAAGGGACAGGATGGCCTTGGAAAGTGTTTATCATTATAAGAAATTGGGTTGCGTTGGGCAGTGCTTTATGGGCGCTTTTTTGTTGTTGTGATCACTGATCATTGATCATTGATGAATCATCAACTCCAGGGCACGCGGCTCGGCTCTTTGTTCAGCAAACATAATCCCGGTTTGTTTCTTATTTGTTTATTCAATGCTTTTCCTAGGAGCGTCTGAGTTCACAGCACGAGGTGCCAGATAAGCTTTCACACCGGAAATGCGTTTTGTACCCAGGGTCTAAGGTCGAGAAGAAATTAGTATTTCAGCCCTTGGGTCCAAGTATGTCAAGACCGAGCATTGTAGTATCCATGACAAAAAAAAAAAAAAAAAAAAAAAAAAAAAAAAAAAAAAAAACTGTGAGCCAGAAAGGTAAGCCGGCCGGGAAAATCGCGAGGCTTGGAACCGAAACTTAATCTATGTTGTTACCATGGAAACCATCAAATCAAAATGGCGGACAAACGCAGTTCAGAACTTGTTTGATGGTTTCAAACAATATCTACGATGGAGACTTTAACCGAGGAATTTGACGAAAGTGACGCAGGCTCACTGAAGATGCCGAAGGTTCGCAGTCTCCTACCAGCGAGGAAATATCGAGAATCGGTCAAGAAATGGGGGGAACCAACTCATTTAAACCGAAGGCGAGTTTTCATCGTTCCCAGCATCAAATGTGCGGCGAGAGACGTAAATACAGAAGGACAGCAGTGGAACACAACCAGTCAAAACATGTCCAATACAGTAATGGGCACAGGAGCTGTAGGGAGTCAAGGTAATTGCGTTTCTTCGACGACTTTAATATTTGGAAATTCCCTCGGACAACACTTTTAGTCTCTGGGCATATGCAGAGTCAGCATTGCAGCGTCGATTAAGAACTTGTCAGTTGATTTGCCTTGTAGGATTGAAAACTAGAGTGTATACCTTTTTTTAAGCCTTTCAATTATATTAGCGAACCTGTAAATTCCAAATGAAGGCACGACTTCGCTTCCTTGTAGGAGCTGGTTACGATTTATCCAGGACAAACAAATACAAAGATTGGATGACTGAGAGGAAGAAGCTTCGTGGTGTGCTGAGTGGATGTGGATTGAATCAAGACTGGCTTGCGAAAAAGAATGCTCGAACAGAGCTAGAGAGTCGGGTATTGAAAAGACTGTTGAAGGGATCCAGGACTGAGCAATCAAGGAAGAAGGTGAGGAATCTGTGTTTATTCTTGTAAATATTAAGAGAGGGTATTAAAACATAGTCGTGCACATGTGTACATAAAAACACTTATAGTACTTACAAGGGGACCGTCAACATATTCACCAGTTCCCCTCTCCTCCCATAAAATGTGGAGCACACTATCGGGGGGGGGGGGGGGGGGGGTGTCAACGTAAGGCTGATAAGTGATATGCTGTTATAAAGAAATGTTAGTGAAAGTGAATTTCGCAGTTATGAAACAACTTAAAAGCATGTGAAAAAATCTGGGCTTCAACAGGAATTGAACCCATGACCTCCACAATACTGGTGTGTCACTCTAACCACTTAACTATCAAACCATATGGGAGCAGGTCAAGTGTGTGATTTATTTTTTTTTTCTGGGCTATCTTTGCAACTGCTTAAGTTGCTTTATAACTGTGAAGGTCAATTTGACTGTCATTCTCTATCTGAAGTTCATATATATGTGCTTTTCTCATATACATATATATCTGTACATTGTATAACGAAGTGTGTTGGATTGACAATTTGAGCTAAATACATTTGTTTGAATTTGATAATGTGTACTTTTGTGTACACTTATCCGATTCAAACAAATGGAGTTAATATAAGCTATACTACAAAACTACCAAACCTCACCCCAACACCTTCTTTATACTACATTGACATCACTCATCAAATGGACTTAGTCAACTGATAGTAATATAGGGTACACCTACAAAACTACCAAACCTCACCCCCCAGGGGGTACTCCCA
Source organism: Plumapathes pennacea (assembly GCA_964036295.1). Lineage (NCBI taxonomy): Eukaryota > Metazoa > Cnidaria > Anthozoa > Antipatharia > Myriopathidae > Plumapathes > Plumapathes pennacea. The sequence goes on along the minus strand of OZ038465.1, from coordinate 1,101,881 downwards.
TATATTTCTTATATAGGGATGTTCTGCCCAATAGGGTATGATTTTCAGGGTCTTCTGTCTTAAACAGGGTATCAAATTTTACATTTTCGTGTCTTAAACAGGGTTATTTTCCAAAGATTTTCTCCTCTTCCCCTCCCCCCTCAACCACATTTTTGCTCTTGCCATTTTTGCGTGATTTCTTCATATGCTCCAGTGGAAATGCGTGCAACGCAGGCTAACTTATCTAAACTTAGTCTTGAACAGGGTATCAAATTAGAGCACTTTGACTTAGACAGGGTAGCAAAATTTCCATTTTTGTGTCTTGAATAGGGTCGAGTTTTATAGAGTCAGCGGATAAAACCCCCCTACCCAAATTCTTATTGAGTACCCCCCCCCCGGGCCTCACCCCAACACCTTCTTTATACTACATTGAGATCACTCATCAAATGGACTTAGTCAACTGATAGTAATATAGGGTACACCTACAAAACTACCAAACCTCACCCCAACACCTTTTTTATACTACATTGACATCGCTCATCAAAGTACACTTTTGATCCTTGGAATCGTACTAGGTTCCAGCGGTTACAACTGAAGATGATGCTGACGTAATGTCAGGCCAAGACCGTGGCGTGCCAACCATCCGTCAGCCGGCCCCCGCTGCCTTGGCAATGATACAAGAATACTTAGACAAGAAGAAATTACGCCTGCTGGACTTGTTTGCTCAAGCTGACAAAGATAAAAATTGGGTGGTCTCTCGTAACGAGTTCCGTAACATAATTAAGTCGTCGCGGATTCCATTGACGGAGGCAGATTTGGAGGACTTGATTTTAGCTCTTGATAAAGACGACAATGACTCCCTGGACTATCGCGAATTGGCATTAGGGCGGCAAGCTTTCTTGGATGAAAGGTAAACTTCAAGTGAATTCGATTTTCACAAAACCAAAGAAGTAAAAAAGAGTCCGCGTATTTAACTGACTCGCGGCAGTCAGCCGGCTACACCAGTCACAGCTTAGTTCGTTTCAGATAAAAGTCTTTAATCTGATTGGTCAGGGCAAAACTTGCTTCAGCAAACCCGCAAAACCAAAGATGGGGTGGGGGAGTGTACTCTCAATAAGATTCAGTTTGAAAAGACTTCCAACGTACGTAACAGTGAGATTTTATATATTGTTCGATCATTTTACTTCAGAATCAGAAATCTGTCCGCTGAGGTTGTCATGGAAACCAAACCAGCAGTGCGATCTGACGTAATCGCGGAAGAGTCGGAGTCTCCCCCCGCTGGGCAAGAAACGCGCCCAAGTTCACCTCAGAGACCCTCCTCCCCAACTCCCTCGCACTCACCAACAGCCACACAAAGACCTGACTCCTCCCCCCATAGGCCGGGGTCTCTCCCGAGCTCCCCACGGCCGTCCACATCAAGCTTGCTGTCGAGATCGAGCTCAACGCCATTGTTGATGATTCCTCCCGTACAGTTGTCAGAGAAGGTGGAACAGTTGACACAACAGGAGGTATTTGGACACGGATCAAGATGTTGTGCACTAAACACATTTGGTTACTCTAGGTATCACAAACAAGCCCGAACGCAGTTGACAGTGAAGACTCCTACTGATTTGGCCCCGGCTAATTCTCCCAAACTGCCTTGAACGAAACGTGTGAAGTAGTGTTAGGAGAATTGATAGTCTGGCCAGTTTAAACACAAGCAAGAGCGTGCCTTCATACTAAAGAACATACAGCTGAGTCTGAATAAAGGATAAATTTTGTTTTAGAAATGATTTAGAAAAAGAAAAAACGTATTCTCGTGTACTTCTCTGCAATGTCTGTAAAGCCTCGATTACAGTAGTTGTCTCTGCTTCTTTTTTTATCATTATTTTTCTCACTCGTTAGATAAAAGAAAAGCGCATGAACAAACAGCGCAAAAGAAAAGAGAAGGAAAAATCCAAACAGAAAAAGCGAGGTCTGGAGAAACTGAGCGTGGCTCCCTCCACGCTGGGCGGTGCTACGGGCCAGATGATTGACAAGTACAGACGGCTTCAACTGAAGGAATACAACGAGTCTGTGGAATTGTGTTACATGCACGGCGTGCAACTAGACAAGAAGACACTAGAGAGGGGTAAGTGAAACTTACAGCCGTCTCCAGTAACACTGGGAATGCTCTTTTTTTTTTAAAGCGCCCCAGATCGTGGTCATACTTGGGCTAAAAGCGCCATATTTTGTTGACTAGCACACACCTACATAGAGCTCTGCTTGCTTGCACATGAGGGAAAATTTCAAGAACGGATGCGCGTTCCCGCGTGCTAAATATGGTTCTTGCGCAAGTGTCAGTCGAGGACATCAAACTAGGTTATCTTGTGTGAAAAATAAATCGACCTAGCGTGTTTCTATATGCATATACCCTCCTTGTCTGTGAGTTTGATCTCGCCATTTTTTTTTGTATATTGCAGTTTTACTTCAGCCTGAAGATAAGCCGGTTGAAGTGTGCAAGTCTACAATCAAGCGAGGCGGTCTCTTTTCCATCTCGACCAGACACCACGCTCCACCGGCCAGGAACCAGTCTCCCCACGACATTGCCCACGGACACACGAACCGCACCCGAGAAAACCTGGGCAACTCTGGCTCGGTCACGTGATCAGCGTCTGTGACGTATGAAAATGACGTTTAATATAACTATAATACGTTTTTAAATTGTAAATGGTAATTGGATAAATAGAGTTTGTGTTGGGTTGAAGAAGCGAAGAGTTTTTAAATTGGGCAGCATGTGTGGCAGCCATTACTTCATGTTTGTTTCATAAAGTCATCATAAACTGACTTCGTCTTACAGCACTGAGAGGAACTTCCGCTATAACGCAGGCATTTCTAATTTATAGACCTGCTGACCCAGCTGCTAAAACAAAGCTTTTTTTTACAAAGTAAGACCTGACTCCTTCGATCCCGAGTAACTTCCGCATGCTGCCAACCACTGGAAAATGGACTTGATACCAAGAAGCTAAGAATCACGACGAGTGAGCCTAGACATTTATTCACGACACTTATTTACAGGTCACAGTTACTCGAGACACAAGAGGGGAGGGGAGGGGAGGGATTAACTTGTGTACCCGAAGTTGTGCCACCTTCGAGTGTGATTAAAGAATAGAAAGCAAAAGCAAAAATGGGGCGGACGCTTTTATAACAAGAAAAGTAACGCATTGGACCCGACATTTTAAAAGCTACGAAGGCTGTGGCCAAGACACCGATACTGCGTACAAGGATTCTTAGAAACTTCACAAGGATTCGTAGAAACTTCACAGAAATCTCGCCTCTGGGTCCTGTCGCTGCACAACCTGAGAACATTTTACATACAGGTGACTAACGAAAAATATCGATCGACATCTAGTAGAGACCGAAAACCCCGCACCAAATCCACGAACCTGTGAACTACTACTTCGATTGAACTATAAACGACTCGTGTTTAGAGATCAGCTTGAGCAAGAAGACGGTTCCAGAATAACAGGCTTGACGGCGTCATGACGTCATCAATGTGACGTCAAGGTTCCTTCTCTTAAGAAGCATTATCGTTGTTGTTTGGTGGTCCAATTCCCATCGCTTTCATCCTCCGGATGGCTGTGGCGGCGTTGAAAGCTTGCTGTGGAAGGAACACAAAAAGCCGGTCGGTTTTCTCTTCAGTTTTCTTCTCACCAGCCGTCTATCAAATAGTAGGGATAACCTGGCCTTTGATAAGCATTTTCAGTACATCACTCATGCCGTGTTCTTTTTAGTATTAAAATGTCGGAAGAAAGTAATCAAGATGGAAGGAACAAGTCTATCTCCACTTACCTTCCATTTGCTCTTGTAGAAGTTTTTCTTTATTTGTTCGCTGACAGATGCATGGATGTCTTTGCTCAGTGCAGCACCGCCGGATATCCTGAATTCAAAACGAAAATTGTTTTAAACATTCAACACCAAGTCCTGAAATGGCTGCACACTGACACAACACTATACACGAATAAAAGAACACTGACACAACACTACACACCAATAAAAGAACACTGACACAACACTATACACCAATAAAAGAACTATGACTTTGCATTTAATGACGTCACGCACCAGGGATGAGCCAGGGCTTGCTTGCAATTGAACCGTTCACTGACTTGGATGTTCATTAAACGCGTCACAAAATCCTTGGCTGATGATGCAAATTAGAGAAATATCGAGTTAATTATGGGACGGGTCAGAGTAGGGAGAAAGAAAAAGGAAGAAGAGAAGAGGCCAGAACAACCGTGGGATAAATAAGTTAAAATTGGAAAGTTGGGGGAGAGAAGCGCAATGGAGGACCAGAAAACGAAGAGAATTGATAATCAAATTGGGAAAACTCCTCGTTTACCTGCATCCGAGATTTCATCCCTGTTGAAGTGAGAGATAACAATGTCAGGAATAATTGGAAACGAAAGGTTATGGACAAAAACGACAGGGAAAGAAGGACGTACCAGTAGGGTGAATCAAATTCATATTCCCCCTTCATGATTTGGGCGAAGAGGTTCGAGTCACTTTCGTCGTAAAACGGAGGATAACCACATAACCTGCAAAAAAAAAACAAAAACAAAAACAACAAAAAACAAACAAACAAACAAACAAAAAAGTCGAGTACAGAGTGACACAAAAATACTTAAAATTTCGCTTCCTTTCACGAAGATAGTAACTAAATAACAAATAGTCGACTGCGGACTTTCAAAGTTCCATGAAGTCCTTGAGCTAGTTCTGAGGCGTGTGAGGACACGAAGTCAGAAAAACTTGAATCACAGGCTTGGGCCCATTTCAGACGCTGCTCCTCACATGTGCCGAACCTACAAATTAGCCGGTTCTTTTTTGCTCATTTGCAAAGGTTCGGTGCATGTAGTGAGGAGCGGCGTCCGAAACGGGCCTAAGCTTGAGCTATTTATAATGCACTACTCGAAACAAGTACTATTTTGATGCAAACTTGCACAAGGAAAAAGATACACAAAGTACTTACAAAATGTAGCAGATGACACCGATAGACCAGCAATCTACAGGTTTGCCATACGGTATTTGTCTCAACACTTCTGGGGCTGAAAGCATCAAACAAATTTATTACCCACAGTGTACAAGCTCAATTGAAATGTTTTCCCAGGCCTAAAATCGGACTCTTTTGGAGATATCTTTTCTGTATTCGGAAATCAGATAAGATTTCGTTTTGTGGTCGGTTTAAGTTCGTAAAACAGTCAGGATACATGACGTATGGGGGCCAATGTGTGCAAGTTTGAAATGCAGTTTCTTAGGTTTTTGGGGGCGCTTTCCATTTGAACATCAGTCATTCCGGAATTTTCGAAAAAAGAGGACAACCTCGAGAGCTTGTCTACAATTTTCGAAAATTTCTTACCGAAAACTTGCGGTTCCATTTGATTTTTCCCGGAAGTTCCGGGGTTTTTTGGTCAAATGGAAAGCACCCTAGGTTTCTATGTTTTTTCCGATGGACCACTGTGTAGTTGCCACTTATGAGTTTTCCAAATCATGAGATACACTGACTCACCAAGGACATACGGCACACTATAGGCCTTTCCGCGATATCTGTTGCCCTTGTTTCAAAGCGAGGTTTAGTGCGAAACCCTTATGAAATTTTCGCTGCATGCTCATATTTACTCAGGCAGCAGACATGTAGGAAATGGCCTAGAGTTTAATCAGACCTAAGAGATATGCGCAATTCGCTGTTCAGCATCACGACGAAATTATCCAATCGCTGACCAAGTTTTTAAATTTGATCGAAGTAGTGATTGGTCAGTTTTGGCTATTAGAACCACATGACCACGAGGCGCGTCATTTTTAAGATGGCGCGACCGAGACCGTCGACTGTCTCACACGATTTGGAAGAAGTTGTTGTGTTTGTTCGTGGTTCTGATTATGATAGTGAGCTCGATAATTTTGCTGAGGGGGTGTCCAGTGGATAGGTGTCTCAGATGACTGCCAGCTTATGAATTCTGGCAGCAGGCCAGTTTGTTGACCTAGTTATACGAGCATTTTCGAGGAACTTTAAATTAGCGCAGAAAAGGAGAGGACACGCTAACAACCAGGCAAGTTATGTACGTTCTGTGAAACACAAATCACATGCACACAGCAGCTCACCCACATATCCTGGAGTGCCACAAGCTGTACTCATTGACTCGCCATCTTCCATCTTGGACAGGCCGAAGTCACTTATCATGATTTTTGAGTCTTCATCTTCACTGTGTTATCATAAACAGTAACAGACTGTCAACTTCTGGCTACTTATAACACACTGCACGTCACTCAAGTATGTATAGGTGAGTAGCACTCCTGGTGAGTGTGATGAGATAATGGAGTTCAAAATAACTACTGTTGATATACAACAGATAATTTTGCTTGCTGGTGGGAGGGGGTGGTAACTACTATATGGTTCACTTGTCCAACAAATCTATCAGCTGATGACTCCCTCGTGGTCATGAGCTGATAACCAATAATTTGTTGACACTTTCTCATGGTCGTGCCAACATTATTTCCTACCTGTAGTACAGCAAGTTTTCTGGCTAAAAGTGGGGGAAAAATAGAAAATTTTCATCATCCATTTGTGGGACGAATGAGGAGTACTGTAAGTTTGTTATCAGCATACTGCTATTTTTTGTCATACAAACTATGAAAAAGTTCTATAACTATCGGCTACTCCAACATGAGAAGTAGTAGAAGACAAGGGACAGCTGGGTAGGAGATTGATGTGACCATAATTTACAAAGATGTGTGGGTGAGGGAAACTCAGTAAAATTGCAGGACTGTATATATACAAACCTTTAGATCCCTGTGCACAATATCAAGTGAATGGAGATAATTTGTTGCTTCTAAGACCTGCTTTATCAAGTTACTTGCATCCTTCTCTGTGTAACTTCCTTTTTCAACAATTCTATCAAACAGTTCTCCACCCTTGACCCTGTAGAAAGATAGAGACAAAAATAATGTCATGAGAACTGCCAGCTGTAAATTGGATCACAACTTGTACAAAAGACTAAGGGGACACCTGCTAGGGTGGAACTTATTACTAAGGGATTGGGATAGATTGTGGTTTATCTGAGGCCAGTTGTCTAAAGATCCACCAGATATACCTGACAATCCCAAGCTCTGTGAGCAAATTTCTCCCATAATAATATATCATTAAGTTTAAAAACATGTCCTCAAAAAAACATTTCCTGCTCCCCTCCCCACAGGAAACAAAATAAGGGGGCAGAAAGGAGGTGGATAAAGCAGTGACAATATTTGAGGACCTGAATTAACCAAGCTAAAATAACTTTTGAAATCAGGTCTAAATCATTATCCCTCTCCCCCTCAACCAGTCAGGTGTTATGAAATTTAAGTCATTATCCCCCCACCCCCACCACCCCTGTTATAAAAAAAATATGATGCCCTAACTCTCCCTAATCTGCCCAACCAATCAGCTTTCATCAGATTAAATGTGTCATTCTGTCAAGTTGTCCATAAATAAAGACCTGTCAAAAATCAAATTTAAAGATAATGGTCACAGATCCTGCGTTTACATATATTTTCAAACCCTCTAATAACTTCAAATTGCTCCCTACCTTCAAATCAATCAGAGCAACAGGAGACTAATTTGTTTTAAATTGTGCATGAGTCTAATATTAAATGAAAATAAGCTGAAATGTTCAATGTTAGTTTCCGTTTCGTAAACGTTTGTGGGTAACTTAAAGAACGAAAGTATGAATCGACAAAACCAGTGTAATACCCATGTTACAACGTACTCTACAATCGGTTAATTTCGCTATATCTTTTTTCTCGCCAAATGTAAACATGCAATTTTTAAAACACACAGCTGGCGAACACTTGAAATTAGAGCGAAGTCCTCTCTCGCTCAGTTGTGTGATAACAATGTTTGTGTGTGTTACTCCTTGAGGGCGGATTTTCCGCCTTCAAATGTTCGATGTTCCACAGTTTTCTGCATAAATTGCCTCAGACTATAAACTTTCGTACGTAAAATAGGGGAACTAAAACTTATCCCTATTCAAATAATAAAAGCAAAAAAAATGGAAATATGGCTCTGAGTGTCAAATTTGAAAGCAAAACAGAGGTCAAACTAAGTAATTGTATTCATAACCGAATTCAGGTGATGCAAATTGAGCTTTGTTTACAAAGCTTTAATACCACCCTGAAGTCGTCCACTCGGTTTTAAATTCTCCAGAAAAACTCCACAACCAGACACCGATGAATGCAAAAAATGCAAAATACCTTAGTGATCTCAACAAAGCAAATGAAAGATTTCGTAGATCGAAGATCCTGGAGTCAATGCAAGAAACAGATCGAACGTGCAGTAAATTCATCGAACTAGTCAGCCAGGCGCTACATAAGTCACGGTAAATAAAGAGCACTCCAATGCTGTTCGCTCGACGCATGCAGTGTAACCAAGTATGTGGTGTGAAATATGAAGCAACTTTTATGAAGCCGACACAATATAAAAGTAACAAATTCTATTCGATCGATCGATTATTTCACATGCCCGAACAAGACCTCGACTAATCTGGATCGACCACCTGGAAACTTGTACTGTGAGCTTCGATTCCTGCAAGTATCTTCGCGTAAGCTATGAAGTCACTTCGACAGTGCAAGCTGTTACAGCCCGTCACACATTTCATTAACGATCGCGCGATCAAATTTAAAGCAACGAGCCTGAAGCCCTCTGTTTGGAGCGTTTTATATAAACAGGTGAAGCAAAGGACCCGAAGCAAAGGGACAACCGACTCTAGTTCATACTTACAAATCAATCACAAGGTACAAATGTGTCCTGTTATCGACCAGTTCTACCATGCTGATGACGTTGGGATGCTTGACCCTGCAGAACGCGAACGAAAGAAACATCATTAGAAAAGGATATTGGGTCGACACATATTTTGATCGTGTTGTCACCTACTTTCTTAATATCTCTATCTCATTTTGCAGCGCTTCCTCTTTGCCCTTCAAGTCCTTCTTGCTTATGCATTTAATAGCATACTCGATGCCGCTCTTTTTATCTTCAGCGAGAACAACCTCAGAAAATGCTCCGCTGTCGAAGAATGAAACGAGAGGAGAGCTCAAACCACAACGCAAAGTTCAAGTTTTAAAGTGGAAATGAAGAGCCTCAGTTTGTCGCTCAGTTTACGGACTTACGTTCCAAGTACTTGCTTCAGTTCGTATTTTTTTGATATTGTTTCGTCAAATTTCTTCTTTCCAAACAGTGGCATCCTGTGAACACAAACGCAAATGCAGCTGGTCATTTGGTACTCCTTCCAAGCTGGAACTACGGTTATATTTGCTTTACGGTCAGAGCGAAACGATAGCTTCGTTACATCACACGCTATCTGACCTGAAGTTTACACGATTTACTCAAACACCTCACAAGTACATTCTTTCGTAAACGTGTTGTCAAGCAAACCGCAACCGACATGCATCACTACTAAGTGGGGGTGGGTGGGGAGTAGGCGGAAAAAGAAAAATGTAAACATGAAAAGTTTTAATTAAGGTAAATTAGGCAGCTCTCCTGGAGCACGTTAATGTAAAAACTCAAAATCAGCTTTGTATTGCACCAGGACTTGAAAATTAATCCCAAATTCTGGTTTAAGGCATTTTCGAAAAAAAAGGGAAAAATCAACGGTTTATATCAAGGGCGGTATGAATGAATATCAAATAGTTCGTTTTGAATTTGGAAAAGTTTCATAAAAGTAATGCTGCTTTGCTGAGTGGAGAGCAGCAGACTAAGGAAAGAACTAGATAAGATCAACTTTCTTTCTGTTTAATGGTGTGCGGTGAAATGAGGCGCGCTCACACATCAAATCTGACGACAGCCTGGCCCCAGCGCCACTTAACAACACCTGAATGAAAACACCATTATTTAGAACCTGCCAGTAAAGTGTATCCAATGGTTCGTTGATCTTTGACGTGGACGAAATTAACTGATTTAATCTTTCAAAAATAATAAACCACCCATCCACTGAACTAAAAATGCTACGAGTGTGAAATCCTTTTATGACACAACCAATTTTTAAGCGGATACGACTTTATCAGGGGACCAACGATTTAATAAGTCTTGACCATATGTGGGTTTTCACTGATAAGTTTAAAATTCATAGACTAATCTTTACATGTTTTTGTAAATATTGTTTGAACGGCAGCCCTTGCTATCTTACACGCTTTAGAAGGACGAGCAGCCATAAGTTTTGGCGACAAAAGCGTCGTTGGTCGCGCGGATGTGATATTTAGTCACAGGTACTTGTATAGTACAACACTAATTCGTGTTTTTGATTGTGTTCAATAATTTATGTATCATGTTCAGCGCATGTGTAGAAGATCGGCTTCTGAATATTGAACTTTCGTTATTTCAATGTCGTCTTTGTTTTTAGAACAAAAAGTATATCTGTTTTCATCCACATACATACCCCCCGTTGAGCGTTTGATTAACGGGAACAAAACAGTTGTTTCGAGAATCATACCCGATGGCAATGTATACTGCTTCAGTTGAAAGTTTAACATTGCTTGGCGGCCATTCCTGCTTAACAATTCAACAGTTCTGCAGTCCGGAAATTTCGGAGTGTTTTAGAAAGCTGAGACGGCAGGAAGGAAGGAAGGATGGAGATGCAGTGACGGCACTGCATTTGCCGCGGAGGCGGGATGAAAAATGACGCCCACCAGAGGGTTTTTAAGAAAGCCAATCTCTCGAGATTCAAGTCAAAACAATTCGAGGCGGCACGAAAGAAAAGCAAGAAAAGTGTGAGCAATCCAGGTGACTATGAAACAATCTAACGCAAAGGCCACGTCCATGCAAATACGCTTTATTTAAAAACGCATTGTCCCAAAAAACCTCTTCTTTCGAAAAGATCACTCCATACTGTTTCGTTTTCATTTGAAAATGTGTGCCTCCGTTTCCGCAGTCACCCGTCCATACTTATTTGTTTCATGTAAAAATACATTCGTTTTTTAAATCTTTGGTTCTTAACGGCTGAGGACTCCTCCGTTTTCGAAGTCACCTGCCCACACTCGACTTGGGAACCATATTTTGGAGTTCTCATTTGTGTGCCGAGCCAAGACCAAACGTCTGGGCCCTGGGACTAGTCTTGTCTGACTTGAATTTTGATGTGTGAGGTGGATTGTATAAAATTGTATAAAATTACATAAAATTACTCTGAAATGTAAGCCAACACTATTATTCGATTCTAGTTTCGTTTCGTTAATTATTGAAAAGCCCGTTTTAGGGCAGGACAGGACAGAAATGTATCGGTATATATGCAGCAGTGCGAAATGACTCTTGACCGGACTTTGAAATAAAAATTAAGTTTGTTTACAGATCATTTTGATAATGGCCTGCGCCAGAAGCTCTGCCTGAAGATGGTATGTCCGAGACCATGACATTTCGGTTCGTACGCGGCTTATTGATCGACGAAGTTTTTCCTGCGCAATCATTGCAAAATTCGCCGAAACTCGACGGGTATCACACAAGATGCAATTTAGGTACAAGTGCAAGCTAAGTAGTGCGTGAAATATGTCAATAAAGTTGGTGTTTGTATTAAAGGGTGGTCGCTTCCTCCTCTTTTCTTGTTCTAGTCTCGGTCGTTATCAATGAGTTCATGTCCTAAATACTACACTGAATTGAACTATAAAGCCTCAAGGACTCAATTTATTACGTGTTTACAAACCTTCGCTTTCCATTCAACATAAAGACAATAACGCCTATGCTTAGCCAAAGCAGTAAATATTAACGTACGTGGTCCACTTCCAACAACAATAATGAAGCGTTTATATTTTCGAAAGAAAAAACAAAAACACATGAAATAAGATAGTGACTCGATCCTGGCAAAGACGGCCCCAAGATACTCCAGTTGGCAAGTGAGATCTTGCGTTTCATTTGATCAGTGCGGGCTCAGGTTTAGAGCTGTTTAGGGACAATTTATTGTACTTATTACAGGATGAAGAGAAGACGGACTTACCCGTTAAATTACAAATCCAACGACGAGAATTGATAGGAGCCGCAAGGTAATGAAGCCTCTCGTTTAGGCGCAGCTGCTTTGTGCTGACTAATTTGCACCATTCATTGAGTATCCAATTATGCAACGACTGATGCACATTTCAAAACGTTGGGGGCTTTCGTTCTCTTTGTCTCCTAGTTTTGTTTTTGAATTGCAAATTTGCATCTGGAACTCATGAGGGAGGCTATACGACGTCTAAATATAACTCCGGCTGAAACGAAAGTAGTGATTTTTAATTTCTGTTGGACTCGCGAGCTAAAACCATAAGTCTGCATGGTTTGATATTATATTCAGGACCATGTCATATAATTTCTCTAAGAGATTGGGACAATCGCTCTGATTAACACAACTTGAAATAAAGAGGTCTTATGTGAAAGGAAGAGAAGGTGTGATTTGTCGCGACAAGCTGTCGGAACAAAATACAGAATGCTAAACTGAAATTATCAGACAAGCTTTAATATGACGTCATCACACTTCTGTTCAAACACAAAATGGAACCTCAGTCTGAGTCTGTTTGATGATTTCATAAAAAATATGACATTGTATGAGGACCAAAACTTAAATGTCTTCCTCTTGAACCTTTGGAAAATCAAGACTAGCAAAAACTATAATTACAATGCGACCAGGGCTGGACCGCCACGTTGCGGAGGCCCTGGGGACGAGGTTGTTGTATGATAGAAGCTCGGTTTCGGTAATTTGAAGTTGAAAAGTATTTTCACTTATCAAAAAATAGGACTATCTTCGTTATAACGCGCGATTCTCACTGTTGTTGATATCTAGCTATAGAAATAACTCCAACACTTGGTAATCAGCGTCTAGTGTCTCGAGCCGGGTCTCTTTGTTGCTGTAATACACCACCTAAATTCCAACTGCGATCACTTCTCCAACACCGCCGTCCAACATCATCCAACATTGTTTAAACTCGTTTGGCCCCATGTTTTATGCAAGCGTTCCAACAGGTCGAAGTTTGATTTCGGTCAAGTCGTCCAATGTCTTCTGTGTCTTTTGTTCTCGGGTTTGAACAACGATGTTTGATTTGATTGGACGGCCTGTTCATTCGTGCCGGCGCACAAGAGCCTAAAAAATTTTTACATCCTGGGCTCACTTTCGGTCCAAGAATCCTTATCGCCCGGAATGTTTGATCAAACATGTTGCGTCGGGCCTTTAGGCGAAATTCATAAAACAGGTTGGGGGGGGGGGGGGGGGGGGGGGGTGTTGACTGAAAAGAAAATGGCCGTTAGTTCAAAATGATTCCTTTACCCTTGATGTGAAGAGAAAAACATTTCAAGTATTCCCCATTCATAACCTATGGTAATTTGTCCTCCCTCCCCCTTCCACCCCGGTCACATAAAAACATAAATATGTATAATGTCCCATATGGCTCTTTCAGGGCGCTCGGAGAGCAAAATCAAATGCTACAAAGCAGTTTGTCAAATTACTTTTTTTTTTCAGCTAATACTGTCTCATAGGAAGATGAATGAGCCTGTGTTTTTATTGTCTGTTGCTGCTGTTCAGACATACTTGGCAACATCTCGCGTACAAAAAGAGGAAACTTCATGAGAGCATCCCCCCCCCCCCCCCCGAAATCTATAAGTCTGTGAAGTGGCACTTCCTGTATTTTTAGATTACTTGTTGTACATTTTTAAGTAGCCCCTTGGGAAGAGATTGTTTTTTTCAGATAATTATAAACCCCTTCATCGTACTTCAATTTTTTTAGCCATCCATTACTTTCTCATCAGTTACACGCCTTAAACAAGTGTTATCACCGTCAATCCACAGAAAACTGATTCGAAACATTTGGAAAATTTCACGCTTTCAGACTATAGTGTATTATGTTGTATTTTTAAATGCCACCAGAGATCAGAGTATCGAATGTTGAATTCGGAAACCACCACATCAGGTGAAAGAAAATTCTGGTCGTCAGAAGCATAAAAAGAAACACACACTGTGGTTAATATTACCATGGATTAATTGTACTTATGCATGCGAAAACACTGAAAATGAATACTCAAGGCACAGCGCCAGACAGCGCCTCTGTTTCGAAGGTGAAGCAGTGCGGCTTTTGCGTCACAAGTGACAGATTGTCTGATATGAGTGTAAGATGAGCTAAAACTGCTTTCCAGTTTCCAGGATACAGTTCTTCCAATTGGCAAAAAAAAAAAAAAAAAAAAAAAGGAAGGAATAACATTGAATGTTATTCCTTCCTTCCTTTTTTTTTTTTTTTTTTTTGGTAATGAGAAAAATGGATACACTTTTTGGTCCCCATTTACTATGTCAGGTCGTAGCACACTTCCTGGCGCTGATGATAAGCTTGTCGTGTTAATTCTGATCTGCTTATCCAGGTCGCTGGATCACAACATGGTCTCATTTGTTGAAACTTCCACTGAGCACAGATGTCGGTTCTCGGCACGTCTGCGGTTTTTCTTCCGACTGCGTTACATTTATTAATAATGGTTTGTTTTTCAATTTATACATGTAGTGTCTGTACAGTACCGGACAAGCACAAATTACTACAGAATCGATCTGGTGGAGTTCTTTCGACTATCGCAGAACTTTCATTGCTATTAAAATCCCCGAGGGCTTCAATTCAGCGGCCGGATATTCAGTCGTATTGCTTGTCAGTGGTTACGGATGATTTAACACATCGATCTTTGGTCTGTTTGCATTATTCTCCGCATCACTCTGTATTGCTTGCATTACTTGGTCTCAATCTGTTAATTGTTCACATGCGAAAGACAAACACGCGAGAAATAAAGGTATCAGTGTTAAAGTGTGGCCAAAAAGGGCCAAAAAGTTATTTTGCAAACAGGGAGAATAGATTTGGATATGTCACACATTACCTTTTTTTCTTCTTTGGCTTTTCCTGACCGGCGCTGTCAAGTGCTGATGTTTGGTGCGTATTGACAGTGGCCATGGTCTTGCTCGAGCAAATCACAAGCAATCAGCTAGCAGCGATCAGGGGATTCACAAGGGAGCGGTATGGCAAAAGAAGAATGGCTTGTTCGTTCTCAGTCGACCTGGAAGTTTCGATGGGTACGTCACTAGACTAGCATCCACATACTTCAATTTATACGTCCCGTGGTGAAGTGACAAAGATTTCCAATCACAAACGACGCGATGAGTGACAAAAGATATAAGACAGATGATAGAAATGCATCCAAAAATAGCGCACCGTCTCGTTACCCAAGAGTGAGACTGAAAATCCGCTTAATTATAAACCACTGACTTACTCAAACAACAAGGTTATCTGCAATGAAAGAACAATCAAACCTATTCTGAAGATCAAATACTAACTGACAAAGGGTGTTTTTGTAATTAGGCCATTCGCTTTATCTGACAACGATCAAGACGTATCATCACGATATTTGCATACATATAGAAATATATTCACACACTAACCAAGGCAGAGCAAACCCAATCACTGCAGATTGCACCCCACTACGAGTCCTATTAACAGGTCAAACTTGTATATTTTAGTGCAAGTGTATATTTGAGTGCAGTGAGGCGAGTATCCCTTTGTACGGGCGCCGTGCGAGTTTTATATTGTTCCCGCAACCTCCCACGCCAATTCAAATAATACTGTGCTGTGTTTTATTCCGGGAAATTTGCAAAGAAACAGTTTCCCACCTTTAAATTGCTCTTTTGGTAACGGGAACTTCACTTTGTTCAGGTCACACCCTGCAGAGAGACAGACAGACAGACCCAATTGTAAATCCCAGAATTCTTTTCGTGGCGTTCATAAGGCACGCAAAGTACTCTGGTAGAAGTTGTTCAAGATGGCGGCTCGTCGGTTAGTTTGGAGGTGTGCGAGTCTTTACAGATCAAGGCCGCTGATTACATCCAGTTTAGTGCGAAGTCAGAGTGTTTTCACCAAGGAAAGGGAGCCTCCCAACGGTTTTCTTTTTAACGAGAAGGTAATTCGTTGTATTTCGAGTTTTATATATGAATGCAAAATGTACAAGTTCGCCTCTTTTTACATGTTTCAGCCTCGTTTGCCAGGTGAAAAGAGGCAGCTTGAAGACTGGGAAGACATCTGGTACAGGTGGTGGGTAATAATTTTCGCGGTGTGCGGCGTCATGTTTTACTACAAACCTGATACCAGGTGAGGGACGTGCTGTCATCCTGAAAATGATCCCTAACTGTTTATATAAATTTTTACCATCACAAATTTCATATTGTGGTAATAAGTAGATTTCCAGTATCACAAAATATCTATTTGCTACAGTAGAGTGGTTTTTGCATGATTGTTGTATTATAGAATCAAAACCAAAGTACACCCAACAAAGGCTGTAAGAAACACTTTCAAACAATCAGAAGCCAAAGTACTGCATCGATCAAACCCAGCTGTAACCCTACCTACCCCTACTCCCCTCCCCTCCTCATCGGGCCAACTTCTGGGGATTTTTTTCTCATGGGACAACAAATTCTCTGCTCCCAGGCCACCAGAAATTACAAATCCCTTGCAAGCTTTTACAATCGTTCATGAACAATCGGAATTTGTAAATAGTGCCCCTGATGAGTAGACTGTTACTTATTGGTGAAACTTTCTCATCTCTTGTTAGCCCTGAAACATGGGCCAGGCAAGAAGCTCTGAAGAGGCTTGCAGCAAAGGAATCAGGAGAGGCTGTTGACGAAGCTGAGGATTAACAAGGCAGCAAACTTGAATATTTATCAAGTGTTCATTGACTTTAGAAAAAGTGTAAATAAATTTGGGTTCTTATGATTGTTTCTTGGTGATCTTGATTTTTAAGTGATGGAGACTTCCAGAACCCCTTTGAAACAAATACGAATGAGTAACATTATAGTTTTATTTAAGACAGTGAGTGGTACAGTAAGTCCTGCAAATATGTCCTAATCCTGTATTCATGGGGTAATTTGATAAGCACAACAATAAGATCTGATCTAAATGAGCAAATACTACACAATCATTCTGTAGCTGGAGAGAGTTGCATGACTGTCACTGAAATAATAATTGAACAGAGGTGCGAAAATGAACAAAACAAAAGCTAGCCATCTCTCTTGTGGCAGTCGCCTCTAGTACTGCATTTGTCAGAATGTACATGGGAGTGACTGGACTCTGCGGATACTCCTCGATCAGAGTCACTATTTGAAGGAGTGCAACTGCGACATAAGTGCGTGTGAGAGTGTGTCTCATGGGATTTATCATGCTCTTCATCCTGCACAGACACGGTGGCAAGTTCCCCAGTCAAAGCATTCATTTCCTGTAACAACAACAAACAAAAAAAAACAAACAAGCATTCCTTTATTAAATTTGTATGAGGCACTGGCTAACAAATGCTTAGACAACACTAGAATGTGATTTGACAGAGTTTTGGTACAATTTTTCAGTACATGTAAATACCAGAGTAATAATGGTGATCTCCTCTGAATTCTACACTTTTGGGTTCAATAATGGGTGGCATGTGACCCAGCTTTGCAACTGAGCCTCTTACCATAGCATGTCACAACTCATGAGTATATAGGGATGGATTAGTTCCAAGATTTTCAGACTAAAACACTACCTCCAGGTTAAGTCCTTTCAAATCTTTCTTCATAGCATACGCATCCTCTCCATCTGCATAGTACTTTGGTTCTATTTCTGAAATGCTGTGTTGAATGTCAGGAAAGAATATCAATGTTTTGGTGTTATAAATAGCAAAGCGGACAAAACAAATAATTGATAAATTTTTGCATATGAGATGTAAGGGTTACCTTTTTTTTTTGGAAGGGGGGGGGGGAGTGGGTTTATTTACAGTGCTCAGGGCATGGATGCAAGACTGACATGTGCATTTTGAGAAGGATGGAACATTTCTACATAACATAATGCTTAATTACCTGAATCCAAGTGTTTTGTTATATAGGTTTAGTGCTGCCCGATTACTGAAAAGAGAAATATAAATTACCTCATTTGAATCTAAACCTGATCTATTCAATATGGAAGCCATACATATTTTATATATTTACTTTAAACTAATATTCTTCCTCACCTTTTTCTAACATGAAGTGACACATATTGGGCATTGAAACACTCCAGCATTGCTCTTGAGGCCTGGACAAGAGGACACACATTCAATAATATTTATTTACTAGCGGGACCCCCGTAAAATACGGGGATCAAATTTCTTTTTTCCTAATGTTTTTCTGTCTTTTTTTTCCTGTTTGAATTCCATTTTGAGCATCTTGAACGCACTATACTGTGTTCAAGTACAAACCTCTTTGAGCATTTAGCATTCAACCGTATTCGACTCGTCAAACTACCAACTGATCGACATCAAACTCCCTCCATTCAGTAATGATAGTGTCAATACAAGTGTATTATCAGATAAATTTGGACTGGAAGATAATGTAGGCATTACCAAATATTTTATAATATAATACATGCCAGCAATATGTGCTATACTTGGCAGAAGCTATCTTTGGAAATTCTTTGGAAGTCATCTTTGGCCAAGAAAAGAGAAAAAGAGAAAAGAAAGTCCAACTGTCATAGCTATGGCTATTTTGAATTGAAGAGATTCTTAATAATAATCAATTATAAATTATAGAAGTCTACCTTGATGATGCTATATTTCAATTTAAAATTCAACATTGAAATTCCACAGAGACAATCTGAGTCTTTCCTGCAGTATCAGATGTTCCAAATGTAATGAAATTAGGTGCATTTATTGTACATACTAGGTCAGCTGTGATCAGACATCTTGTTTGCACTTTACCTGGTCCATCAATTTTCTTGCAAGACCAAGTCTTCTGTGTGATCTCTTCACAGCCTACAAATTTTAGACACAGGAAGCATGTAGTTATCCAGTAGTCTGACCACCGGAAGATTTTGTGTATGTCAGTCACAATATTATGCCATGAACATGAAAGAAGTGTACAAAAGTGCTTGAACTTCACACTTATCTTGTGTTCTTTCATATTCCAGAGTGGTTAACAGTATAACATAGCATGTTGGCAAGTGCTATATTTCTTTTGAAGGATAAATTGAGAGGACAGTTAACTGCGTTTGTCAAGGATTGAGTTGTATTTACATAAATCTCCCCAGCCTTTTTTTTATTTTTTTTATCAGGCAACTCTGTTTTAAATTATCATTGGAATTTGGTGAAGAATGAATATACTACTGTGGTACTGTATATGATCTACTGGTGCAACTTTTTGACTCACTAGTGAGGTTATGTGTCCATGGACAGCTTCATCTGGTTCTTCTTCCCTGGAGGTGAACAGAATATGCAATAAGAAGTTATTTTAAAACTTTGATCTCCTTGGTTTTTTGGATCATTGTGGTTTTAAAATCTACTTGGAGATCAATTTGATGTTAAAACAATGCTTTTAACATTAGCGGTGGACACATTTATGAGATCAGTGTAAATATTTTGTGATGCTCACAATACTCACATTTTTGCTAAGACATATCCCACAATTTTCCCCTTTTCATCCTCCGCAACATATGAGAGCTAAGCGAGAAACCAAACATTCCATCAGCTACATATTAATTATTGTTATTATTATTACTATATATTATTAATCCTATATAATAATATGCTTAGCAACCGCTGACTGTGGCTCATGTGCGTGTGTGTAACGCTTTTTACCAGGCCTCCTTATTCCTTATATGGACAAATAAACCCATAATAAGATGTGTGTTGGTTTCGATTTGTGACACAACAAATTGAACTGGTAATTAGATAATGCATGGTTTGAATTTCTGATGCAACAAATGCTTGCGTACTCACTAGTCATAATTCGAATTGATTCGCCTGCACAAGCAAGCCAGAAATCTGCTCAACTGTAGCCTTAACCAAGCCGAGGATGCGATTACTGAAGGTGAGAATTCCATTTAGAAAGAGAATTTCAGGTGACTGGATGGTGGGCTAATGCTGCTGCATGTTTAAAAAACTGGGAGATTTTGATGTCAGTCGATCGGTGGTTCGATGAGTCAAGTATGGTTGAGTGGTACATGCACTGTGGGGAAGTTTGTACTTTGACGCCGTAAACTGTGTTTGAGATGCTCGAAATTGAATTCAAAAGGGGAAAAGAAAGAAAGAATTTTGAAAAACAGGGAGATTTTGATGTCGATTGATTGGCGATTCACCGAGTGCTACGGGTCGAGTGGTACATGTACTACAGAGAGATTTTGATGTCGATCAATTGGTGGTTCGACGAGTTGAGTAAGGTTGAGTGGTAAATGCACTACAGAAGTTTGTACTTGGACACTGTATAGTGTGTTTGAGATGCTCAAAATGGAATTCAAAAAGGAAAAAAGACAGAAAAAATATAGGAAAAAAGAAATCCGATCCCTGTATTTTACAGGGGTCCCACTGTTATAATTATTATTATCTCTGAGATGTATCCAACACATTTTTAGGCTGGAGGTCTGGGTCACATTCTCCAGAGGAGCTTTGTGAGTGGTGGTGGTGGGGGGGGAAGCCACCTTGGTAAGCCACCATTCAGAGCTGCAACTGATTACTAACAATAGCTTCAAAAATATATTTTATTTTCAAGTTATTATCTAAAAGAAAACATTAAAACTTACTAGTAATTAAAGCAGAAGAAATATATGAGTTTGTGTGAGAAATATTTTAAAGACACCCCTGACAGATTGCGGTAAAATCATTCTATATAAATCCATTAAATTTTTACAAGTGCATATAAAGGTTGACTATACCTGAGGCCACGATAGACCATGGTAAAAGTAGTATTTCATTTGGTAATTTTCTGGGAGACAAAGCAGATTGCAGTGCTGCATGTTCATCAGGTCTTCCGGCTGCACCACAAAAAGAACATAATACGAGTTAATAATATGCATGCTTATATGCTTGTAGCTCGATATGTCAGCTGAATATGATTCATTTCAAACAAGAACTGCAGGTAATCCATTTCTCAACCAACACCCAGATCTCAACCAATAAGTAATATCATAGTCATTCAGTAAAAAGCAACTTACCGTTGCACAACGGATGTTCATTTTAGGACGAGATAAGTTCTACAAGACAGATCGACAGATACATGTACATGTAAGATATTGCCAAGGCCATGCATGCACGGCGGTAAACCCACAATCCATCAGGGGCAGTAGTCTCATCTTGCAGGGGAGGGGTAGGGATAAAGAACACGGTTGGACTACGAACGACTTCATTGGTACTCGTTTCTAAAACCTTGTTACTAATTTATCTTTGGTTAAAGCTGGTCCGATTTCTTTGGGTTTCGAAACCCTTAATATTTCCCCTTTCGGGCATCCCCTTCTCCCCGGCTTCTCCCCTCCCCGCTGGACTTGAGGACGTTTTCCTCGTTCCCAGAGCCACCGCGCGAAAATAATGGCGGCCAACACTGTGAGTGTGAGGAAAGGGGCACGTGCTGTTTGAAAGCATGTCCTTCCTTGATGATGGAATCTAACGGTTTAGATGAAGCCTCATTGTGGATTAATGCTGTGAATGATCCTTGTACAATACGGAAATCAGATCCAATAGAAGAACTGGTTGGGCAAACAGTTGCCGCACCGGAAGGAAAAGAAATTAGTTGTTCAGACCTGAGTTGGGCAAATTGTGGAGCTAAAGTAGAGGAGTTTAGTGGTCGCTCCAGTTACCAGGGCGTTTCTGTGTTGGATGATAGGGTGGAAAGACCAGATATTTACGAAAGTGGCGATAATGATGATGATGTACTGTGTTTACCAGACGATGTCGGCTGCAATGAAGAAAGCAAGCAGGGTAACGAAGACTTCCCAGATATCGGGCCAAATCGAGATCGTTTCACCCCGGAGAACTGCATTTGTAAGCGCCAGCAAGCAAGGTCATTGAGTGGAAGTCATGAGACACAAACAGAAAGTTTCACATCAGAAAGTGCAAGCACAGAAACAGGTGCAAACAGGTTGAACCCAAAGATTCGCGACTGTTTCGTTCCTTGTTTGAATTCCATCAATGAACTGAGAACACGCTTTGGTTCAGATTATGAGCTTCACCTCAAGTTATTTACAGGGAAACATAAACAAAAAAAGACTGGGCTATTAACTAAATACAGGTTCAAGAAACAGTTGCTGGTCGATTTGGAAGAATGGGAGAGTGAGCTGAATGAACGCAGCCCAGACGAGCCTTATATAGCTGTGGAGAATAAAGTGGACAATGCTAGACCACCAGAAGATTTTGTGTATGTCAGTCACAATATTATGCCAGAAAGTGTGAAACACCGGTTTGATAAAGACTACTTGGTAGGCTGCAGTTGTGTTAGGTGCACTCCACTGCACTGCGAGTGCCCTCATAACCATGGAGCAAAGTTTGCCTATGACCGGTCTGGTCAAATCCAGATTGAACCAGGAAATCCAGTGTACGAATGCAATACCCAGTGTTCATGTTCCATGACATGCAGGAACCGAGTTGTGCAACGTGGCAGGACAGTTAAGGTTTGCTACCAAATATATGGATTGCATACAATAGAACCCTGCTATCTTGAATGAATGAATGAATGGATAACTTTATTAACATGTCAGAAATCCTTTAGCATCACTACTAATTGGGGACACTAGACAATACAAAACAACCGCTGCAAAAAAAGAAATTGAATGGATCCTGAAAAATTATAAATAATAAATTAGTTTTCTAATTCTCGTAAATGCAGACTACTACAAGGTGATGATAGATATGTACACAATAAATGTGACATATCTTGAAGTGTGTATAATAAATTAGGAATTAAATGATTTTTGAAACTAAGATTAATAAGATACTCTACATTGCAAAATTATTATAACATTGTAAATCCAACTCTCAAGGAAAGTAAGAAGGAGTTTGAGATAGCAAGGAATTGAGATAGCAGGGTTCTTTTTACCAAGAAAAATTTCTACTAATTTCATTTCCAAGGGAAATATCGAGATAGTTAAAATTAACTGAGTTGGAGATACAATATTTTTACCAATAGAGATGTCAAATCTGAATGATTTTTTCTTGAGTATGAATACAATATTGTTATATGATGTTGTGATACTTTCCTTTGTAGGTAGCAATCTTTAGGACATCTAATGGCTGTGGCTGGGGAGTGAAGCCCATGGAACCTATCCAGAAAAACCAGTTTGTAACTGAGTATGTGGGTGAGCTAATCACAAACGAGGAAGCAGAGGAGCGAGGGAAGCATTATGACGCTGAAGGCCAGACCTACCTCTTTGATTTGGACTACAATGAGGGTGATTGCCAGTTTACTCTGGATGCTAAGAAATATGGAAACATATCCCACTTCATCAATCACTCAGTAAGTACACAGATAAATGCTTTAGCCTGCAATGCTGGCTTGCTGCAATAAAAGATGGACAAAACTGAGGACAGGGTTGGGGAAAAAAGAGAGCATTATTCCCTTTGTTTGCTGTTTTGCCACAGGGTGCTTGCTTGTGTAAATCTAAAACTCTCTCTTCCTCATTTGCTGTGCAGACCTCCTTTTACAATTTTTGACCTGGACCCTCTTTCCCAGTCCTCTCATGGACCTGTTTCTTCTTGTATTCCTTCCCTCAAACATCTCTCAGTGCCAATGAGCCCTTTTTTTTCTCTCCTACCAAACAGATTTCACAAATTAACTCATAATTTATGACAATTTTTCTAACACCATTTTTTTTTTGGACAGTGTGACCCCAATCTGAGTGTGTATGGTATTTGGTGTGACACCTTGGACCCAACTCTTCCAAGGATTGCTTTGTTTGCTAGCCGTGATATTGCTGCAGGAGAGGAGTTGACATTTGATTACTTAATGACTGCAGACCGCTCACACAAAACCAAACGCATTAAGTGTGGCTGTGGCTCTAAAGACTGTAGACAGTATCTTTACTAAGTTATTCTGCATCTAAACATGTCATGTATAAATTAGATTAGTTTTGACATTATTAGTAGTTTTTCTGGATGCATCATTTACATTCATGCATTTTTAAACAATGGTTCATTTCTTACAATTCCCAGCAATAAATTTATTAGTATATAATATTCTTCCAGCTTTAAAAGTTATGTGTGACTTATTGAAGTAATTGAGTGAGCTATTGCAGCATGATAGTGATGTTTGTATCATCAGACAATAACCTTTTTTTAGATTTATTTTACTACAGCAGACATAGATAGCATAATGTAGTAGTGATTTATCTGATTTAGACCTAGATATTATTTTCTACATGTAGATGTAGATGCCTTGAATATCAGATGTTTGCACTAATTCCATAATTATTATACAGTACCAATACTGGACCATTTCTCTTCGAGCGTGTGTGCCACTTATTTGGGACTATTTCAGATTGAAATTGTCATGGATGGGATTATGCATGATTCTTTGTTTGTGTGACATTTCCATCATTCAATATGGAATACTGATAGCACCTAAAGGTGAAATAAACAGAAGAAGCACTAACAGTAACTTAAGATACAATAGGTTATTGTGAAATACGTTTTCTTGCTGCCTTATTATTGCTATAAAACATTACCAATTTTTGCTAAATTTACCAAATTAATAATAAAATTAAGAGACAAGAACTGAATTCTCTTCACCAATAGCTAAGATGTACATCATGTTATCATACCATAGTGTAATTTTGATCAAAGTCTGCAAGAGTAAGGGGACAATCATCCATGTTTACATGGCAACAGCATTATATGCAACAAATAAACAAGCCATAATTCATTGCACAGAACTATGCAAGTTGATTTGGCACACTGATTTTTCACATTAAATTGATGAATATTTGCAGAGAAATCCTTGTTAAGAGGTGCCAGGCAGCAACAATACCTCAGTCTACCCATTGTAACAAGGACTTTCTTGTAAATATTAATCGGTTTGATATGTACCTGAGAAAATAATGGGCTGCAAAAGTTTACAATTTTTTATTGTGTACTGGTACCATGATTTTCTCCAATCTTTAATAGGGAGGCATGAAAATGCCCAGATAGGGTACCAGTGATATTATGACACAGGCCAAGCTATTTAAAAATCCTACTTTCAACTTAAAGCATATCAATGAAACTGTATGTACAACTTCTCTTACACAGACTGTGACAGACATAATTAGCCTAAATATCATACTTTAGACAACTGCCTAGTTTAGGTTACTGTACACAACAAGATGAAGCTGCTCACAAAAGTTGTCCTATAGGCATTCTCTGTGGCATACTTTATACTTCAAGGATGTCTGCATCACACAAACATACCATAACAATATTTTGGTGCTGGGGCTTTGTAATAACACTTCTTGTCATTCAGGATAGTTATGCAGAGGAGTATCATCACATATCCTTGACCTCTTTAGATCACAGATCACCCAAAAAGTTTGATAGGCAGAATGCAACTGTAGTTTCTTATTATACAGATACTAAAGTGTTAAAAAATCCTTTTTGACAACCCCCCATCCTCCCCCCCCCCCTCCCCGAACAAATAAAGGACAGTACTACAACAAGCTTTTCCCCTGAAATAATAAAGGATTATGACCCAACCAAAAGCAAGATTCGGATCCCCACCCACAGAGTACTCCCCCTTGACTGCAAGACATGAAAATCCATTGCGGTTGGTATTTCTGCTTATAGGCTTTTTAGGAGGTTGCTTGGTAGAGGAAATGGTATCCGATCAGATTGTTACATTTTGCATCTGTATCAGGTGCGGTCCTTCCTCAAAAGGAAAGTAAGCCACTGGAGAGGGAAGTGGGGGTAAAATCAATGTCTTGTCATCATGTTGCTTATGGTGTATTAACAGAATGTACCAAGGCTCCCCTTCTCTTCCTATGTTGGTAGCATTTCTTGAAGACTGTCAACATAAGCCTTGTGGATTTTGGACACAAATTCTGAATCATTCTGTTGAAAGAAAGCACAATGTTATCATCTTTTCCTGGCTGGTCTGATGCAATGCATGATCACAATCACAGATTTAGTGGAGGGTCAACAATATTGAACAAAAGCAACAAGATACCATACTGTATGTACTCAGGACACAAATCAACAAAATAATAACTACAACTCTCAAAATAAAAAGTAGAAATAAAAGAAGGTGCCCTGAAAGGGTTTAAACCATATACAAAAACTTTGTAGAATAGATAGCAGGATATTAAAGAGGATGTGTACATGTCAGCTGGCAATATTATCATCTCAGACTGCCATTAAATTGCCTACCGTAATTTATTAAAAACTATTAAATAATAAAAGCACTCGTCAGTGCGTTAAAGGTACAGTAGAATTCTCCATGACAAGTATAACTCGCCTTCAAAAGATATGCAAGAGCTTGTGCAAGTTGATCCTGTGTGAGAGGCGAGATGTCCAATTTTCGTGGCTGTGGTTGCCTTGGTGGTTGGGGTGGAGGTGGTACAGATGTCTGAAAAGCCATTGGGGACAAGAGGGAGGTACTGGCAGCTCCACTTTGATCTATCGGCCGTTTAGGAGAATCCTAGAGAAAAATGCAAGTGAGCGTACGGTATGATTAACCCAGGAATGTCTGGTGGAATGAACATGAAGATAAAATGCAGAACAACTGTGCTCAAGGAGAGAAGGAAAGAGATTACATATTATGTTTAAAGAAATATTGGGAGATGGGAAAAAGCAGGTAAAAAGTTAAACTGTGAAAACATAATTTAGGAAACGACAGGACCAGTGGATATGAAAAGAAATGAGGTGCACATCTTAGATCAGAATACCAGGCAGAAGAAAGCAAGGACTTAGGGGGCTCACAGTGCAAAGAAGCAAAAATTTGGAAGGAATGGAATAGCCAGTAAAAAAAGGATCCATCTGTCAATGGGAAAGTTGTGTGAAAAGTAACTCACCTGTGGCTGTAGGTTTGCTGTATTATGCATGACTGGACTGCCTACCTCGGGCTTGTCATGCTGAAACAACTGCGTACATTGACAAATAAAACAATCAATCATTTGCACAGACACTTGATTAGATGAATACCCAAACCATCACAATGTACAGTATGGATAGTGTTGAAAGACCAGTACCTTCCGGTGAGTGGGTAGTTTTGTGTTGCTAGTTGAACTTTCAATCATGGTACTTCCTAGGAGAAGGAAGAGAGAAGATTTCCTGTAGTTGTAGGCTAGAAAATAACAATAATAATAATAATAATAATAATAATAATAATAATAATAATAATAATAATAATAATAATAATAATAATAATAATAATAATAATAATAAATAATAATAATAATAATAATAATAATAATAATAATAATAATAATAATAATAATAGTAATAATAATAATAATAATAATAATAATAGTAATAATAATAATAATAATAATAAATACTAATAATAAATAATGAACAGAATATTACTTACGGTCGTCAGTATTCAGTGGCAGCTTAAATGCACCTCTACCTGCTCCTGCGACGTTGTTCTCCATAGGATACGATACATGATCTGGAGCTCTTGATGCACTCACTGACCTTTGACCCTGGGATGCAATGTACTGTGCAGGAGATGAATTGGCCCGCTGTTTTGTCTGGGATGGACTTTTTCCTTGAAGTAGCTGCTGTAAATGATGTAGTTGTTGTTGATTTTGCTGAAGGAATTTTTCTTGTTCCCTTTGGTGTTCCTGAGTTTGATGGACAGCTGGTGCCTGTGGACAGTTGGCTACGGATGTGGGGTTCTCCAGAGGTGTGGACTCCTTTTGCTGCGCAAAATAAACAAAATCAGTTTAAATTAATTTAAAAAGGAATACTGGCCAGAACTCAGACACGTTAAGGCATTACTCAAAGACAAAAATAGTGGGGAGTGGGGGAGAGGGAATGATGAGGAAGAAGAGAGAGAGAGGTGGCTCATTGATCAACAACTCACTACTAACAGTACCTTGTCATATCGCTCTTGTGCTCTTGCAAAAAGTGACATAATGTCCACTTTACCACCAGCAGGAGGATCCTCAGATGGTTGCTGCTGACAAAAAAAAAAAAAAAAAAAAAAAAAAAAACCACAGGGGTTCAGATAAGTATTTACTGGATGTACAGCCAGTGATTATTGTTGTCAATGACAATAAATTAAAAATCTACTGTCAGTACTAGCTTACCATGGGAACTTCCTGAGAGCTTGGCATGTTTGGAGCTGGGATGGGTCCCTTATCTTGAGATTCTTTACAAAGACTGAAATTTGGTTAAAACATATCATGTAGAACTTAGCTGAGACAAGCCAAGGAGAAATGAATGTTGGTTGACAGTTATTGGATAATTATGTAATATTTATGTACTCACGTGCTGAGCAAAGCTCCTAAGCGTCTACACTCATTTACATCATAAAACCAAATACCAAAGATGTCCCCTGCAAATATTACAATAAGCATAATGATTTAGTGCATGGTTAGCGTCAGATAAATAAAATGTCAACTGACATTGAAACATTCATAAATAGAAACAAAAATGCAACAAAAGGAATCAATATGACATTCAGTAATATAGCTATTGACCTTCATTGTGTCACAGTCTTCCAAAAAGTGTTGTTTTTTTTTTAGCTCAGGAGTGAAAACAATGATAGGTCAACAGCACATACGTGTTTTGTTTCTGTAGAGCAAAAAGGGCTCCTGCAGTTTAAATTCCATGTCTCCAGTGACGGGTTCCATCGTGTTGGTCATGTTGAGTCTGTTCATTATGAAGAAAGCATTCTTGGGGTGAGATGACCTGGAAAAATAACATCAATTTATTGTCAAACAGTACCCACGTAACAGTTGTTGAACTCTGGACCACGGATAGTCAAAGAAGATAATTTGGGAAAAGACATTGAACCCAAAGCTGAATATCTGAAAGACGTTTTTATATTGAGGGTCAAAGCTTTGGAACTCACTTCCAAGTGACACTAGAAAACTCCAACCCCATGGCTTGTTCATAAAAACAATGTCTCTTGATCTCCAAAGTAGGACTTAATGTATTTTATATACCATGATTGATATTCATATCTTAAATGTACAAATTATGTAAATATCAACAGCACAGTTTTCTTGGAAAACAATTTTATTTTAATTCAAGAAAATCCCATGGATAAATAAAGTTCATTCATACATTGAAGTCCAAGTAAGAGGTGTATCTTTTGCCTGACTATTTTACCCCAGTTGTTTTGTTTGACTACTCTGATTACATCACATGGGAAAGAAATTCACATTACTTTAGGGGAAATTAAATCAGCAGGGTTGGGAGGAGAGAACGGCTCTGTTGGAATTGATTATGTCATTGGGGTAATGTACAATAAATCAGTCTCATTGTACATTCCCCCAGTTTCATCTCTATTGGAACCTATTATACCTCAGGTACACGAAAAAGGCACCTTCAACTTCGGTCTTTTCCTGCAATTAAAAACACTATGCATGAATGCCTGCACTAAAGTTGATCACGGACTTTGAACCATGCATACAAAATTTACACTGTCAGGTTTATTAAACTGAACATTCTACCAACTTTCCCTGGTTCTGCCGAAATATGTTTAAGCTCAAAAGTATTAGGCGATAGAACAGCAATAAGGGGAAGCACCGAGCAAGCTATCTTAAACTTTTTATCAGAAATTCATTTGGTAAGAAGATCGGAAAAATCATAAGAGCGGCCGTGCGTACGACATGAAACAAATCTCAATGATTGAAAAAGAATCACCTATATTCAACTTACCCACGCCTGAGTTTCAGGCTTGAACTTATACAGAGCAACTTGTGAAGCGTTATCTAGTATTCTAACAACATATTTGTCACTCTTTTTGATCGCATTCAAGTTTAACTTTGTCTCTGTTTTCAAAGTTTCCTGTTCCGCCATTTTGGATCGAAACTAGTACCCAGCCTTCCGTGGCCTTCCTTCAGAGGGAAGGGGGGGGGGGGGGGGGGGGGGGGAGGGGGGGAAGGGTGGAAGAAGTTGCCGTAGGAAGCACCATTAAGTTTAGTAAATGCACAAAGCTCACAGACTCTACCAATCTTGTCCAATAATTCTTTGGGCCATAATTTTTTGGGAAAATTTTAGTTGGTAAGGTAGGTCACGTGACCGATCATGCGATTGCGTTACATTTGTCACACTAAAAGACATCTAAATTGAAAGTACCCGTATGTTGGTGACACTTACCGAAGCGAGCTCCTTGTCAGTGAGTGGGTTGAAGGCCGGCAGCTCCATAAATTTGATCATTTGTGGTTGTAACCCATTGCCATGATGGTGAAGCGACTCCGTGCAGTATAAATGTTTGAGAATCGAGCTAATTTGTGCTTCCCGTCATGGAACAAAACGGTTGGTGTTGGTTCTTGTTGATGTTGGTGAGTGTCTCACACTGAAACTAACTCATATCTTTATGTTTCTTTTAAGGTCTTTCAAAGGAGAGATCCTTTAATACTGCGAAAGTAATCTGGCCAAATCCGTCGGATTTCTCTCAAGCGCGAGCCAGATTATATTCACAAGCGTATGGAGCGAAACCTGCGCCAAGAAGACCGAAAAAGTCCACTTCTGTTCGTCCAAAACGAGCGCTGCTATGTCTTGGTCTACACAACCCAATACGAAACGTGGCGATAAGTCTCGTAGAGTGGAAATATCCTTTTGAATTGCTAAGTGAAAAGCTCTGTGGGGAGATTTCAGTGTCAGGACTGGGTGTTTATGGTGTATGTACATGCATGTGTGTTATGTGCGGTGAAACGATGGTTTTCATAACACTTCTGTTGTGCGGTCTTGGGTCACAACCACAAGAGATCAAAATATTGTGCCTTAACTTTGCCTGTACGCCTTTCGACATTTTGATTCTGATAACTATTTTTGCCAACTGCGCTGCTCTGGCCGCTTACGAACCTCTTCCAGAACAAGACAGTAGCGAAATTAACGACAATTTGGTGGGTACAGTTCGATCGTACGTAAATACATTGTATATGTTCCGGTTTGCTTCAACCCTGTTCACCGCTCGTCAATGTTACCACCTGTTTTGATTTTTTAATATAAGCGTAAGAAAAAAACGAGCTATTTGGAATGATCAATGTCGATGCGATTCCCTGCACAGATTGACCCCAAGCAAAAATTGGCAGGGTAGCGCGCTTGTGTGGTTTTTTAACAAGCTGTTTTTGATTTGTTATGTTCGAACAGCGTTTAAATTCTAACAAAATACTTTGCTACACAAGGAGGTGTTCAAATAAACAAACTGTGTCGTTATGGAGTGGATTTCTTCCGTGCGTTCGCTCTTTCGTGAACAGATGCATGCGAGCTGACGTCGAATGGTCAGAGAAGGTGTCATGATTTGTGTGCGGACAATTCAAAACAATTTATGGCTTGAAATTCTCTTTGTTTATGACTATGACGTATTGAAATCAGGTGGCGGATGGTCGGCTATCTTCGCCCAAATGGTTTTTTTCTCCGTCGAAAATTAGGTCAACATTGACTAAATAGAAATCGCCGATTCGCGGCTAATCCAAATTTTGTTGTGGTTGGGGACAATTTTATTTTGGACAAAACTGCGCTTGTCAATTAATTTTTAATAGCCCCTCATGAAAACTTACGAATGAGTGATCGAGTTTGATTTTTCCCGTAAATGCAATTGCATGTTTTTGGCGCGCATTGTACGGAGGCATGGGTTGGTAATCCAGGAAATTTAATCCTATAATTGCCAGAGTATCGTTTACACACTATAACATTTGGTATTTTGGATGAGTGATCGCGTTTTCTATTCGTAACCTTAAAAAATAGATCTTAATTAATATTTATTTAAAGCCTAGCTGGTTTAATTTGCTTGTGGAGTCCCCAAAAAAGTGCCCCAAAGTTTAAATTAATTACTATAATATATCTTTGTATTTCAGAATTACTTATAGTCTGTTCACAGCTATGCCTTTATTGAAAAGATGAAACAGCTGTTTATATTTGTATTTATGCAAGTCTTGACTCATATTTTATCAAATGTACATCAATGCATGACAAGTAAGTTGTAGAACATTTCTTGATTTGAATGTTGTCATACTGACCAAAACAACCAGTGAAATTTGATGTGAAGAATGCATCATTCTTGGCAGTATTGTTTCAAAGTGTTGTTTACTAGTATTTCCGATTCCTGTAAATGTGGCAGCTGAGCAAGTAGAAATTAAACCAAAACATAAAGCAAGCAACTGAAGTTGTTTACTAAATTATTTAGCTTTTTGCCAGAGTTAGCCTAATGATGGTTTGGTTTGTTTGATCTGTTACTTGGTGACTTCTCAGCTTCCACTTCAAGAGTTTTACTGACATTTAAGGAGTTGCTATTGGAGACCATCGCAATCTATCAATCTCTCTTGATCATGGTTGTTCATTCAAGTCCAATAAGAAACAGTTTATTTTTATCTAATTTCTGTCACCCTTACATTTTTTAGTTTTCTAAAAAACAAAAATTAGCCTAATTTATCCTTTGATTCATTTTAAAGAATGATAACAATATGTGAAGATAGGATTGCCTGTTTGGGTGGGAAACACTCTGTGGATGGGGAAATGACTTTCGATTGTGAACAGTGGAATTTATGTGGCTGAAACTTCCTTTAAGATCATATTTTCCCTACTCATTCCAAGGCTCTTCTCCACCCTCAGACCCTCTGTGAGGGTTTAATGACAATAATCCTTGACACTATGCTGCAGTGTGTTGATTAAACAAACACCGTTTTCATTTGACTCTTTACATTTGACTCTTTGCATTTTACATACAAGCATAATCATTCCCTCTTTTACTTTCCCTCTTATTTTTCTTTTCACAGGAAAAAGCAGAGTATGTGTTCTTGGTTATTTTTACCATTGAGGCCATCTTGAAGATAATTGCCTATGGGTTTTTGTTCCACCCTGGAGCCTATCTGCGAAATGGATGGAACATCTTAGATTTTGTAATAGTTCTAGTAGGGTGAGTAGATTTACAAGGTCGATAATTAATACTCCTAACCTTATTGGTGTCCATCTTGAATCTTGCTTATAATTTTCTTTCCATGCATAACAAACTGAACTGTAGAACCTGGTGTCAGGTTACCAGGATGGCAGACAGAGAGTATGATTTGTGAGCTGTAGGAGTGACAGACAGGTGTAATTTAGTTCCATTTCTTTGCTTTGCAGAATTGCAACCATATTGGTGAAATCTTTTATCACATCAGACAGGTTTGATGTGAAGGCACTCAGAGCTTTTCGGGTCCTTAGGCCGCTCAGGCTGGTGTCTGGCGTCCCCAGTATGTTATCAAACATTGTTATCAAGTTTTGCTAACCACAATGTCTACAGGGAGGGGAGGGAGGGGGCACTCACTGGAAAGCTTCGCCCAGACTCTTAGCCCCTTTAATAATGTGTTGTCTGATACTCAAGTCTTCTATGACTTCACTGAATAATTTGCAGTGCAATGTTATTAGTTATTTTATTGAAACAGCAGTAGACAAAGTAGACATTGTGCAACCCTAAACCCCACACTGATTCTTTCACTTCATGTTGTGTGATTTTTATTGCTGTTGTGTGTGTATGTCTGTGTGGTACTGTATGACATCCAGGCAGAAAATTCTATATATATTTTTTTCTTTTCTCCTGCAGGTTTACAAATTGTACTGAATTCTATAATCAAGGCCCTTATCCCTCTTTTTCACATTGCCCTGTTGGTAGTCTTTGTAGTTATCATCTATGCCATTATTGGAGTTGAACTGTTCATGGGGAAGCTACACCGAACCTGCTACAACAACTTGACAGGTGAGGACGCTTTTGTCTGAACAACTTGTTGTTGCCTGCCCAAGTGTAATACATTTCTACAAATCATTTGTAGGAAAACTGGCCCTGAATGAACCTCATCCATGCCGTAGTGGAGCGGAAGGCTTTAAATGCGATGCAAGTGACGGCCAAGTGTGTCTGGGTGGCTGGCCAGGGCCAAATTTAGGGATTACCAGTTTTGACAATATTGGTTTAGCATGTTTGACTGTGTTCCAGTGCATTACGCTAGAGGGCTGGACAGATGTCATGTATGATGTAAGTCAGACACTATCAGAGTGCTCATGTAATGATTTAAACATTAACCTTTACCCCTAGCAAGTATTTCTTTAGTTAGTAAAGGTAAAAGGAATATAAATATATCCAGTGCACTGATTATCTGATTTAATTTTTTTTCTGATATTCTCCAGATAAATGATGCTGTGGGGAATTCTTGGCCATGGTTGTACTTCATGACTCTCATTATCTGGGGATCGTTTTTTGTATTGAACTTAATTCTTGGTGTGCTTAGCGGGTGAGTACTTCAGTTAGTAAAATGTAAAAATTTGTCATGTTCAGTATGTTCATTCTGATCCGATCCCCTCTGTTGTGTTCATCAGAGAGTTTGCCAAGGAAAAGGCAAGAGCGCAGAAGAGTGGTGAATTTCAAAAGTTCAGAGAAAAGCAGATGGTTGATGATGCTTATAATTACTATCTTGACTGGATTGAACAAGCGGGTTAGTTCACGTGTATTTCTGTGTACGGTAAAGACAAACAGGTAGACCGGGACATTTGGCAGTTTTTTTTTAATTTCATTCTTTGATTAGTAAGTTTGTCTTGATTTCAATTGTCTGTGCCCTGGATCGACTGAATATTGCGGTAGTGTTCAGCATTAAAGAAATAAAGCGCGACATCAGCGTACTTTATTGAGTTATATAGAAGAAGAAGGGAATTTGAAAAACACGACGCCGCGGAGTTCAGTACTTTTCCAACAGTCTTTTCTCGTGTTCCTTTGAGTTTCAAGTGCCTCTATAACTCAATATAACACGTTGACAAGTGTTGACAAGATTTAGGCAAAGGATAGCTTTGAACAAATGAGAAAAAAAGAGAAAGAAGAAGATCAAAATGACGCGCGCTATCTACGTTGAATTATAATGTGCGCGGATTCGTCAGCGTTTACCAATCAGATCGCGCGTACTATCAAACTTTTACCTCATAATTTCTTGTAATACACTGTGTAATGGTTCGTTTGTTCGTGTATATGTTGCAGAGGATCTTGACGAGGATAGCAGTAGTGAAAGTGAAGAGGATACACACGTTCAATCCAGACAAGCGTGTAAGTTATGGAATACATTGTACGTAGATAGAGCCGTTTTCGCATGACTGTCAAAAACCAAAGCCAAAGCAAATACACCGCCAATCACAGGGGCAGTGTAAGAAACACTCAACCAATCACAGGGGCAGTGTAAGAAACACTCAACCAATCACAGAGGCTGTAAGAAGCTGTCAACCAATCACAGGGGCAGTGTAAGAAACACTTGAAAGCAATCAGAAACCAAAGTAATCCACGTTTTGGTTCTACTTTGGAGAAGAAACCAATCAGAAGTGCGAAAACACGCCATCGCCACTTTTTTTGCGCCGTGAGAATATAGCAATCAGGTCTTGCTGTTGGTCTTAGTTTGCCAAGAATGCTGCTAAGCTTGTTTGGACCAATCCAAAAGCGCAGCAAATGCGGGCAGTGATCCGAAGACAGCTCTAAGTGCAATGCGTAAGTCAAAACGCTTTGCCTTTTTGCTCTCATACAGCAGACAGTAACGATTGGTCATCTGTGAAAAATTGCACCCAAAGCAGAATTCTGTCCCTCTCTAAATAAGAACGGTGCATTTTAACCCATTGGATTCTGACCAGCCGATAGTAGCATTTTGTGATTCAGAGTACAGACGGATAAAAGGTGGTAAAAGTCATGCACTTTTTTTCTGGCAATCCGCAGCTTCAAGATGTGAGGACATAGAATTGACAGAGAACAGCGAAAGACAACCAGAAGAAAACTCCCCTGAACATCAGAACTGGATGCACCGTAAAAAGTAAGTAGAGCTGTGAATGGACAGCACAGGGTCGGGTGCCCCTCTCCGTTGGGAAATCATCGCTAGTCAATCGCACTGCCCTTGCTGACAACGACAGCATGTACGTTTTGTAAGATGTTCATGATTGTGGTTTCTTATTTTTTCAGGAGAGTTATAAAGCGCTGGCATCACAGGTCCAGAAGAAAATGCCGTAAAATCGTCAAATCTCAAGCGTTCTATTGGGGAATTATTGTAATTGTGTTTCTCAATTCACTTACCTTGGCAATGGAGCATTACAACCAGCCCGAGATTCTAACAATCTTTTTGGGTAGGTGTTTATTATTACTATAGTAAATTGGCAAAGTGCTGTTCTCCCTTCAATACATTTTTTTTCTTCTGTTCTCTCCCGTCAACATTATCACTGGGCAGAATCACGAGTCTTTCACGATCTTTCACGCGCGTACGCACTCGTTGCCAAGCACGTAGAGTGCGACCATCCCTGTCAAGATCACGTGGTCGTCTTCTAGACTGTTGCCATGGGTGATCCAAATGAGGTGGCATGGGGTCCAGCTTTGAACTACAGAAAGTATCAAAACTGCGGCTTTCTTAGCTGAAGTCCACATAGCGTGTCAGTGTTTTGTCCGGTTGATGTAGCTGCAGAGGTATTTACTACTTCCGTTAAAATCGCTGTTTGGGCACGCTGCACGGTGGTCGCTTACCAGGGGTTGAAAACAACAGAACAAGTCTCAGATATGGTCGCGCATATAGGGTCTGACTAATAGAATTTTAACTGAGGAGCCAGTCGGGATTTTGGTGAGGTAGTCATTTCATATTGCTTCTTTATTGCAGACAGAGCCAATAAGCTGTTTTTGGGGCTATTTACTGTTGAGATGCTGCTCAAGTTGTACTGCCTTGGTGTACATGGATACTTTGCATCCCTGTTCAACAGATTTGATTGTTTGGTGAGTACAGCATCATCTTTCTTGTTTTGACTTAACCCTGTCACTCCCAAGCTCAAAATACAGATGCTCCCAACATTTTAAGAAGAAAATGTATGAATGATGTAGCAAGAATTGTTATTAAAATCGGCTTTCAACTGAGCGAGGTGTCAAAAGCCAAGTTCTCCTCACCGCATGACATGTTTCTGGGGAAAAACTGAAAGGAGAAAATTGAGGTTGATCGCTGTTGGGAGTCCAAGGGTTAAATATCCCAATTAGAGTTGACTGGGCCTGGACGATCTAATGTTTTATATATCGAAAGCTTGTTTGGGTTCCCAACACGAAAACACAATAAATTGAGGACCAAAAAGATAAATACAGCACTTTAGGTCGAAACTCACTTGTTTTTAATTATCAGACGAGTCGGATTGGAAAGGACTGGGAGCGGATGAAGGATCCCGGCGCGCAAAGAACTGTGGTTGATAATGTTTTCTTGTTTTACAGGTTGTGATCAGCAGTTTACTCGAGTTGGCCATCACAGAGGCCCTGGGGCAGAGACCTATAGGCATCAGTGTACTGCGCTGCGTCCGCTTACTTAGAATCTTTAAAGTTACCAGGTATAAAAGGCGTCGTTCAAGACTGGAGAATTCTTTATGTTAATTTAACATTTGTTTGCATTTTCTCTTGTGCACAGACATTGGACATCGCTCAGTAACCTTGTGGCGTCGTTACTGAACAGCATGCGGTCCATTGCTGGTCTGTTGCTGCTTCTGTCTCTGTTCATTCTGATTTTTTCTCTGCTTGGAATGCAGATATTCGGTGGAAAGTAAGTCAAACGTGTGTCGGTGACTGCTCTATTTTATACCTTTACATGATGCTTGAAAACTGAAAACACAGTTGCGTAAAACGCAGTTTGGTATGTGTAGTGGTATACAATGCATTATCTGTAGTAACATATGAGTGGTTGGAAATACTGAGTTTTGTTTTACAGGTTTAACTTGGATGAATCTGAGACGCCACGAAGCAACTTCGACTCGTTCTGGCGGGCGCTGCTTACTGTGTTTCAAGTAAGAAAATGTTCTTCTGTGAAAATTCGACTAAGTAGTAACTAGCATGTTTTGAAGAAAAAAGAGACAGTTTTGTAGTCAAAATAAGTAAGGCCCGGTTCAGACGCCGCTCCTCACATGCGCCGAACCTAATGCTTGAATTAAGTACAGCAGAAGAGCGGCGTCTGAATCAATTAGGTTCGGCATATTTGAATTAGGTACAGCAGCGGTATTAGGTTCGACTGACGCTGTCGCATAATCCGACCTGGGAGCGACGTTGATTCAGACGCCGCTCTTCACATGTGCCGTACCTATTGCATAAATTATCTTAAATTATTTTGAATTATAAACATGTATCCTTGAACATAAGCACTATTGTGTATTTGGTGCGGCAGAAAAAGTTTGCCGTTTGAATCAACAGTCGCTCCTATGTCGAACCAGGGTCGAATCTATTACTATTTGGTTCGGCGCATGTCAGGAGCGGCGTCTGAACCGGGCCTAACTATTGATAGCAAAAAGTCTTGCTTGTGCAAAGACAGGCTTTCTTATCAAATCATCAATGACCTATATGACCCACTGTTGGCCTGTGAGTGACCGTATTATTATTTTTTTTTTTTCGTTATTTTCACTAACCTCTTTCGTATCTTCCACGTTTGACATTACACTCGAAAGGTCTTGGCGACCCAGTCTTGCACTCGGGAAATCGCGTGAGATATTCATTGTTTTTGTTTTTGTTTTTGTTTTTGGCAGATCTTAACTGGTGAAGATTGGAATGCCGTGATGTATAATGGAATTCGCGCGTGGGGTGGAATCGGGGACAGTTCCTCGGCGCTGGCAATACTCTACTTTACTGTCCTCGTCGTGGTTGGAAACTGTATCCTGATATAGTTTGCTTCACATTTAGATGCAAACGTTTGATAGACCAGTTTCTGAAGTTGCGCACGCATCCAAGCATGGCGGACCACAACCTTCGATATAAGAATTATTTAGGGAGTTCTCATGCGTGACTGTCGTGGAAAAGGGCTTTAAAACTGAAGATAGCCATTCTAACTCAAGTAAGAACGCAACATCTACAGCGAATACAGTACGCCATCAAAGATCAGAAAGTTGAGTTGAAGATGAGCGCGCAACTTTGAGAAACTGTTTTATTGGTGTCTGCAATACTCCCTTGAGGTTTCCGTTTGTTAGTTTCCTTAAATATCGCAGATATTCTTTTGAATGTTTTCTTGGCCATCGCGGTAGATAATTTAGCAGACGCCGAAGATTTGACTCAACTGGAGAAGGAGAAGAAGAGGAAGAAGGAGAAAGAAAAAGAAAAGCAGAGTCTCAGAAAAAGAGGAATCGAAAATGAATCGCACAGCCAGCTGGAGTTAGAAAATTCGACCACAGCTAACCACAGCAGGACTTCTAGCGTGTAAGGAAACTTCTGCTACTAGACTTGTCGATTAATCGACAAATTAAGTGAATAAGTAAGGATTGACTGGGTGACAGAATGATAAACTGACCGATTCCTTCGTTTATCAGTGCCATCGACAAATCAGCGCAGGAACTTCACCCAGGAGGCACAGCAAATGGCAATGGCATAGCACGGGTAAAGACAATTCTGTCTACGCATACGTTATCATGCTGAGCACTGTTGTAAGTCTCTAAACTAACTTTCAAGGACTTCTTTTGACTCTACTTTCAGGCTGTATCTGGCAGTCGCGTCGAGCTAGCGGTTGAACCTGACTGTCCTGAAACAAAGGGTTCCAAAGTCACAATAGAAGGTAAGTATTTTAGTAAAGTCTCGGTCTTTGTCTCCTTCTTTCCTCAACTCTGTGTTTACCTGTGCGGTTTAGTATGTTTATTCCCTGTCTTTTGCCTCATTTTCAGGCCCAAGCCAGACCTCTAGCTCCACTTCAAGTTTCAATGTAGATAAGGATCCCATGCCCCAGGAGTCGTCGTTGTTTCTGTTCTCTGCAAACAACAGGTACTGGATGTGTACAAAACCGTCAGAACGTTGATTAATCTTCCTAGAAATATGGATTAGTTTTCTTAGGAATTTCCAATAAATAATGGAATATACTCGAGAATCTAAGTCACTTCTTGTAGGGATTGTTAAGAGCAGTTAATAGCCCTGAACTATCAGAAGCGAGTTCGACCGATGAGTGGGATCATATTAATCGATATAATTTTGTTGTTTTGTGTGTTTTTTTGCTATAGGTTTCGTTTGATCTGCTACAAAGTCGCGACCAACATGTACGTGGTGAACTTTATTCTGATGTCGATTCTTGTAAGTAGCATTCTACTGGCAGCTGAAGACCCGCTCAAGGCCAACGCTCCGAGAAATATAGTGAGTTGATAGATGAACCACCACACTGATAATACAGACTACATACCGACAACATGTAGACCTACCACGTACTGACAACAGACAGACCACATAGTGACAGCACAGTGACAACATGCAGACCACATACGACCACATACAGACCACATACTGACAACAGACCACATAGCGACAACATACAGACCAAATAGCGACAAAGTACTGACAACATATATACCACATACTGACAACAAATAGACCGCAACTGACAAGATATTGACAACATACAGACC
Source organism: Plumapathes pennacea (assembly GCA_964036295.1). NCBI lineage: Eukaryota > Metazoa > Cnidaria > Anthozoa > Antipatharia > Myriopathidae > Plumapathes > Plumapathes pennacea. The sequence goes on along the minus strand of OZ038465.1, from coordinate 1,061,665 downwards.
ACATACGACCACATACAGACCACATACTGACAACAAACAGAACACATACCGACAAAATACTGAAAACATACAGACCTCATACATAGAACACTGACAAACATGTAGACCACATAGTGACAACGTACAGACCACATAGTGACAACACACAGACCATATAATGACAACATGCAGACCACAAAACGACAGCATACAACATACAGACCACATACAGACCACATACCGACAATATGCAGACCACATAAACAGTAAACTGCTTGATCATACAGTAAACACATGCTTGACAGTGATGATTTTTCGTTAATCCTGATTTGAATCCTTTTCAGGTCCTAAATTACTTCGATTATTTTTTTACCGGGATTTTTACAATTGAGATCTTAATCAAGGTACATGACTATCTGTGATTCCTCCATTCAGATCGTGTCTTCTTGATTTCCTATGACGCATAAAACTGTTTGTCCCCAATGCCATTGTTCTTGATGGTGTTTTCTCTTTCTTAGAACGTTGCTGTTCCTTGATGCTTCTTTTCTTGTGCCTTGTTTATCTGTGATCCAGTTATGTCAATGTTTTCACGTATCACTTCTCATAAAATTTCTATGGATCGTTTGCAGATTGTGTCGTATGGATTGGTTCTCCACAAGGGCTCGTTTTCCCGAAGTCCCTTCAATTTGCTTGATGCATTGGTGGTTTCAGTATCACTGATCTCAATTATTATGAGGTAAAATGATAAATTTCTCGTATAACTGTTAATTCAACTTTTCAGAGATAGACTATAAACTAAAGCATGTAGATCACAGTTACAGTGAGGCTAAATGCCCTTGATTCGCATATGTTGTATAATTCCAATTTGCATTGCGGCTTTCCAGTGATTTTCTTGGAAGTTCTAACGCTCTGTCACGTGCTTTTCCAGCCTATCAAACAATTCTCAGTCCCAGTTTTCTATGGTGAGGATCTTCAGGGTTCTGCGAGTGTTGCGTCCTCTGAGAGCCATCAACAGAGCAAAAGGCCTCAAGGTAGCTACTTCCTAGAATGTGATGTCTTAAAAATGTTCTGATGAACACGTAGAAAAACAGACAAACAAACAAAAAACAATTGTCTCAAGGCTATTCCTTGGAAGCTCAACACAAGTTGTGGCCTTCAGGCAATATCAGAAGAATACTACATCTTTAGCTTAGCATTAGTATTTTTAGTGTTGCTCGCCAATAATCGATACGTCTATCAAACGTCCGTAGCTCCTGGTAGAAGTTTCCTATCTACCCAAAAGTTTATACGAAGGCCACTCCAGAAAATGTCGTTGTGTCAGGTTTTTTACGAATGTATAACTCCTAATATAGTTTTTTTTACGACCTCACATACAAACCAAGAAGTGTTTCTGTTTTCATCAACAGCACGTGGTTCAGTGTATGTTCGTAGCAGTGAAAACAATTGGGAACATCGTTTTAGTTACCATCTTGTTCAATTTTTTGTTCGCTGTCATCGGAGTTCAGTTGTTTAAGGTAAGCTTGATGTAGGATATACTGTAATACACCTGTAATAAACCAGAGGTTATGGAATGCCCGACAGACAGACAGTGTTGCGATTAATGGTGAAGGAAAATAGTATTACGATTAGTAGTCTCGCTGGGTGCCTGAAATATAATGTCTCAGTAAGATTCCTCACGGCGAGGGAAAGATGTGTCGCGATTAGTAGGCTCGCTGGGTGAGGGAAATATAGCGTCATCATTAGTAGGCTCGCTGGTCGACTGAAACATAGTTTCGCGGTTAGTACTTCACAGGGTGAGGGAAAGATTTGTCGTGATTAGTAGGCTCACTGGGCGACTGAAATATAGTGTTGCGGTTGGATACCTCACAGGGCGAGGGGAAGATTGTGTCGCGGTTAGCAATCTTGCTGGTCGACTGAAACACAGTTTGGCGGTTAGTACCTCACAGGGTGAGGGAAAGGTTTAGTTAGTCTGAATAAGGGCATGTTTTTATTGCAGGGAACTTTCTTCTATTGCACGGACGAGTTAAAACTTACCGAGACGGAGTGCAAGTGAGTGTATTACGTGGTTTATTGTGCAATTTACTTCATTCATTTTATACACTTTTTTCGAGTGTATTACGTGGTTTATTGTGCAATTTACTTCATTCATTTTATACACTTTTTTCGAGTGTATTATGTGGCTTATTGTACAACTTACGTCATTCATTTTATACACTTTTGTCGAATCTAAACAACCTCAGATTGAAATCGTTGTTGTAAGACCGTGTAGACTTTCGAATTGTTGGCATTATTGGGAGTCGAAATTGAAACTTGTGTCGTCATTTATAAGCGTTTTACTGAATTATGTTATGTTGAATTGTGTCCTGTTAGGGGAAACTATTTTGTAGAAAAAGAACCTGATGAGAATCCTGTGGTAAGTATTCATTGTGATAATACTGATAATAACAACGGAAGTGGTGGTGATGGTCGTGATAATGATAATGATAATGATAATGATAATGATGTTAGTTTTGTTACTTACTGAGCAAAGCTTTCTGTTGTGATTGTGGTAGCATCCTTTTTTGCTCCTGTGTGCTCTGTATATTTATTTGTGTGACTTCCGTTTATTGTCAACCGCAGTCAGAACCAAGAATATGGACACAACATCAATTTAACTTCGACAATGTCCTGAACGCCATGCTGACTCTCTTCACCGTGATGACGTTTGAAGGATGGCCTGGGTGAGTAACGTGACGTAATGTGAGGTACATGTGTTCACACAAATCTGTATACAGATGCAGAAGCAGGCAGTCAAACTCGCACACGCAAACGCGCTTGCATGTATCACGCACGTGCACATACACACGTGGACGGACGGATAGACGGACCATAGAAGCGAGTTCACAGGTGAAGAGCTCGAGTTCATTTGATGACAAAATACTGTATGCAGAAACACCATGAACAGCTCGCATTAGAAGACTCCAGAACATGGCGTCAGTTTGATTGCTTCTTGTGTAATTTACGTGAGGAAGGCGCATCGTTCTGTTCCTTGGTCACGTGTAACTCTTCCGTTCTTCCGGCTCAGAATTTTGGTGAATTCCATGGACTCGACTGATGTAGACCGAGGTCCGATACAGAACAACCGCCCCTGGGTTTCGATTTACTACATCGTGTATATCATCATCATCGCTTTCTTCATGGTAAACATCTTTGTGGGCTTTGTTATCGTCACCTTCCAAAGCGAGGGGGAGGAGGAGTTTAGAGGCTGCGAACTCGATAAGAATCAGGTGAGTTATATCGGCACTGGCCACACAAAGACGATTCAACTGTACGGTCACTGTATAAAAATTAGCAAAGAACAGAAACCTCAAGGAACGTATTTCCGCTCGTCGTGTGTAGTGAGGGGGAGTAAAATGTCATTTTTCCTGTTCGTTTTGATTTCAGCGCCAATGTGTAGAGTTTGCTCTTAAAGTTCGCCCAGTTCGGAAATACATTCCAAAGAACAGACTTCAGTTCCATATATGGCGTGTGGTGACGTCGCAAGCCTTTGAGTACCTGATCTTCTCTTTCATCGTGTGCAACACAGTGGTACTGATGATGCAGGTCTGTCTGTCTGTCCTTGTCTGTCTATCAGTCCATCTTTGACTATAGTCTAAAATAAACTAAAGAATGGAAGGAAGATACATGAACTCCATTCGCTTCTTTAGGTTTTATTTGACAGTTTAGGAGTAGGGAGTTTTGTAAGGTTTCGTTTTCATTTGAAGGCATTGCGTTTTTATCACCGAGTTTGATTGTTTTCGCTCAGGCGCCACCCGTTTTCTAATTTCTCTCTTGTGGTTTTCTTTCTCTTTGCTGAAACTTTTAAACTCTGATCATCCTGTACTAACTTCACAGTATTACCAAGAACCAAGGCTCTACACTCGAGTTCTGGATGGCTTCAACATCGGCTTTACCGCTGTATTTTTACTTGAATGCATTCTCAAAATGATTGCTTTCAAGCCCAAGGTAATGCCACTGATCAAATTAGATATTCTCCTTCAATCTCTCACCAAATATATCCAAAACAGTGTGGAATACTTGTTTTTGATAACTTGCTCAGGTGAAACCTGATTGAACTATCATTTCTCATTAAATCACTTGTGCGTTTTCCTCTAATGGTTGATAGAATATACTACTGTACATTTTACTTGTCAATACTGCACGACTCGTAAATATATACCGCCGTACAACAAGTGTCTGATAAGATATACATATAGAGCGGTTTTCGGATGACTGTCGAAAGTAATTATGTGATTGCTTTGGTTTTGCGTTTGCTTCGCTTTCGGATTGGTCCACACGAGTTTGTCAGCATGCTCAGCCAATCAGAAACAAAACCAAAACCAAAACCAAACACTTCTCACGCAAGCAATGGCGTGTACTCGCATTGCTGATTGGAAAGTAAAACCAAACGCAAGACCAAACGTGAATTACTTTGGCTTCCAATTGGCTGAACTGTTTTCTCTCAGTCTCTGTGATTGGTCTGTGTGATTACTTTGGTTTTGGTTTTCGACAGTCATCCGAAAACGGCTCTACTTGCTAACTCAACACCCGAATGTAGTAACGAAATACACTTTTTACGAAGCACAGTTTCTAATTATTGTCCGTAAATTTTTTTGCAGAATTATTTTATTGACAGGTGGAATCTGTTCGATTTTGTCATAGTGATCGGCAGTATTATTGACATCACCATGAATGAAGTATCGGTGAGTGAATTATCATGCGCAACAGCAAAGGGCAACATTCTGAAACCCCATGCATCTGCAGACTTTTAATTCTGTACTGAGCATCGTCTAATTTGAATCACTTTCCGTATCTCTGTTACAACGGAATGCTGGGCAAGGAAGGAATGGAGTGTCGGCTGACGTGCTTGGCTCAACGTGCTCAACGTTAACTAAACCAAACTGAAATGATACAATAGTGAACCAAAGGCCGTTTATCCGGATTTACCTCGCTCTATTATAGTGAGTTCGACCTTTTTTGACAACTTTTCTGGATGAAGGTGCTAAAAGTAATGCGCGCATTATTGAAAGTTGGTTTGTTTTATAATGGCATTTTGTTAATCGATTTATAGCCGTTACATGATGAGAATTTAACTATGTATGTTGTTTAAAGCTTGGAAGGAAGAGATAACGTTGCATTGCATTTGAAAAGTAAATAACAATGATGAAATGGTATTAACGTAACAAATGATGGTGAAAACTAAACTTGAATTGTTTCTTTGATAAACGTATCTCTAAATGTTAAACCGGACTTTAAATCGATAGTTCAAAGTTCAAAGTTCGTCTGGTCGGAACGTCATGAAGTTGCTGGGTTCATGAATAATATAAAGGGTAAATTGCTTTAATTTCGTAGGACATTTTCAGCAAAGACGGTCGTGTTGGTGCGGTGGAAACTCCCTTGGATTACGACACAAATGGCTCCATACACAGAATAGTAAGAAGCCGCCTTGATGAGTCTGAATAACCCAATAACCAAGCACATTGCACGCTAACCGAGGCGTGAACCGCTAACTTCTAAACGGCACGTGTGAACCCCTAAACCACTAAATACTAAACGAGCACGACGCGTTTTAGGTAGTTAGTGTGTGAAATTTTGCACTTAACTCTACTAACAGTTGACTGTGTGACTGGCCATCCATCCCAGCTCCTAACAACTTCACTCTCCCCACCCCTCTCCTAATAATCTCCCTCACCCGTCCCCACGCAGGACACAGATACGTTGTTTGCTTTTACGAAACAGAGACTTAAGTGTAGTGATACTTCGCGTAAAGTCACCTTTTGTTATTAATGTGCCAAACAGAGATCTGTTGGTTCTTTACACAAAGCGGTCTTTTCTAATTGTGGTTGTCGCATTAGCATTAGCATTGCAATCTTTGTAAACACGAAGTATCGCTATACTGAAGACTAGCTCACACGCAAGCACAAGCGCAAAAATATTTAATACGTGTGAAACGCAGCGACGCAAGTACAAACACATTAGTATGTTTAATCTTCGTCAGCCATCTTGAATAAATTAGTGCTTTTTATCTTCGTCGGCCATCTTGGAATCTGTGCTTGTTCCCAGATGACAAGCGGCACATTGCGGATGCGCACGTCCTTGTTCTTGTGCTTGCGTCGTTCGTGTGAAGTATCCTCGAACACATGCGTACGGCGTGAAGACGCGTTATTTATCCGCGTTTTACATTTAGCGTAACAATAATCGTGACGGTAAGTAGCGTCCGCGGTTGAATGACGTCACAAAACGGCGTTTGCCGGGTTTCAAGCGTGGAAAACTAATCAAGCTACGTGATCACCCATTGAGGAGTTCAAGGGTTTAACAGAACATTTGGTTTTAGTAATGACTTTGTTTTGTTAAAAAAGAAAATGCAGGGATGACTCCTTGTGGTGTCTGTAGTTGAAGCAGGTTCTAGTGGTGTTGAAATGATATCGTATTGAGTTGAGTTGTGTTTGGTGTCATTTCAGAGTGAGCAAATGTTCGCATTTGGCTTCTTTCGACTGTTCCGGGCCTTGCGCCTGGTCAAGTTGCTCAACCAAGGCTCTGGAATCAAAACTCTTCTATGGACTTTCATCAAGTCGTTTCAGGTATTGCTTGAGTCGCTCTCATGCATTATTGTTTCTTTTCGACTGTCACTCGTTAAACTGTGTCCCCAGCATTCTCTGGTGGTGATGGTGGCAGATGATGATGGTGACTGTCATGGTAATGGTCGTGGTGTGTAGTTTACGTTGTTTGACTTTTTTTTATTCCTTGGGCTTTACCGTAGGTTGGTTTGTTGATCTTGTTTTGTTGATATTGGTTTGTTGGTTTTTTATTCCTCAGGCTTTACCGTACGTTGGTTTGTTGATCATCATGATGTTTTTTATTTACGCTGTCGTCGGGATGCAGGTAACCTACAAGCCTGTCCACTTTTAAATTGCTTTGTTGGTGCCTGGCGCTTTTGTTTTGAAAATATGTTTTTGTTTTATTTCAGTTGTTTGGACGAATTGGTAAGGATCCGGGTTCGCAAATCAATAGGAACAACAACTTCCAGACATTCCCTCAGTCGCTTATGGTGCTCTTCAGGTGTGAACATATTTATGCGTTGCCTTAACCTTGAAACTGTTTAGTATTGGCAAAGTTGTCTAGTTTGAAATTTGTTGGGAAAATTGGAAAATCTATTTTATTTTATGAAAAGACTAGATAGCCAAAAAAAGGCCATGAATCTTGAACCAAATGACTTTTCACGAGCAGGGCCGTAAAACCTTCAAAAAGGCGGCGCCCGTGAAATCCAAATCTTACAATGGACGGGTGCAGGGTGATTGGAGACCCTTATGTCTGATTTGTTTGAGGATTATTCAGGAAAATGTAGTTTGGGTCAGGGTAAAGTTCTGTTTGTGTGCACGTGACTATTTTGTGTGCTGCGCAGATCCGCCACGGGAGAAAACTGGCAAGAGATCATGCTGTCATGTTTGAACAAACCCAGTGTCAAATGTGACCCAGCCGCTTACCCTCAGGATGAGTCAGGCGTCTGTGGAAGTGACTTTGCTTACGTTTACTTCGTGTCCTTCTACTCCATTTGTTCCTTTCTGGTAAGGGCAATGTAGTTGTTGTTACAATAACTGTTGTAATGTAAATAATCGCCATATTAAAGTAGCAGTGATGGTAATGGTTGATTTATATTCACTGATGTCTTACAGATAATCAATTTGTTTGTGGCTGTCATCATGGATAACTTTGATTACCTAACTCGTGATTGGTCCATCCTGGGGCCTCATCATCTGGATGAATACGTGAGAGTCTGGGCCGAATTCGATCCGGATGCCAGGTGCTGTGAACTACTGTTGTGTGATTTTTGTGACGTAATGCAAAGTTATGTGATGATATGGTGTGACATGTACGACTTGATATTACATCGTTTATAAGTGATAATTTAGATATAAAACACAGGTATATGATACGTTTGTGACGTTACTTGCACTTGACGTACTTCAGTGACGTCACCTGGCTTTCACTGTTCTGAGTCTGATGTTCTTTTATGCTCACTTAAGGGGTTGTATAAAACACGTGGATATCGTGACAGTTTTAAAACGGATAGCTCCTCCACTTGGCTTTGGCAAATTCTGTCCACACCGAGAAGCTTGCAAGGTAAACGAATCAGTTAATAGCTGCACGAGTCAGTCGTCTGATGTAGATTTTTAAGAAAACACACAGCTTGCGTGTCTTCCACGTGACGGATATCAAATTACAACACGGGCACGTGATTGGACTATAAATCCGTCACGTTATCACGCTGTTGTTTGGTGTTAACTTTGTCACATTACATAAGAATACACAGTTATGGGTTGCTGATGTTTTTGTTTTGTTTTGTATTTTTTTATTTTAGCGTTTAGTGTCCATGAACATGCCGCTACACAAAGATGGGACTGTCGATTTCAATGCCACGTTGTTCGGGCTCGTGAGGACCTCCCTGAATATAAAGCGTCCAGAAGGTGAACGGCACAGCGAAGTTATTTCAGTGCTTTCAGTGCATTGGAAACTAACTCTCTACACCCGTTTATTTTTTCTAAGGCAAAGGATCGCTAGACAAAGCCAACGAGGAGATGCGTGCCATTATCCGACGCATTTGGCCCAAAACATCGCCGGAGCTGCTGGATCGGATCGTGTTACCACCAGGCGGAGGTGGGGATCAAAGTTGATAAATATGCATTAAGGAGCCTTTGTAGGCAACAAGAGAGTACATTGCATAATGTCGTTGGGGGTACAGCCAATTTGGACGACAAAAGAAAAAGAGAAAGTTTTTTTTTGTTTGATGCCGCATTCGTGTGACGTGAAAGAAGCTTATTTTCTCGAAAGTTTTCAAATATGTTCCAGTGGGGGGGGGAGAGTTCACTTGTTTTTTGTTTGCAAGCAAATGCTTCTATCTCCTCACTTTTCTCGTTCTGCAGATGATGAAGTGACCGTGGGCAAGTTTTACGCCACGTATATGATCCAGGAATACTTCCGGCGGTTCAAGGCGCGACAGCGAGCGGAAAACGAAGGGTACGAAGAGGCGGAACCTACTCAGGCACTTCAGGTAAAACATGGGGAAAAAAGAGTAGGGTTATTTGCAGATTCTATAACAGGGAACAGAATCTCAGGGCTTGGAGAGCCAGTTCACATTTGCTACAGATCACGTGTACAAATTGAAGGAACTGACAACGACAACGATTGATAAATTTTACTTTAGCACCGTGTAGACTCCGATGTATGGGTTGAGTGTTTTGTTTGCAATGGCTTTACCCATTTCAGGTCCAACTGATCAGGTCGATCAAAAATTAAACTATGAATGGGGCTTGAAGTGAGAATTCGGGTGGGATAGGAAACACAGCTGATGGTTTATGGATGAAAAACCTTTGGAATTGATAGAGTTGCATGAACTACTGTAAGGACCAAGGATAGAAATGTGTGTAAAAGTGAGAAAGAAAGAAAGAAAGAAGAAAGATAAAAAAGGAAGAGTTGTAAAAGTTCATGTTCTGTATGCACGACGTTCTGTATGCAAGAACTAATCCTGTATGGCTCCTTTTCAGGCTGGCCTGAGAACGTTGCACGGACTGGGGCCCCAGCTGCGCCGCGCTATTTCTGGTCATCTGGATGAGGATGATGAGGCGTTGTTTGCCGAAGACTTGACGCAAAGGTCACAGGTGAGCAGAGGAAAGCTAGACATCCCACACCCTTATCTCCAAGCTTCCATGTTGAAATATGGGGCTGACTACTGGTCATGTGAAAGTTCGTATGGTAACAGCCAGGTCAAAGGTCGAGAAAGACAATTTTAACATTCCTTCTCCCCAAGTTTTTGTCTGATTGTCTGTGATTAATCAGGCGATGTGAAGGGTGACAGGTCAAGAGCGAGAGTCGCCTTAAAATGGAAACACGTCAAAGTTTCTTTGCTGAAATTCAAAGGTCATAGATCAGGAGAAGTATAAATCGAATTGCAGCTTAAAAACTTGTAAAAACATCGCAGGTCAGGAGAATGTTTTCACGTTGTATTTGTGACGCTTGGGATTTGCAGCACGGGAGAGCGTCCATTTTCGTTTACGTTGTTTTCTCGTGGACGTTTTAGCATGGTATCTCAGAAATCAAATGCCAGGGGATTCATTTGTTTCTGTAACTTCTTTGTCTGTAGCACAAAGGATTTTGGGAAAGCTTAAAAAGTGCAGTTTCTCCTTCGCCGAGGCACAGGTGAGTGACACGTGTAGGTCGTGTTTCTGAACTAGCAACTAACTTACGCACGAGCTTTTTGACACTGAAAGTGACGCTCTTTGATCCGCGTAATATTAATTCTAACATTTTTTCTCCGTGGCTTTTCAAATAAAGTGTCTTTACATTTCTGTTTGTCTGGGTTTAGTTTCCGTCGCCCTGTTTCCTTCCGTCTCTCCGGGTTGATGAAGAAAGGCACGGCCGCTGACTTGAAAAGAAAAAGCTCCTTGCCAACAAGCATAGCGGACCTGGCGCAGGTGAGAGGGGGAGGGGGGTGGTTGGGTCTTGTTTTCTGTTTCTGACTGCGTTTATGCTTTATTCCGTCATACAAATTTTGAACTTTTGATAGTTTCATTCGTTTATTGGTAAGAGGTCAAAGTTCACGAAAAACATCTGACCTTTAACCGCGCCAGTATTTTGGAGGATGTGCGTTTGTTCGCGGTTTGATCTTTGTTTTTTTATGCATGTTGCTTTCATGTGTGTGTATGGGTTTGCTTTGATGTAGCCTTGGATTTTTTGTTGTTGCTTTTATTATCAGGTATTTATTGGAGAGCGTCATCGTAGTTGTGGCTGTTTCATATTTCATGCTATTGTGTACATCCATTTATGCATGCATGTGAAGTTTCCAATATACTGACAATTCAAATTAACAAGCACTTGTTGAATTTCAGACGCCATCGTGCAGTTCGTCGGATAAACAGCTTTTAGTCCCTCAATCAGCAGATGTAAACGCCAATAAATCGTATGAGGATATTCCACAAGTTAAGGAACCAACATCACCTGGAGCGGGGGCATCCCATCGGGCACTGCGACCTGCTCACAGCCTTCCCCTGGACGCTAACGGAGATTTATCGAGTGGAAATCATCTGTCAACACGAGTACGAAGCAAGAGCGAAGTGCTAGGACTGCGCCAGAGACCTGCGTCCGGAGACGCATCGCTCTTACGGAAACCGCCGAAGCTGGAGCGACAGCGTTCCGGAAGCGCGCTAAGCCTGGTGGAGCTTGTTTTACAAGATGAAGGAGTAAAAGTCACGCCTGACGACGCTTTAGTTCGAGTGGCGGAGCAAGAAATTGCGGAAGCGTTTGACATCCCTGCAGAAGAACTTAACGAAGCTGCGTGTCGCTTGATAATGGACGGAAAACCAGATGAGGAAGGGGACTTAGAAAAAGTCGATGCATTAATCAGGGATTTAAGTGCGTTGGAAGAAGAAGAAGGCGAACAACACGCGGCAGAGAATGCCAGTGCTTCTCTCTGGCGAAACAGTTTGAAGAGCGCTCCAGATAGTTGTATCGTCATAACAGACCTGTGACGTCACGCCTTCCCCAGCATGCAATGCAGTAGTAACACACACCTTGTGGAGACCTCCATCGTAATTGTGCGTGCGACGCAGCCTCGCCGTCTCTTGGAGAACATCGCGGCCATCTTGTTGCTCTTTATTGAGGAGACGTCTGCAGAAAGAGGGCCAGAGCTGTTGGTATTCAGAGATACATCTTGGACCTGTTGCCATGACCATCAAGTTCATTATTACCCATGGACGCCTTAGAAGCAGTCAGTTAAGAAAGCAGGGAAATTTGTGTCTTTGCGTAAGTAGCTTGATGAGCATTTTTGTAGCACCTTCCTCAACCTGGTTCGTTGCTGGCTCGTATTTTGCGTACGTCCAGGAACCGTCTTTGTACAGTACTTTCGAAAATTGATTAGTAGCGAAGATAAACAAGTGTTTTTAAGGTTTGCCGAAAGTTGAAAACCTGGAGGCTTCCAAAAATGGCGATGAGCGCGCAAAGCATGATGGGTGAAATTTCTATGGGTAATCGCCTTGCATTATAAGAAATATTCTACATTTTTTAACCCCTTTGTTGTACATTCTTGGAAGCGCCCCGTGTACTATGTACATCATTGTTTACCCTATCGTAACCTTTTTCTTGGGCATGCAATACAGTAGGTGTTATATGTCATTGCCCTTTTCAATAGAGTAATTTTAAAAGCACTGAAATAGCTTGGCATACACTTTTCTTCCTGAGGATGATTTCCAGGTCTTTGAAAGCTGTGAGAATTACCAGAAGGACTGCTTGTTTATATTAGGGGACATTTCTGTCGGACGGGGGTGGGGTGGGGTGGGGTAGGGTAGAGTTGTGCTCAGGAAAGAACTTCAGTGACGTCATCCAAACATATTGGTATTTATGACAGGTTATATAGAGCATTGAGATTAACAAGAAGACAATATTCTTCTGTTCCTGTCAGTATCTGTACTAGCAGCAAGGATTGCTCTATGATCGCTTGTCTTTACGAATGGCTGGCAGAATACATGTATGGCCTTCGTTGCTCGAAGGCTTTGATTGTTTGTTAGACTTGACAAACAGAAACATACCAGGTCTTCCTGGTTACCGTGTATATGTTATTTGGTGCAAAATCGGAAATTTATTTATGTGAAGTTTGGAGGTAGTGCTTTCTAAAAGCTAATGAGTTGCAACTGTTTGTTTGTTTGTTCGTTGGTATGGTAAGCAGCCATTTGTAAAGAAAGCGTTGCAGGTTTTTAACTAAATGTCTTCCGAGCTAACTATGATTTGTCAAGTTCTCCTAACTGCGACAAGCGTTTTAAGTTCAAACGATCGAGGGAGAATACCAGCAACGATCATTTATTTCCAAAGATCATTTGGCCCGCCGACACAAAATGGCCACATTGACCCAAGAGGACAGTAGCTTTTAGGAATATTAGAGGAAAATTTGATACCAAGCTGTAAATACAAAATTAATTTTGATAATAAGCAGGAGCCTGTGAGGCAGTATAAAAATATAAGAATAAATCTGTGGCAATAAATATGTTTTGCAGCAACAGTGCTATATAGTTTTTATCTTGAAGGCGGCGTAATGTTATTTCATGTTGTGCAGGCCCAGCGCAAGAAGTCTCGTTATAGTCCCAGGATGATTCCAGAAAGTTTCAAGAGTTTTCAATTTTTAGTCAAAATCGGCCGTTTTTGAGAAAGAAACAGTAAAACAAAACAACTCCAAAAACAAAAACAAAACAGAAAACAAAACAAAACCCGTACTGCGCAGCATACACTGACATCTCGACAGCAAACACAATATTTATTATTGCACAAAATACAATTTTTCTCAGTCCAACCTCTTTTGTACCAAAAAAGGCATGGCTGGGCGATAGGCCAGCCGCGTCAGTATCGACAAAGAACACCTGCAACGGTAAGAGGACGACAGTCAAGTGCCATCAAATATATTGAGCGAATTGACAGTTTTTTTTTTTTTTTTCCGCCTAGTTTAGACCGATGCAGTTTAGTTGAAAGCCTCCCGCTAGTTCATTAAGTCGGTTCACCATGTTAAAAGTGCACTGCCGCGATATAAAATACTGTTTGAAGACAAAAAGAACGTTGCAGTCGGATGGCACCACGTGTTCAACACTGTTTTATTGACCGTTTGGATATTCCCTTGTGTTGGAATATCTTTATACCTGTAAACAGTCGGGTAAAAATATGCGTGCCTCGGTCTTTGTTACTGCTTTATTTTGTTTTGTTTAGCTTGCATTGTTCTCTTTCGAGCATGATTTCGATTTTTAACATTTTCTTATTCAGTGACGTCACCGTTTCAGTTGAGTGCCATTTGGGAGGGGACGGCAAAGATTTGCTGATATCACATTCTGCCGGCAGAGACTTACTTCATCAAAATTTAGATGCTAGCATACTTAACTTATGAATTGCATAGATAGTGTAATGCAAGGTATCAATCTGGCATTTTACTTATAAAAAAAAAATCAGTATACTTTTGTCTTTTACACCCTCCCCTCCCTCGTGTTTTTACGGAATGCACTTATGACGTAAATTGCACAAAAAGTCCGAGTTCTTTGAAACGGCGACGGTTCATTTATATCCGGCTGGCTGGGAAGAGAAAGCGAATGTTTTCATCCCTTACTTGTGCCCTTCACTTTTGACGAAGCAACCAGGATACTGAAAATCGACTGAAACCTACTCAAACAACATACAAGAACTTATTCTTGTTTACACACGGTTTCTGCCGCGTATAATTTACTTCGATAAACTTTCAAACGAACTCGCCCCCAGCTGCTCAAGAGATCAAGTACTTCGAAAAGAACAGCGGACCACAGATGTACACGTGTAAGCCCCTTGTAGCTTCAGCGTTGTTGTTAGCCATTCTTTTGGTCATCCTCACGGATGTCGCCGACTCAGCTGACGAGCAGTTCGACTGCAGCAAGTACAACGCTTCCTGTAGCGATTGCACTGAACACACACCGTGTTACTGGTGTTCCTCGGCAAAGACTTGCCTTCACTATCCTGGATGGACCAAGATTATTCCCCATGACTGCCCGAAGAAAGAGTGGTTCTACGGCCAGTGCCGCATCGCCGGAAACGTCCTGATCATTTTGGTTCCTTCGGTGGTCGGTACATTTCTCATCTTCCTTGGTTGCTGTATCTACTGCTGTTGCTGTCGCCGGTGCAATAAGTGGAAAAAGAAGCGCCATGATAAAGAGGACGCCAAGATGAAGCGGAAACGAGAAGAAATGCAGGCTCTACACGCTCAGAGGAAAGGCGAACGAGACGTTAAGCGAGACGAAATTCGCAAGAAGTATGGTCTGCGACCAAGCTCCGGGTATCAGAAAATTGAGGAACCTTAGGTAAAAATCCACTGTACTAGCTTTCTTTATACGGGGAATGGTATTTTGCAAAGACTTTTTATTCCCCAACGGATTTAGAATTTACGTGCGTGTTTTAATATGAAATGCGGAATATAAATAATATCGTGGGTATATGTGTCGTGCTCAATATTTACTAACATCAGATTGGCATCGGCGTATTCAGAGTTATGCTGACTAAATGCTCTGTACGTCTCAGCTTTGACTAAAAATAGACTGATATAGAAAACTGCGAACTATTCGAAGTATAAATCGCTTCTCTGATTCGCCTCTCTGATTTTCGGGTTTGTATATAGCCTAGGGCCACAATCATCTATATTCAACGCTCTTCTTTCTAAACAATCGAGGTAGTGTATTGTTCTTTTTATTTTGTTATTTTTTTTAATGGCGATTTCGCTGCTTTCTTTGCGCTTTGTTCGCAGATTTACAAGATTGTTGAGATTTATTTGTGGAGGCCTGAAGTTTTTATAAGAAAAGCAAAACTTCGTCACGCTAAACTATTGCTTCCGATAATAAAAGCTCGAGCAAGAATTTAATACCAGCTTGTCTGTGGGTAATATGTAATATTTTGTTTAACAGCAATAAAATTGTTTGTGTGGTGTCAGTTTGTCAGAAAAATATTTTGTTTTGCTTAACTTGTTTTAATTTTAAAAGTAGCAAGAAATTCTAGAATCCATAATTGTGGTTTACCATTTTGATTGAACTTAGATTGACTTTAACTTTAATTGAATTGGCATCCATTGAGTCTCACCAGGTGTTTATGCATTGTGAACTCATCATGGCTCAGCAACTTACAAATTCAACTTTAAGTACCTTCCTTGCAATCTGTAGTCATTCATACCTCTGGCGATGTTGCTATAAAGTGTTCTCAGGATTCATGTTACACTATGCTTATGTGGCATCAGGACTGAAATTATTTCTTTAGGCACTTTGGGTAGAGTCCCTAACTAGCCCCCTCTCTCCAAATATTGAGCCTGCCTCATTCGAACTACGAAAATTAGTACAGTGTGTTATACTGTTCTGCAAAAACAAACAAACAAAAAAGAAGCGCACTAGTGAAAAGCGAAACACTCTTTTGGTGTGTGGCTGTTGGAGGTCCTCGCTTCCTGCAGCGCTCCAGCTGATCACGTGATCTAGTGTCACATAAGATGGCGGCGGAAGCGTGCTATCAAGGAAGTACTGGCAAGAGTTAGCGATGGGGAACGACCTATGTTTTAAAGATGGCTTCTTCACTGACGTCTTTTACCTGGGATCAAATTTTTTAGCTAAGAGAGATCAACATATCTAGAATGATCAAAAGTTCGCGCTCATACACCCGAAGACCTTCAAGTTGGCACGGCTGCCGGCGACTTCAAACACCATATTTGATTCTTCTTGCCTTGGTTTTGGTGAGTTGGACGACACTAGTCAAGTCTTCAGGTAAGCAACCTTTTGTTTGTTCCTTGTGTGTTGACAAATCGCCCGCCGGCATCAGGTTTGTATGGCATTCATCCAGATCATGAGCGAGCGATCAAAAACTTGTGTATCATCAATTCAAGTCACTAGATTGGCTTCACTGCGCTGATTCAATTGCGTTCACTTTATCAGCACGTACAAACTTTAAACTCGGTATAGTTAATCGTTGGTGGTATTGACTGAAAGTCTCAGGAGAGTTTAATGTAGTAATTATTCAATTCCTTCACATGCACCAGAATTTCAACTACATGCATGCATATTGGTTCGCGTACTGAAGAGTTTTAAAATTTGATTGCAACCAAGTGGTGGCCGAGAGAAAAGACAAGATTACAAATGTTTCCTTTGTCACTTTAAGAGTCAAAATCCAATTGACTTTGTGTTAAACTCATAATCCATATCAAGTGCAACGCCTCCCATTATTCCACAATTTGTTGAAGAAACCATCCACGATATTTTGTAGATTGGATAGCGATCAGTACAGTATAACTGCGATGCGAGGGTGTGCCTCGATCCTCTCAATGGGTTATGATAATATTGGAGCAGAGTCTTACATATTTCCACTCATGCTTATTTTTTTAGTTGGAGAAAATGATGTTTTTCAGAAACATTTCCTGTATAATATTATAATATTTTTATTCAGTAGTTTATTCCTTTCCTTTACTATTTTGATATAGAAACACCTGCTCAGATTCAATTGACATTGGCATTCATGGTAGCCTCTCAAATTTTCACTCTGCTTTCCTTGAAATTTTGCTTCACCTTCACTGCACTTGGCTGTGTGTTTATTTAGGCAGTGAAAAATTAGTACTTTTCCGGAGGCTTCAGCCATGTCTCGATCCCATTAAGCCTTTTGCAGCAGCTAACTGCTAGAGGTAACATGACAACATTTTAAAGCTCAGAAATATTAAGAGGGAATATGTGGAGAAATGTGCTGGTTAGCAACTTTATGAATTTCAGACATGTGATGAATTTTGTGCCATGCTGTGAACTCTATATCATGTGGTGATTTATGCTTATTCTGACAATCCTTATACACACAGCACACACACAAAAAAATATGATGATCTATAATACATTATATTCTGCTCAAGATGACATGGTTACAGAAGAACTCCTGTTTTATTTGACCCAATGATGATCAATAATTTCTGCTGACTTTCAGTGTTGTTTTAGTCAATTTCACAGAATTTGCACAAAATAGGACTCTGGAATGCAATCTTACTGGAAACATCACCTGGTGGAAAAATGTTACTATCCAGAACCAGACCTCAAGATCATTCATTTTCAAGGACATTCAGCGAAGTAATGCTGGAACATACAAATGTAGTAACTCCACTACAAATATAGTGTTCATTGTCACTGTACAATGTGAGTATATACATCCAGATAGAGTGAAAAATGTACAAATTAGTTTGATAGGCCAGCTTTTGTAACAATATTTGATCACTTGGTATTTTTAACCATGTGAAGGATTCTCATTTGATGGTGCTGTTTGGCTGTTTGGTTTATGAATGACTGCAGGGGGATAACATTCAAACATGGTGTGATTAACTTTTCCCTCCTATTGTGTGCTGTTATATCCTAGCCGAGATTTAAGCGTGAGATATATGCATGTACCAGTCATTGGTGAACCTTATATGTGAACATTCAATTACATGCAGTTTTTGGGGCATTAAACCATAGTGTATTCATCCCAGGATATATTGACCATAAAAAAATAAATATTAACACTCTTTTTCTGTAGATCCAGCTGCTGCACTAAATGTGTCCCAGTCACATGTGAGAAAAAATTATGGAGAGAAGGCCAATGTTTATTGTGATGTGGAAGGAGAACCACTTCCCAATGTTTCATGGTATAAGGACAGCAAAATAGTACAGCAAGGTACAGTTTAACACTGTTTTCATGTGCCAGGGACATATATATTGACTAAATGGATGGACAAATGATCAGATTCAGAGCAACTGAATGGTACAGTGAACCTCCCAGGCAGTGTTGTCGCAGTACTGTATTCTTTTCCAGCCTTTAGATATTTTAATGCACAAAGACACATTCTATATTTTTCTACATACTCTATACTTGTTGTGAATTATTGTTAGTTTCTTAACTTTCCTCTTCATTTTCCAGGTAATAATTTGACTTTTGGCAACATAAACTGCAGTCAAGCTGGGAATTACACATGTGTTCCACACAATTCTTTGGGTGCTAATGGTAATAAAACTGTTTCCATACAAGGTAAGGGCTGGTCAACTATAAGAAGACAAATTTGTATGTTCAAAAATAATTTTTGAGAATTATTCTTGATTAAATGTGGCAATATGAACTACAGACCTACACCAACTGTCACTTTGCACACATGAGTCCCTGCATATACAACTTATATCCCACAAAATGATGCCAAAAGAGCTACATGTACATGTAATTAGATTTTCAACATTTTTCTTAAAAGAGGTCAGTATCTTTGCACTGCACTGCACATAAACATTACTCTGTAGTAATAAGTAAACAAAAATATACTTGATAAAGTCTTTGATTTAGTCAAAGTTGTTAGCACCCTGACTATGTGTCTTGGAGTTGCCTTGCAGCATTGAAATGGTCATTCAAACCTTAGTTTGTTTTATTTCATTTTGAAGTTACACCAGCTCAACCGATAAATGCTACATTGAAACGAAGTGAGAGTGCTACTGGTCTTGTTGCATCCTGGACACCAACATCGAACGATGGCTGTCAAGTAACATTCAGGGTGGAGCTCATGAATTGTTCATCGAATCAGACATTACAATTTTACAATACAAATGGTACAAACTACACTTTTAAAGACCTTACACTAGGGTCCCAATATTGCATGAAAATAAGAGTCGAGAGTACGCTCAGCAGTATCAACAGTGACTGGCAACATGCTCAATATATGCCAGGTAAGATGGCAACATGCTGATAGTTTACAACCCCATATAAATTTTTTGGAATGTACAGTACATGTGCTGTTTTTATTCTATTTTTGCTTTTGTTTTTGCTATCTAAATCTGTCTAAATTCTGGGGAAGGGATTCTTTTGCAGGATTTTCTTTGAGGTGGGGCTGGGCATAGATAAATTCTGGAACCATACATTCCATTGTGTGACAGTCCAGGGAGTTATCATAAAAAATATAAGTGATTGTAGCTGCTCCCTTCGGGAAGTCAAGCTCTCAATATTGTCTTCTATGAGATGAGAGTTAAATTAATCCTTTCCCTCTTCAAGTAATTGAATTGGATAGTTTTCAAAGATAAGTTCTTGAAGTAGATCACACTCACACTCCCCAAACCCTTCAGTTGAATCCCTGTAACATTAGTTAATGCATATAAAGTAATGTTACTGAAGGCATAAAATACTGTACCTCTAGCATATAATGTATGACTTGTATTGTTTCAATGTCTACTATGTGGCTGATCACTATAGTTATATACATAAGACTGCAACACCCAGAAACTGAAAAGTAATAATATTGAAAGTAATGAAACTGGAAAGTAGATCTGCATCATAAGGAATTACTGTCAAAGCAAGAAAAGGTTTGAAGGACTTTATTGATAATATCCTTGGTATGTAGGCCAAAAAAGCTTGAACACTATATTTGGGATTAATATTTTTATTTTTCTGACTTGTTGTTTGATTTTTTGCTTCAGAAGCATCCACCAAGTCAACTGAAACTAGTTAGTATCCTCTTTGTTTGTCACAATGTAAGATTGAAGCAAAAAAGAAGTTACGTTTTGTCATTTGAATTATTTTATATCCACAAAGCTAAAATGTCTGGGATAGAGTAATTTATTTTTGCGATTTGTTGCTTCTAGCATCAGCCACTGAATCTACAACAGCTGGTTAGTATCCTCATTCTTATCTTTGGTTTATGATCTTAATATTGATACTTGTAAGCTCTATATTATGCTCTTGGGTATTTAAACATTAATAAGTCAGAATTGCTGATTTATGGCTCCTGAGTCTGATGTCATAGTGGATATTGACTGCCTTTGACCTCCAGTGATTTTTACGCAGAGTGTAAAATAGGCAAGCAACAATTATTATAACTTTCCTTGTTACTTTCATTGCTGCTTTCAGAGGCAGTAGAGATGCAAATCTAGGTATAGTCATCTCATTCCTGTAGAGTTTTGTAGCATTCAGTCTTCTGAACTTGTCTATCTTTTGGCAGATTACCACAAATGGTAAGAAGTCACTTGATAACAAATTATAGTTGACATTGTAAGCAAAAGAAACAATGAATATTACTTTATGGTTTTCATT
Organism: Plumapathes pennacea; assembly: GCA_964036295.1. Taxonomy (NCBI): domain Eukaryota; kingdom Metazoa; phylum Cnidaria; class Anthozoa; order Antipatharia; family Myriopathidae; genus Plumapathes; species Plumapathes pennacea. The sequence continues at coordinate 1,041,073 of OZ038465.1, read as the reverse complement.
TTCTGCTTCAAATTTTTACTATAGGATATCTAGATCATCAAATCATCATAACTGTGTGTCAGAGTTGCTAATCAAAGTTTTAATATGTTTCAGAGGTACCCACTGGGTCTAATGGTGTTGTCATTGGTCTTGCTGTGACCTTACCTTTGGTGTTTGTTATTTTCATCCTGGTCATGGCATGGTGGTTAAGGTCAGGTTAACAGAATAATGGTGTTTAATGTTAGTGGGACTTTCATAAAATATGGGGAATCTTTTTTTTCTTAGTGATGTTTTCAAATTTTATAAGTTAGTGATTGACAGTAGTTTTTCACTGCTATCACCGTTCACACAAATTTAGCATGATTGGCAAATTTAAGACATCCCATTGTAAACCTAAGTCTGTATGCCAGACACTGATTTTGAACATGGCTTTGAGTGAGAATTTCTTTTTCACCTCACATGCTCATTATCCATGCAATCTGTTACAAACCACCCCCACCCCCACCCCCACCCCCACCCCCATCCAAGTTGACCCCCACATCCACCCCCCTCCCTGCTTCAAATGTTCATGACTCACAATAGGATAGTTAGTATAATAAGATAAAATAAAATAATGTTTTTAAAAATATACTAAACAGCTTTGTTTTCAATTTCAAGGAAACGAGCAAGCAATACATTGCCATGCCAGGGATTTTTTCAAATTGAAAATCCACCAAGTCCAGAAGAAGCCCCAAGTAAGGAAGCTGGCATCAATCCTGTTTTTTTTTTTTTTTTTTTTTTGTTTTGTTTTGTTTTGTTTTGTTTTGTTTTGTTTTGGCCAAATTTACAACACCTCTGTTATGTCTTGAACCCTTCTGGGTTTTATACCTCTGATTTCTAACTGTTCTTTTTTTATTTCCATTTTTGTGGTTGAGTTCTATTGAAATGTATGGTAGAAGTGTAATGCAATAATGTTTTGTTTGCAGGTGATAAGAAGGGCCCTATCGCAATTCCTAGATTTAAGATGCACTGTGCGATGCTACATGCAGACAGTGACTACAGGTTCTCTGAAGAATTCAAGGTACTGATATGCATGTAAAAAGTACATCAACAAGAAGAACTTGTGTTGGAAAAAAATGTCCTGGAACAGTTGCCATAAGTTTATATACATGTAAATAGGTTTATCTAAGGGTGTTTAGATGTTATATAGAATATGTCGATGTAAAGAAAAACGGAAAAACGAGAGTTTTTGTGTGTGTACATATGTATGTTTAATGTATGTTTTACACACCCTGGTTCAAGTACAGAGAAACAATATGTTCTATGTAGACCTACAATTTCACTGTAATATTATTGTGTTTTGTAGTCTTGTCCTGCTGCAAAGAAAGTGACATGGAACAACTCTGACAAGCCTGAGAACCAATCAAAGAACCGCTTTTCCAATGTGGTAGCATGTGAGTTGCTCAAATTCACACAAAGAACATACAGTAATGTGCAGTAGATAGTTTGGGCCAATTACATCCAAGAAAGCTGTCGTACCATGCTCATTTGTCACTTGACAAAACACTGCTTTTGCCTCGTGAATACTCTGTAGTTCTGCTGTTAAAAATGATAATAATTGGAATAATATTCTTATCACAAGAGTGTAATAATAATTTGTTTTAGTAGTTATAAAACAAATTGATTGCACAAAATGTTGAGCCATTAATATTGTGGATGTGATTGGTATAATGATATTGTGTTGCATTTATCATGAACAGATGACCATTCTAGAGTTGTATTGTCACTGAACGATGGAGATCCAGAATCTCACTACATCAATGCAAATTTTGTAGATGTAAGTGTTGTATTTACATTTTTTTCTGTTTTTATTTCAGAGTTGTACTGTCATATGGCTCAGACTTTTTTGCTTATTTTTGACTTTCAATTTTGACTTTCAATTTATCTTTCTCTTTTTTAGGGCTATGGTAAACCGAATGCATACATTGCTACACAAGGTTTGAACATGCTTTAGTTACTCTAATCCCAGCTCCCATGAAAGGATAGACTCCTACTTAATTATAGCGTAGGACAAATTATTCCTCTTAACATTCATAAAACAAAGTTAGGGGGATTTGGTGAGAATATATATTTAGTTTAATGTTCAATCAACTTATATTACTGCTGTAAGCAGGGATTAAAATATAACAATTTTCTCACCTCTGATGAGATGCGACCAAAGGGGAGAATTGTAGTGAATTCAGCATCACTAGTTGCATCACTAGCCTGGCTGAGCCTAAAGGCCCGACCGTAGCCAAGCTGACACAACGAACCAACGGCGCAGATGTGAACCGGGACAAGAAGAGGTTTATTTAAACAATTCATCTGATTTTATATAGTTTTGGTTAATAATTAGCAGTATCCATTTGTTTGCATAATGGAAGATTATGCAATTATCTCAATGTGGCACATGTTACAGTATAGTGACATTTAGATACTCTTTCAGATTAATAAACAAACTGATGTACTATACTTAGAACATATGTACATAACATAGTTTTGCCCAGATAGTTTGCTAGTTTTAAATTATTGTGTGCTTGATTTCTGAACAAGCTGTACTGTTCACAGGTCCCCTCCCAAATACTATGAATGACTTCTGGAAGATGGTCTGGGAGCAGAACTGCCATGTTATTGTGATGATAACTAACATCATTGAGAAAGGACGGGTATGTTACTCCTTAGTTCAAGCCATAGACTTGCCAAAAATGGACTTTCAGAAATTCTATTCAAGCCAGTGCAGACATCAAGACTAACAAAGCTAATGAGTTACGCGTTTTCCAGGTCGTGGTAATAGTTTCCAAAAGTTCATCTTTAGCAGTTTGATTATATTGAGTTAAGGTTGATGGAGATATGCTGAACATCCTTCAGCCCTTCATCGTTTCTCAAGGGAGGGGATATAGCAGGAATTGTCAGCAAACTGACATTTTTTACTGAATGCCAGTGTAGGCCAACAGCCAGTTTCCACAGAAACTAGTATTCCATTGAGTCTGGTTTGCTTTTTGTTTTTGTTTTTGTTTTTACAGCATAAATGTGCCATGTACTGGCCATCAAAGAAGGAGAAAATGAAGGACTATGGTGGCCTAAAAGTCACGCTCCTCGGGGAAGAAGTCTTTGCACATTATACAGTTCGCACTTTAGAAGTGAAGCCATTAGATGGCAGTACCCATTACACACAGGTATGTTCTTTTGGTTTGTGTTTTTTTGGTTCAGATCTGGGGATGAAGTGGTTGTGTTTATTATTACAGCTGGGATTGAATGGTAAACATGCAAAAAATGGTGAGATACATGTGTGAAACCACAGTTTATTGAAATATGTTTCTTTTTCATCATTAAGCCATCATCATTATGCTTACTTATTATTATTATTACTATTATTATTATTATTATCATTATTATTATTATTATTATTATTATTATTATTATTATTATTATTATTATTATTATTATTATTATTATTATTATTATTATTATTAATGCTGTTTAGTTAGTGTCATGCTCTTCCCCATATGTTGCTAGTTTCTTTTGATGTGTGCCTTTCTTTTGGCTTCCGTTCTGATTATTCCTTAAGTTCCGTTGTATTTTATTTTTGAGCGAAAATTACTTCACATTTTACGCTTCTTTTTCTGCATTTTCTACTGCGGCACATAATTATAATTATTTTCACAATATTATCATTATCATTATCATCATAATTATTATTATCATTAAATTACCTATAACTAACTGCATGCTTGAACAACTAACCGACGTTTGTGCTTATATGATTTATTATACAATACGTAACCCAGATTTAATGACATAATTGCTATAAGTTGTTATAGTTAAGTTTCTCTAATGCTTTCATATTACTGTAACGTCTCCAAGCTAGAGACAAGTTCTCTAGGTCGTTACACTCTCGTAACTGCTAATTCTGCTTTTGCTGCTGTCCTTGGGTGACCAGCCATTTCGACTGTTTCTTGGAATATTCTTAACCCCACATCCAATGAGAATTGCCCTCAGTATTGCCGTCATTTCTTAGAAATGACGGAGTGTTCGCAGCATCCCTTTTCCCTCCTACTTTTATCTGCTTAGGATACTTTCTTGAAAATGATTTTGATCTCGAGGATGAACACAGAACCTTCCCGTGCCTACTTTTCTAATAAACACGTGGAGTACTCCCTCTTCTACCCTTTTCTACTAAAGATACTTTCATAGTCTTGACCCTTGAGGATAAAGAGACACCTTTGCCCATTTTTACGGGTTATATATATATATATATATATATATATATATATATATATTATATATTTCTTTTTGAAAAAAACTCGAAACCTTCAAGATGGAGTTGTACCCTAGAGATATTGCCCTCCCCCGCTTCTTGCGAGACTAACTGTGGTAGTTAGTCACTTGTCTCGACTGGATACTCTGTTGGTATTAACATTTGCTTCTTGTTGTTTGTTCCTGGTTAAAGTTTAAGTTTCCATCTAGGAGCATAACCATTGGAGCAAACTGGGTAAGCCAATCAAAAGCCACTAATTCCTTCTTGTGGTGACAATACAACTTTTTGTTGTGAGTGGGCAATACATGTGAAAGCATCACAACAAATCATGGAACATAAACCAGGCAACTCTGTGAGACTCCTTTAATTGCACTCTCAATTGGACTTATGTTGGGGCCGGGAACATTGTGTCGTGTCTTCACGGTTTAAATTAAATATTACCTTCACCTAATGCATAATAATTCATATATGCGATATATATTTCGAGCTTAAAGATAACTGATGTACAATGATTTTAAACCCACACGCCCGTCTAACTCAAAAATTTCAGTGCTACATGCCGTTGTAAAAGAGTTTATAACGGTCGTAAAACAACTATAAGAACCTCTAAAGTAGGTTTTCAAGTATAGGGTCTATATTAATGCCTTAAATAGTTTACAAAGTCTCGATCTTGATTTCCTCACAGATGCGAGACACCCACACAGATTTAACTTGTGTGTTTTAACCACGCACTGCAACTCACTTAGTTGATGATTCCTGTTATGCAAAAAAGCGTTAACCTGGTAATTATGTGCCCAGTAGTAGCGAACAAAACGCAATAAACTTTCAGTCAATAAGAAAAAAGGCACATCAAAGGACCTCGCGTTTATGTAGAGTAGGTCGTGATTGTTCCTCCCTCCAATTGTATCTGGTCTAATTGTTGAAGTTGCTTGGCGTATAGTACATACGTGATTGTTAAGCTAGTTTAGTAAGCGAGGTTTGCGCGGCCACCCTCTTGAAGTACTCGGAAAGTTTCTCTCAAAATTTAAAACCCTGTGGGCCCCGGGCTGTGGGCACACACATTCTTCTGTTGTTGCATTGTTTCGTTCAATGAAATTTGGTTGCTACCAGCGTCTTATCCTGTATCAAAATGATTAACATTAGTTAAGTGTTGACTATCATTTTACGGAGGAATGGAGCCCTTCAAGTCTAACTTCAGAGCAGGACAATGGACAGTATCGTTTCGGACATCGTGCGCATCCTTCGCGTCTGTTATTGCATCTGCCATCGCTTTATGGTCCGTTTATATCGCTTGCTTTTTGCCTGTGTAGATGAAATATCGCGCCTCGACCCGGCATCCCGGTAATGCTTGTTAAATTTCGTTATAAATGAATCGCTTCTTTGGCGAACCGTTGCCAACATAGCGTTCCTGAAAAAGTGTAAAGGTCAGTTGTGTGAATACTCATAGCAGCCACACTGCGTATAAAACATTTTATGAAAGAACTCAAGTTCGTTGATCAGTTCCTTTTTAGTCCTGAGAAAGTCGTATCACGTACCGCAAACGGATGAATGATAAGCTCTCACTTCGTCCAAATTTATTTATAGTCAGAAAAATTACTTAAAGGACAGGACACTCGAGAGTTAAAAGGGTAAAAGATAAATATATAATCCATCAAAATGAAACAAGTATAAACACTGGATGAGCGAGTTTACAGCGATGTCGCTGCTTTGATTAATGTTGTCACTGGCGTTGCGTCACGTGTGTTAGTGGATGATACTATGTGGTGACTAATTTAGCCGCGGATACTAATGTTCTTCAGGACCCAACTGATGATGAAATCCGGCCAATGCTGGTCACACAATACCACTACACCGGTTGGCCCGACCACGGTGCTCCGGAAAATGGTTTGGAGTATGCCGCCACGGACTTCATACACAAGTCGGGCACCGCTAACACACAGGCGGGGGGACCCATCATTGTTCACTGCAGGTGAAAGACTAAGGGATAAAATCAATGACCTGAACCCAAAAGCAATAAAAATTTGTCAACTCTCCATTGTTACATTTAATAAGATATTTCAGTTGTGAAATGGGTCCTTAAAACTCGTGCTCGCTGGTCGAATTTGGTGACAGAATCCGTCTTGACTTTATGAGATCACGTTACTGAATTACTGGGAAAAGTGAGGACATTTGTCTTAATGTGACAAACAAGGTATTAATCCCATATGGCAAATGGTTTGAACCCAGGAGTGTGAACAGTAGGTTGGTTATGATCGTCCAGGTTAGAGTAGTCTCCAGGAAGACTGTTGTTTGTGACTGACGTTTCGACTCCCTATAAGAGGAAGTTATCTTCAAAGTCAAGTAAAGAGGTTTCGTCAGATGGCGGTACTTGACTCTGAAGATGACTTTCACTCAGGGAGTCGAAACGTCAGTCACCAACAACAATCTTCCTGGAGATTACTCTAACCCGGACCATCACTAATCCCATGTTTTTTACGGATCCATCAAGTAGCCAAGCGGTTTCTTCTTGTTCTTTTATCAATCTTTTTTAAAACATGCTGGGCAAAGGTTGCCATTGCAAAGAACAGATGATTCTGGCTGTTGGAGAGGCAGGAGGAGCGGGTTTTAGTCTTGAATCACGTTGTTTTATTTGCACTGATTTATTACAGCACAGTGAACTGATCAACCGAACTCTCTTTTCCTGTGTAGCGCTGGTGTTGGTCGCAGTGGTGCATATATCGTCATACAAAGTATGATTCAGAGACTTCACCAAACTAGAGATCTGGATATCTATGGTTTCCTGGCGCAGATTCGCAAGCAAAGGAACCATCTTGTACAAGAACAGGTGAACACCATTAATATTGACCCAGTAAAGTTGTCGCCTGTGTGAACATTGTCTATAGCCTCATACCTCTTCCATGGGTCGTAATATCCTTAAATATGAAAGACGAGCAATTTATCCCCTCTCCATCAGTGTGGGGAGATAAGTGAACCCATGGTCGTTTGAGGTTACGATTCTAAAAACATGAGTGGTCTTGTATATCTTGTGCAGAAATGTGTAGAATTCACCTTGAACAACTGCGAAATTTCTACCCAAAAGAGCCAGAATTGTGTAGCATTTCGCGCACAGGGACTTGAATGAAGAATTATTCGGAGAGCACGTTGCTTAGTAAACTGCCGTCACTAACGCGTAGCTTGTGTGTTTAATTTTCAGAGTCAGTACATCTTCGTTCATGACGCACTCTTGCAGTATATTGAAAATTCTCTGAGGCTGTCGATTCCCATGAGCAAACTCAAGAGTCATGTGCAGACACTTCGCACTCAAACAACCAACATCAACAAATCCAAGATGGCTGACGAGTATCAGGTACAGCGATTATTGGGTGCTCGCTCTTTTATGCCCCGTCCAAACTAACGTGTTTATGTTTGAAAACGGAAACTTTTTTTATGCGTTTTTACTTTCCATCCACACTAAAACGATGACTCAAAAACGTTTACCAAAGTGGAGACTTTTGAAAACGGATGCGTTTACTTTTCAAATGAAAACGAATTAGTGTGGACGGGCGACTCGAAAACGGAGGATTAATGTGCACACGGCCGGCGAAAACGGAGGTTTTCGAAAAAGAATTATTGTGAACGTATGCCTTCGCTTGGTTAGATTTTCTTACACCTAGATTTTACTGCAATTGTTCAGGGTTTCTTTTTTGTAGTATATGCGCGCTACTGAGCGAGTACAAGTAAATTTTATTTTTCATACGTATAGTAGATTTGTCAGAATGTCTACAAGAGTAGTGTATGCCTTACGCAGATGATTACTTGAGTCAAGGTTTATATTTTTTTTCCCTCGATCTGTTATTGCAGAAAGTTGCAGTCATCACAGTTAAAGCTTACGACCTGAAGGAAGCGAACAAACTGTGTAATCAGACAAAAAACCGACACCCTCAGTATATTCCAGGTACATCAAACAAAAAAAGATTGAATTCCTTTACCATTTTATTCTAGCACTTGTTATTTGCAGCCTTGACTCGATGCTTGTTTTCCGTCTGGCTTGATATGTCTCACTGTCAAAATATTTTGCGCAGTAGATGCGCTTCAGTTTGTTTTGTAGAATTTTTAAAACATCGCTCACTCTTGTGACGGATCTTTCTGTAATTCCATCTCTGCAGCTGATAGCAAACGGATGAAACTTTATCCTCGGCCAAGGGAAGAAGGCTCAGATTACATCAACGCAAGCTATCTTGATGTGAGTAACCAATCGTAGACAAGTTTAAAAGTTCAACTCAATCTGCCTTTTGCCTCATTTTTGTAGTGCGCGTGCGTACATGTTTTACATTTGTGTCCATTACCATAAGGCATGCCGGGACAGTTTTCTGACTGTTCTGATTGTTGCAGGGTTTCTGGCGACGCGAAGCTTACATTGCTACCCAACATCCTCTAGGATCCACGGTCAAGGACTTCTGGAGAATGGTTTGGCAGGAAAACAGCCGCAGTATTGTGATGTTAACAAGTCAAGAAGAGCTAGAAAAGGTACCGTGTTGGTGCAAGGTACCGTGTTCTGTATAACAAGAGTTACAGTATAATCGAAAAGGGTGGACAGGTATACAGTTTTTGTAAATGATAATATTAACCGCTGAAGTGTCTGAATTATTTAGCTTTAACAAATTAATTGGGGACACTAGAGCCGTTTTCGGATGACTGTCCAAAACCAAAACCAAAGTAATCACACAGGCCAATCACAGAGACTGAGAGAAAACAGTTCAGCCAATCACAGAGACTGAGAGAAAACAGTTCAGCCAATCAGAAGCCAAACTAATTCACGTTTGGTCTTGCGATTGGTTTTACTTTCCAATCAGCAGTGCGAGTACACGCCATCGCTTGCGTGAGAAGTGTTTGGTTTTGGTTTTGGTTTTGGTTTTGTTCCTGATTGGTTGAGAATGCTGCCAAACTTGTGTGGACCAATCCGAAAGCGAAGCAAACGCAAAACCAAAGAAATCACACGATTACTTTCGACAGTCATCCGAAAACCGCTCTATACTATCTAACCTAATCTAACTGTATATTTTCATAGTCTATATCTAACCTAGTCTAACTGTACATTTTATTTTCATGTTGATTAAGTTGTCTGTTTGCGACTTCGAAGTTTTTCGTGGATGTTCGCTTTTTCCCCATATTGTTCCCATTTGAGCTGTTTTGCTTCATTTCACAACAAGTGAAAACCTTCCCGTAAATTTTGTAGTGACAAGTACCCTAACATACTCCAAACTAAGGAACGTGCGTGGAACATTATTATCTGTGCATCGGAAGAACAACAGCATTTGTTTCTCCTTTCCAAGGATTATTGCGATAATTACAAGGGAGCCTAGATGGGGGGGGGGGGTCTGCATAACACTTAACAGTAAAAAATCCAGTAAAAAAAAAAACCCCATCTAGGCCTTCTTACAACAAAATCTTTTTTCAGGACGATTATGACCAGTACGTTCCTTCCGTGAGTGGCTCCACGACGTTTGGTAACTACAAAGTGACGACTGAGTCCGAGGTTATCAGGGGAGACACGTCCTTCAAGCAGCTTACCATGTGTGCCCTCAACGTCAGTACATCATTTTCACAGTTCTTTGTTATTATTGTTGTTGTTGTTGTTGTTGTTGTTGTTGTTGTTGTTATCACTCAGTTCTGTTGCTGTTCGTTTCTTGATGTTGGATGACTTACTGATTTACTTTTGTTGCACTTTGTAGGATCCAAGCAACTCAAGGAAACTCCAACACTTCCACTTCATGCACTGGGCTGAAGACAGCCTTCCCTGGTCCGGCCAAACGGTACTGCAGCTCATCAGTAAAGTAGCGGAATGGGAGAGTAATGTGAAGGAAAACGCCGATCCTTTTGAAGAAATCGGGCCCATCGTGGTACACTGCAAGTAAGATGTTCGCGCCTACTTTATTTGTTTGCGCTTAGTGTTCTCCGTTTTGCCATGTTTTACAAACGCGTAGCATTTGATAGTTCACTCCGAATATATTAAGTCGCTTTTATTGTGGTCACTCGAGGAAAAGTGAACAAAGAATATTCAAGCAGCCCCCCACGGGTTGAGGAGTGAGCATACGCGCCACTTTTCCCGCCCTTCACGAGTCCTGCCCAGCCTCGTCTGCACACAGGCCAGGTTACATAGGATGACGCAAAAATATTTTATATGACCGCGGAATTGGCCGCCATGTTGGACCAGTGTTCCCAACGCTATAAATGTTTCCTTTCTTGTCAGCTACGGTGTTGGTCGTACCGGAGTCTATTGTTTACTGCACACGTTATACCATCAACTGCATAAAGAGAAGAGTGTTTCACTTCAACAAAATGCCCGGATGTTCAACTTCCAGCGTCCTTGTTGTATTCGCTCTCAGGTAACTATTCATACAGATTGCGACACATTCACAGTAGTCGCGATTTTATACCCTGGGTTCAGAGGTATCTCGCTCTAGGAAGCTCTGTCTGTGTGGGCCGCGGGGGGCTTGGTGACGCTCGCCTTTCAATTGAGCGGCCGCAGCTTTAGGCTTCATTTTATTTCATGAGATGGAAATTTTTGCCAGCGGAGGTTAAGAATGCCTTATTTGTTTGTCTCTGTAGGCGCAGTATGAGTTTTGTTATGACACGTTGGTGGAGTACATTGAAGCGGATTGCTCTGTCTACCTCGTGTAGGCTCGCGTGCCACACACGTCAAGTTCAACACGTGACGGCAGTAGCAGGCGCTGATTGAACATCCGTCTATCAATAGGAAACCTTAGACTAGTTACGTTAGACAGACCAGAGATATAATATCACAGAACTATCAGCTGCTGCGTGTTAGTGTGCAAGTGGCTTACAGCTCTGTGGAAATTCGTTTTCTAAGATACCGGATGACCTTACGTTTCGGCTGAAGAATCGCATTTTGTGCGACACTTGAAAACCTCTAGATTTGGCCAGCAAACTCAATACTCTGGTGTAAGGCTCCATTCAAACGTCGCTCTTCACATGCGCCGAACCTAACACAAATGAGCAAAATCCATTTTTAAGCTAATTTATATTAGGTTCGGCACGTGTGAGGAGTGACGTTGGAAACGGGCCTAAGTTAGTTCAGTGTAGTTCATATAACAGTTGCGCAAGCAACACGATGTGCATCTTTTTTCTCTAGTTAATAGATAGTAATGGCGATGAACACAAATCAACGGAAGTGACATCAAAGAGCGTATTTCTGGGGTGCCATATAAATATAAATGATATAAATCAGATTCTCAGAGAATTTGCTGATCTAAGTGACGGCACAAAACCCAAAGCAGAAATTAAGTCAACAGTGTACGCTCGCTCTTTGGAAAGGTTGCTAAAAAAAACCGTAATTTATTGTATGTTTTTATATTTTATTATTTGAGATTTCATAACTGTACATTTTGTAAATATAATCAGAGGTTGTCTTGCAGTAAAACCTGTCGGTCGATGACGTCAAAGAACGCGGGTTAGTCTTTGAGATGAATATCCTATCACAATCACAGATACATTAGATATTCTCAAATTCTTTGCAACAAATTTGACCACGTTTACAGTCGAGTACTTGTGAGCGATTCTGAGATTATACCAAAAATGAGCATTTTGCTGCCCTCACTCAGCTTTTTTTTTTGCTCAGAGGCTGTACTGGTATGTAGTCCCCATCCCCCCCCCCCCCCCCCCCCCCCCCCCCCCTCCCCAAACACACACACCAGTCCAATTTTGCACTCTCCCAGATGCCGGTACTGTAAAGTTTCATGGCTTTGCAGGTTACCGCAGGCCGACACATCCGGCATGTGCGGGCCTGTCTTTCCTGTTGCTTTCCATCTGTTTGTTTTTCATGTCTGTATCGGGTCATTATATGTTTTATGTCCTTGTTTTCGTTTGTCTGTGTTCGTTTTGTTGACAAACTTTATTTCAAGTGAGGGAATTCCACAATCCTTTAGTTTGCGTGTTACCCTACACTTCACGACAGGAGACTGGTGACTAGTGCTCGGTAACCGCCGTGTTCAGTTATGGCGTCTCGTCGAGGTCTTCAAATGATTTGCTGTTTATGACAAATCTGTGAACGCTGGGCGGGAGAGAATACCACCATGTCGGGCCTAAAGAAGCTCTTGAGGAGAAAAGGAGGGAAATCGAAAACAAATTTGTCAACTGAGGACCTTAGCGACAGAGGAAGTTTGGCTGGAAGCGAAGTATCTTTCTCCGGTTATTTTGTGGGAAGGGAAAAAGACTTACCTAAACTCCATAAAGCAGTATGGTCAGGCGATATAGGGAAGGTGAAACAGGTGGCGAAAAAAGGAGATATCAATCAGCTCGATAAGGAAAACAGGTTCGGTGATTCAGTGATGATGATGCTGTTTTATATAACGGGGGCGTCTCTCTGGCAACATCACTTTTGGCGTCTTGTTGTGTTTCCGGTCTATTTGTTCAGTGGATTGTTATAGTGTTTATATGATTCAACATCATACTTTTTCCTTGTTTGATTATTACATGTCACTGCTGTTTTACATAAACTATAAACCGTGCGCGCTCTCTGCATGAATTCGGCCCAGTGATTATTTTTAAAATGTCCGTGCAACGTTCCTATATAAGAAAAAACTTACAATGATCTATATTAAAAGTGTCAGACTCTAATTATTACTGCAGTTCAGATCAATAATAAACTGCAGTGTTCCAGCCAAGGCCTGTCCACCCTCCCTGACATTGGAAGACATTCTTAGGTCTGGTATTGAAAATCTGTGCAGCTCAAATGGGCAAAAGATGGTACTCTACATAATTCTCCTATACATAAGCTGCATGTGTAGTGAATATGCTGTTCAACTGTTGTTTTCAGGACTGCATTACACTTAGCTTGTGCTCAGGGGAATGAGAACATTGTGAGATTTCTGCTGGACAATAAGGCAAAGACTTCCTTGTGTGATAATGGTGGACGGACACCATTGATGAAAGTAAGTGATAAGTAACTTGTGCAGCAAAAAATACAATGATTATTATAAATTGCATAAAAGGTAAAGAATCTAAATGAAGACAGTGACTACTGTACTAACCTACTATTAACCACAAAATGATAATCCAATTGTCTGATTGATCATATTTTCCTGTTCAGGCAGTTGAGTGCCAGTTCCAGGCCTGTGTGAGAGCACTTTTGGAGCACGGTGCCGAGGCAAATGTTGTGGATATAAACAACAGCACACCTCTTCATCTGGCTTCAGCAAATGGAGACATTGAAGTTGCCGTCCTGCTATTGGAGAAGGAGGCAAAGATAAATGGCAAGGACAAGGTGAAATGTTACATAACGTACCAGATGAACTCTCACTCTCCTGCAAACTCCATAGTCCACAGTACAAGTAGATATTTAGAACACAAATTCATGTATTGATTACCCTTCAACAAATATTTTTTGATACTTTCATGGCAACTGCCATTAATCCCTGAGCGAAGCGAGGGAAATAATCACAACACTAATGCAGTGGTATTGCCTCATTCGGAGACTCCAAGCGTGTCACCATCTAGAAATTTAAAGTTTGTCTGTCAGTCAGTCAGTCAGTCAGTCTGTCATCCCCAGTTCCTATCGCTGCTTAACCAATAACAAAGGCCGGATTAATCATGTGTGGCCCTGTAGTTTTACTCGCAATAAGAGAAATTAGGAAAGGCCTGTGGTTGTAACTTTATGCTTCTTTCTTTGTCGCTGTAGGAAGGGTTTACTTCGCTTCATGTTGCCTCCTCCTTAGGAAATCAAGAGTTTGTGGCCTTCCTGCTTGACGAAGGTGCAAGCATTGACTCAGTGGATACACATGGCAGGTAAGATAATATAATTGTAGTTACCTGTACCCCTCAGATATACTCTTTTATCTGACACTGGCTACTGTTTTTATTTTAAAGTTGAATATAAATTAATACATCTAAAAGTCTGGGGAGAGGTTCCATTTCACCCCCTTCCCCCAGCCCCTTGTACGGTAGTGGTGGTATGACTTTGTCTGTATGTCCAAAGGTTAAGCAATTTAAACTAAATATGAACTGCTTAAGCAAGTTGCATGGACCTATTATTATAAGAATAAACTCCTTTTTCTGTGATGCATCAGGACGTCCCTTATGACTGCGGCAGGGGAAGGACACATAGGAATTGTCCGTCTCTTGTTACAGCACAACAGCAACACAGACTTGAAGGATAAACAAGGCTGGAAAGCATCCGATCATGCCGTCATTAATGGTCATCACAGTGTTGCCAACATCATTGATGAGCACGATGAACAGCGTGCAGAGGCTAAACACAGCAGTGCTGCAAGTGGCATGAAAAGTGGGGGCAAGAAAGGGCCAGATTTGACAAAACTGCTGGGAGGAAGTGCGGCAGCCGATGAATTAGAATTCTCCTTTGGAGCGCCTGCCATCGATATGGGGGCTGAGAGTACGTCTGCCAGAGAAGAAGACTCTGCCAGTCAGTAAGTGCAGCACATTTAGTAGAGATGAATAATTAATAATGATTGGGGCATACTGTAAAAATTACCATACTTTTCCTCAATCTGCAGTATTGGGATTAGTCATGAATAAAGACTGAAATTTGGTAGTTTCTTAATATGCTTACTGTACAAACTTGGAAAAATTTGATCATCAAGAAAACAGTACATGCAGAATAACATTATTTTAGAACTTCTTTAAGTGCTGTAAATATATGCAGTATTTGTATATCATTAATAAAACCCCTAATAACTGTTTATAATCTCAGTCGGTAGGTTTAGGCTGCACCCAAAAAAACGGGTATAAGAAAATAATTACTTACCGCAAAATATGTCTAAAACATTTTTGCCAAATTTGTATTCATAAAGAGCAGCTAGTCATCTGACATATTCATTAGTTTCTTAGCCGAGCAGCTGGAGGTATTTTTATATTGATCAAGCTAATAGGTTGTTTTGGTTCTACTAAGTTGCAGCTGTTTAATGTTAAAAGGCTTCATTATTATTGAGGTTTTCACTGTTAAATGAAACAGACCCTGAAGAAGACAAAAAAATTCTATCTTCACTGTAATATGTAAAATTCATGAAGATTACTGATGAGGAATAACATTCATGTACAGTTTATGAAAGCATTTTGGCTTATATATACTCACATACTCCTTTTTAGTGTGTTTAAAATACATAATATTATATAATTATATATTTAAGCGACTTATGGTAAGGTGTATGTCAAATTGTTTGCAGCCATTCTGCAGGAAACTCTTGGGAGTCTTCAGACGATGACATGTTTTCTACCAAGAAAAAGGTATAGTCAGAGAATCCTTACACTTGGTGGCATTGTTTGTGTTGTTGAGCTCCAGTACACCAAAATACAACTGCAAAGAAGTCAATCCTTCTGCCAGTAGGACTTAATTAACATTATTGACAATGTGGTGCAAGAAAAATGTGCAGAGTCTAGTTTATTAATCAACACATCAGTGCATTTTGTCTGTGCCACTGAACCAAAAACTACATTTACATAGGCATATTGTGAGTGCAAAAGGTATGCGGAAATCTAAAATCATAGATGGCTAATAAACGAGGCAGGTACCTGGTAAACTGTCTTGAATGGGCATTATAAACTTTGATATTATTCTGTTTCTCCATTTAAAGGAAATGATAGACAGCAGTTGGCAGGCGAAAGCAGATTCTGTTAGTACTCACACCTCCAACTGGCTTGCCAATTAAATTTGCAATTCAGTGATACTAGAATATTAAATTATTTGAAATGAGTATATTTGAAAATTAGATGCTAAATATTCTGTCACCAGCAATTTTTTAAAAATGGCAAATACTGGAAATTCTCTGCTGTTTTGTCAGCCGAGTTGCACATCAGCCAAGTCACTCTACATGGTGTTATGGTTTCCATGGTAACATGTACACATCAATCTTTCATTCATACAATATTTTTATGCTGGTCCAGACAATAAAAATGCATCATCATTATCTTTCTGGGGGTAAGCATTAATTTATTTACTGCAGTTTTTATTTCTAACCATTCTATTTCATGCAGTCATCTAAGCCAAGCCTCATGGCTGCACTGAAACCGGTAGCTCGCAAAGAATCAGATGCTTCTATCAAGAGTGGAAAAGGTAAGGACTGTTTTGGGCCCACAGTATATTCTGCAAATCAAGTGTCAATGACACAAAGCAGACGTTTTTTGCAAAAGATTTATTACATGGCCATGTTACCCACAGAGAGGTGGATTGATTCATAAATACTAAGTGGTTCTGTTGACCAACCAGTTGTCCACATTTTCTCTCTGTCGTTTTGTTTTCTTGTTTTGTTTTTGTTTTTGTTTGTTGTGGTTGCCAACTTGTAATTTCCACTTCATTCAGGAGCACCCAGCCGTATCCCAGTCAGGAGCGAGAGCATTAAATCAACTTCAAGTCCAGGTAGTAAATATACTACAGTTGAAGCTCCCGTAAGGGACACCTCGGGAAGCAGAAAATGTGTCCGTAACTGGAACTGGCCGCTTACGAGAATGTGTAAAGACAGAGTTTTGAGCTAGAGTTTAAACGAGGTTTCGTACAGGCGTCCGTAACTGGAACTGGCCGCTTAGAGAATGTGTAAATACAGAGTTTGACTGACCTAGAGTTGAAACGGGGTTTCGTACAGGCGTCCGTAACTGGAACTGGCCGCTTACGAGAATGTGTAAAGACAGAGTTTGACTGACCTAGAGTTGAAACGGGGTTTCGTACAGGCGTCCGTAACTGGAACTGACCGCTTACGAGAATGTGTAAAGACAGAGTTTGACTGACCTAGAGTTGAAACGGGGTTTCGTACAGGCGTCCGTAACTGGAACTGACCGCTTACGAGAATGTGTAAATACAGAGTTTGACTGACCTAGAGTTGAAATGGGGTTTCGTACAGGCGTCCGTAACTGGAACTGGCCGCTTACGAGAATGTGTAAAGACAGAGTTTTGAGCTAGAGTTTAAACGGGGTTTCGTACAGGCGTCCGTAACTGGAACTGGCCGCTTACGAGAATGTGTAAATACAGAGTTTGACTGACCTAGAGTTGAAACGGGGTTTCGTAACGGTGTCCGTAATTAGAGCTGTCCGCTTACACGAGTGTCTGCCCGGACAGCTTCGACTGAAGTAAAGGAGTAACTATGTCCTAGAATTTATGAAGCCCACGGTGTGACTTTCAAAGGACTAATGGGGTCTCAGATTGACTTCGCATGGCAAATACCCAATGTTAAACCTAACTTGTACATTTCAATGCTTTAGAACCTTCCAGAACGACATCAGGCGCTGGCCAAGCTTCAAGAATACCGCTGCGGGCCCCAGACTCCCAGTCACCAAGCACATTCAAGAAAGAACAAGACTCTCTGCCCCAGTCTCAGAACAAATCGAGTTCCTCGCTCATTGGTTCGCCAAAGAGGAGTCTTCCCTCCACCCCAGAAGTTGCACAGCGACCTGTTGAAAGTAAACCCAAGCCAGTATTGGCAGACAAACAAGATGAATTGTCGTCAGATGACGAAGAGTCGCAGGTAAGTTCTATCAACCTTAACTTCTACACAAATCCCTTGAGCAAACGCACTCACCCAAGTCAACCCAAGCTTGCTGAAAACCATAATTTGCGTACGGACATGTGGTGGCCAAACGGATTCGCAGGTCGACCCTTGTCGCGCAAGAAAAACATTCACTGGCCATAATAAAAGCAATCACCTGACGTTGACTTGCCTTGGGTTGGGTGGCCAAACGGTGAAAAACATGAGTGATTTGGACGCAAATTTGGGCTTGCCCAAAACTCGAACCGGGTGGGCGGCAAAACGTTGCCCAAGTTGAACCCAAGTCGAAACCTTGGGGTCACCTTAGGATTCCAGTCACAGATACATTCGTTTGAACACAAAGTAATTTGGACCGTAATTCCTCCATCCATTAATTCATTTTATTTTCAGATGTCTGATACGGATGTCTTGGCAGCCCTCAGTGGCGGCAGGATTTTATCCAAGCCTAAGGTTTGTGCGCGACTTTGCAAGTTATTATTTATTATTATTTATTTATTATTATTATTACTTGACAAGTTCGCTGTTAAGGTGACGTGATGTAACCGAGTTACGTCCTTGTTTCAGGAAACCAAAGTTTCGAAAGACAAGAAAGCACAACGTGAAGGTAACAAAACCAACTGGATCACATGTGCGAGAATAGGTCGCGAGAATGAAGGAATAGTTGTGCGGTGTGTAGGTTTTAGTAAATAAACGAAGAACAGAAGGATACAAAAGGATGGGGTAAAAGCAACAGAACAGAGAAAGGAGGGGGTGGGGAGGGTCAAGAAGTAGTCAACAGACAAGCAAAGATACAAAGACAATTGAAAGAAATAGAACTGGAATATCTGAATTAAGGGACTGTATGACCCTTAGAACAGTTGCCATAGCAACATTGTCTACTTTTGATTCTCCAGAAAGCCCAGAGCCGCTGGCCGGCAGCGGGGAACACGACTTGAGTCTGAGCTTCAGTTCAGGAGATGAGAACGAGGACGAGTCGTTTGGGGACCCACCCCTCGATGATGACGACGAGCCGCTGACCAAACTCACGTCAACACTCTCCAAGACAGGCTCACCAGCTCCGCTGTCGTCCACGAGGAAAATACTGGACAGCGACGAGAAGAAACCTCCCCAGAAACAAGAGAAGAAAGCAGTAGATAACAAAGGTGATCACTTGGACGCGTTTGTTTTAGAGTGTGGAACTTGACTGTTTGACGGTGTTGTTCTTGTTTGAATTTGCAGTAATTCCAAAGTTGAAGATCGAGCTCGGCAGTTCTGTGAGCTCGGTTTCTGATCCAGATGTCAGCGGTCTGTCTGACGGAGCTAAGGAGAAACCGGCGAAACAGAAGAAGCCGGCCGGGGGCCTGAGCGAGAGTGAAGGTATCTCGATGTACTGTACGCTGTATAGAACTGGCTCTAGGTTGAGTGATTTTTGCGGTTAGAGCGGTTTTCGGATGACTTTCGAAAGTAATTGTGTGATTGCTTTGGTTTTGCGTTTGCTTCGCTTTCGGATTGGTCCACACTAGTTTGTCAGCATGCTCAGCCAATCAGGAACAAAACCAAAACCAAAACCAAACACTTCTCACGCAAGCGATGGCGTGTACTCGCACTGCTGATTGGAAAGTAAAACCAAACGCAAGACCAAACGTGAATTACTTTGGCTTCCAATTGGCTGAACTGTTTTCTCCTAGTCTCTGTGATTGGCCTGTGTGATTACTTTGGTTTTGGTTTTCGACAGTCATCCGAAAACGGCTCTAATACTGTTTACTTGTGAAAAGTCCTCCAGTCATAGAGGCCGAAAGATAACACGTACCAGAAGTCAATAAAAATACAAACACGAAAAGATTGATTTGTCCATTTTGTAATTTTCTTTTTCCTCTTTGTTTTTTCAGAATCCGACTGGGACAGCTCTGACGTGAGTACATAGAGAAGTAGAATATTTATTTTCGCAGAAGTTCCACCATTTCCCATCTCCTCTAACCTACGGCCCTCCCCCTCTCCGTCTGTCTGTCTGTCACACAGAGTCTGCGTCTATTGTCTGTTTTATTTTCTCCGTCGTTTCCTTCGTATAATTACGACTTTGCTCCTTATATGTTGCAGGATATTCTTCCATCTGACGGGCCAGATACATCCAAAGGTGCCAGCCTCTTTGGGAGTGGAAAACTGTCCCAGTCTTCCCCCAAACCGCCTAAATCAGCTGCTGATGGGAAGAAGACTGGGTCCAAGACAAAAGCGAAAGAGAGCGAATCGGAACTTTCAGAATCCGAGAGCGAGTGGGAGAAGGAAAGAACTGAACAGAAGAAAAAAGAGAAAGAAAGGGCGATACAACAACAGCTTGAACTGGAAAGAGAACAAGAAAGAAAGCGAGAAGAAGAGAGGCGTTTGGAGTGGGAACGCGAAGAGCAGGCACGGGAAGAAGCGCTGGCGAAAGAAGTCCAAGCTGAACTGGAGATGGAAATGCAGATGGAGAGACTAGAAAGGGAAGCAGAGGCGAAGAGAGAGAAGGAAGAAGAAGACGAAAGACTAAGAAGAGACGAAGAAGACAGAAGGAGGAAAAAGGAGAAAGAAGAAGAAGAAAAAAGACGTGAACGGGAAAGGCGAGAGTTGGAGGAAGAGCGGAGACTTCTTCAAGAGGAGAGAGACGAGAGAGAACGCATTGAGAGGGAGAAGGAGGAAGAACTAGAACGACAACTGAGGCTCAAGGAAGAAGAGAGAATAAAGATGGAGAAGGAGCTGGAGCAAGAGAGACGACGAAGAGAAGAAGAACTGGACAGGATCAAACAAGAACGAGAAGACGACAGACGTCGACTGGAGCGACAGAAAGAAGAAGAACTAGAACGACAAATGCGACTCAAAGAGGAAGAGATGGAGCTACAGAAGAAAGCATTTGAAGCTGAAAGAGAAAAAGAACGAAAGCAATCGGAGCAGTTGAAAATTCAAGAGGCCGAGGAGCGGGCGAGAGAGCGGTACGAAGCGTTACGCTATGAAGAGGAGCGAAGGCGCCGAGAACAAAACGCGATGAAACAGGAGGAGGACCAGTTGCTGGAGGCGTACCGAAGAAAACAAGAAGAATTGCTAGAGAAAGAAAGAAAATTCGAGGAAGAGTTGATAAGACGAGAGAGAGAACTGGAAGACAGGAAGAGATTCCGCGACGAGCAGATCAGAGCTGTCGAGGAACAAATCCAAATGGACGAAGAACAATTAACACACGCCGCTGCTCTGCCGGGTGGAGGAGGCTGGGACGAGTCCGGCGTTGGCGCGGATGTGATGGGGGCGGGGCATCAACACGTGGCTGACCTGGAGGAGTTGAAGCGCACCCTGGAAACGAGTATCGAAAGAGAGAGAGCGGCCTTGGAGGAGTCCATGGCCAGAAGAAAAGAAGAAGAAAGACAAGCAGATGCGGCGGCGTTAAAGTTACAGCAGAGTCAGGACGAACTGAAGAAGAAGGAGGAAGAATTGAGGCAGCGACAGAACCAGCGAGGTCTGCTCATGAGGGAAGAGGAAGAAATGCGCAGAATACAAGACGCGCTCAGGATGAAACGCGTGGAGCAGGAACAGCTGGAGAAAGAACAGAGAGCCAAGCGACTGGAGGCAGAGGAAAACGCCATGCATGCCAGAATAGGTGAGGATGATGTCGTCACATTCATGTGGTGTCCAAGTCTTTACTATTTGTTCTTGTTCCTTTTGCTTTATGTATGAGCATGTTTACATCGTTTCTTTATTGCCATGTTTCTCCGTCCAAATTGAACTTAAATGCCAAAAAAATATATATCGTTTCAAAAAAGGTTGACCCTCAAAAAATAGCAAAATAGGCAAATACCACGACCGAAATGGATTCTGTGAAATAGACGAAATGATATGAATCTTATATTATTCAGGTTCGAATAAGTCATGTCGTGTACGTAGAGTGTGGACTTCGCTGGAGAATAATGTATTTGCCTGAAATTCTCGGCTATTCAGTAAACAAGCTGAAATTAATCACGAATCCCAATATCCCTTTCGGTCGTGGTATTTGCCCATTTGCTATTTTTTGAGGTTCAACCTTTTCTGAAACGACTGTATATATATATATATATATATATACATATATATAATTTGAACTGCAACAGCAGGACGACCCTACGGAAGCCGTAATGGCGATTGACTGGCAAGAAAGTATCGACATAAAAATGTGTTCTTACAAAATTCAAGCAACGAATTCGGTTGTGGTTGCCTGTAAAGCGACATCTTTCTTTTTTTTTTTTTTTTTTTTTTTTTTTTTTTTTTTTTTTTAAGCAAACAAACAACACTAGAAAGTTCATGTCATTTGCAGTCAAGTTTTTTGTTTTATGGCCATGCAAAAGAGCCGCTCCCCTCCCCACCCCGTTGGGGATCAGTTTTGTCCCCTTGTTTCGCCGGTATATTTGCATACGTTGTTTATCGTTTTCATGGTTGAATGAGTGTGGCTTAGTGGTCTTGGAGACCGCGGCATATGTCTGACTGTAGTCGATCAGCGTTGTTTAGCACTGTTAAGAGAAAGAAGTTTGTCAGCTGAACACGGCAGACAAGTGAATCTAGGTCGACGTCGGTCACATGTGGCAGCAGGGACCCTGAAATGATGGTAATACAACTAATCCAGAAATGTGTGCGTAAATGTCCAGATTTCATGGTTACTTCACGCTTGATAATGAGTCGCCCACTATAAGCGTGTCAAGAGTACGCTTTT
Organism: Plumapathes pennacea; assembly: GCA_964036295.1. Taxonomy (NCBI): domain Eukaryota; kingdom Metazoa; phylum Cnidaria; class Anthozoa; order Antipatharia; family Myriopathidae; genus Plumapathes; species Plumapathes pennacea. Next base: position 1,018,650 of record OZ038465.1, on the reverse strand, counting down.
GTTAAAAAAAATAACGATTATTTTCACCTGAAACTGCTTGACATTGCCCCTTCCCAATCGACCATGTAATACATAAGTACTTCTGCCGTGATTTGAGAAATTGACTTTCATATCAAAACGAGTTTGGGTTTAGTGTCGTATTTCTTACGTCGCTTCCAGTAAATCTTGGCCACGAGAGGACCGACCTGTTTGATGTAACATTGCTTTGAAAACGAGACAAGAGATCAGTTGGGATAGCGTTGTCCAGGTCACCGCTTTACTTTTGCCTTCATTTCGATGAACCGACGCCTTGTTGTGTTCTGTCGGATTGCCTCAAAACTATTAAATATTTTGCCTTCCTTTCCGCACCGACTTTTGTGTGGTCGTGCGGGTTGCGTATCTTCTTTAGTAACCGGTAACTAAATGTTTTGCGACAAGTTATATTCTTAAAATCATTTGTTGGGCTGTGCGTCAAAGGATCTTGACAATTGTGTTTGTTTTAAATGTCAATAGTAAGGTAATATAACTTGTTTTTCAGTTTGTGCAGGTGGTGCAACTTAGGAAGAAATTTAATGCTTTCTGCCGGCGAGACACTCATTTAGAGGATTACAAGTTGGTTTAAATTTTGATATTGTCTTCCAGGCCGACTTCCTAACCCGTTTATTTGTTATCAGTTAATCGCTTTGTAATGCTTATTGACAAAGCGCTGGTGCTAAATAACTGGCGATCAAGTGTCAATCGCCAAAACGAAAGGGCGATGACATTTTTAATGATGGCCTTATTTTTTATGCTTGGGTGCCAGTGTTTTGACCGCCCCACGAGCTGTGTTCATTCGTGTTTCAGCTCTGCCTCGGATGTTTCTCGGCTTTGAGTCGGACGTTTCTCGACTCTGACTCGGATGTCTCTCGGCTTTGACTCGGATGGTTCTCGGCTCAGACTCGGGTGTTTCTTGGCTCTGACTCGCATGCTCTTGTTCCACAGAGATAGAGAAACTTCATTTGCAAGAACTCGAGTTAAGCAAAGGTCTGGTGGAAGAACAAGCGAGCGCTAAACTAGCAGAGTTGAATCACAGGCAGAGAAAGGAAGAGCTGGAACAGAAATCTCGACAAATCCGACAAGAACGAGACGAACTGAACGCGACGTTTGAAGCAGCCAAGCAGAGGACGTCTGAACTGGCCCAAGAGCCGGCACCACTCCCCACACGGCTCAGTCGGACAGCAAGTGGACTGGGCGCAGACAACATGAGAGATGGGTGAGCGGACATGCAACGTTTTTCCTCCTCTCGGCTTATTTGTATTTTCTCCTGTTCGTCCAACTTTATTTTGTTTCTTTCCTGCTTTCCCTTTCCTCCACGCGTCTTCTTTTTATATTTGTGTGTTTTTTTTTCTGATTCAGTTGTACATCTGTTCTTTTAGGAAAGAAGTTTTATCTGAAGATGGCCAACAAACTAAACCAAACCCGACTAAGGAAGACAAGGTGCGTCTCAAGGCTGTTGCTACTAATCCAATCAACAATAAGTTATTAAATAAAATTCTTCTCTCCAGGCGCTTTCTAATGGCTATGGAGACGAGGGAGACTGGACCGACTCATCCGCTGAGGAGGAACGCACGGGCGCGTACAGTCCGCTCATGGCCATGTTAGCGAGTGGTAGCACCAGACTCCCGCCCGGCCAAACACCGCCCCTACCCCAGTCGTCGCCGCAAGCCAAATCCACCATGAACATGACAGGAGGACTGGGCGCTACTCTGAACGGCTCAATGACATTTCAAGGTAAACAAGAAAAACGCGCGCGCGACGAGAAACTGTGACGTCATACAGTTAGCGCGCGCTTCCCCGAATGCTTCCCATTGTTTATCTGTATGGCTTCTTTTGGCGCGTTGGTGACTTGGTTAGTACTGTTTTGTTCGTAGTCTACTTGCAAATGAGCTACAACGTTTTTCCCCAGGCTTTGAACCCGTGAGCTTAAGTATAACGTGTAACTTTAATGAATTTCTGTCGTTCTTCGTTACGTGTTCAGATTCGCAGAGTTTCGCTCGACTGCAAGACGCGTTTAGAGAGTCCAAGAGACAAGTGGACAAGCAGCGGGAGAGATTGATATCGTTAGAAGCGGCCAGGAAACAGCTGGAGGCGGAGATGACTGAGCTTCACAGGTTAGTAAACCCGTCCGACTGGTCAATACGTCCAAACAGACAAGAAAGTGGAATACTTGGCCTGTGGACATCGTGTTGATATTGCTGCGTGTATTGGCCAGCGCAATTCAGGCTGATAACGTCTCGGTTTCTCTGATATGTTGTTACACAAGTTATCTCCAAAAAGAGTAATTAATGTAATTAGTGCCTGGACAGTATTAGCGCCAGAAACGGCTTTTATACTTGGCGCATGAGTTTGTTAATAACTGCTAGTTTATTGATTCACTGGAGTTCATGAACTTCTGTTTGGTCTGCGAGATGAGACGTATAATGTGCCAACTAATGTAGCCTGCGATCAGGCCCTCCTTTCCCTCCCCAGTTTCTCACGGCCAATTATATTTTTCGTGTTTTTTGCCACCGGGGAGGGAAAGGAGGGCCTGATCGCAGCTTAAGGTTAACGTTGATCCGCTGAACTGAAGGCCGTAAATGGTGTGTTGGCTGACGGCGTTTTAAGCGTTAGCGCTTCGTCAAAGAGGGAAACATTAGTTAGGGGAATGTCTATTTGATTTATGAATCATTCATTCGTTGTGTGTAGGAGAGCGGAAAGCCTGACCAGAGAGAAGTCTGACGTAGAGCGCGCCAAACTGGAGCTGGAGGTGGAGTCAAGAGGTCTGCGCTACAAACACGAGCAGGAGAAGGAAGCGAGAAGAGTAGCGGAGTCGCTTCAGCTTCAGCTCAAGGAGCAGATTTCACGACTGGAAACCAAGCTAGTCAAGTACGACGCGATTCCACTGTTATTTGAGCACGTCTGTGTAGGGCGCGCTGTATGTTCATCTAAGCCCTGGAGCTATATTTAGCGTAGGTTTGAATTAGCGCGTTTGTTTTCCCAACAGAGAGATGGAGACGCGTCAAAAACTAGAGACAGACAAGCGCCATCTTGACGTTGAGAACAAGGACTTCAAATTTTCCGTGCAACAGCTGGAGGCGGATGTGAAGGACTTGAAGAAATCCCTGGCCGAGGAACAAGAGGCACGAGGTTTACAGGCAGAGCTGTACAATGAGGAGAAGAGAAAGAACGACACCTTGATGCAAGAGACGCGACAAACGTCACAGCAGAAGGCGCAAGTGCTAAGTCAACTGGAGGCAGCGGACCACAGCAGGAAGACGTACGAGGAGAACAGTGGAACCCTGAGAGAAGAACTCAAGACTGCACAGGTACACAGGGGGTAGGGGCTTAGGAGGCAATACTGAATAGGAGCCTTAGAGAGGAGCTCCAGACTGCACAGGTACACAGGGGGGATGGGGCTCAGGAGGCAATAATGAATAGGAGCCTTAGAGATGAGCTCAAGGCTGCACAGGTACAAACACAGGGACGTTCAAGGGGAGTCAAGGCTGCACAGGTACAAAGGAGTGGGGGTTCAGGAGCCAATACTGAATAGGAGCCTTTAGGAGGAGCCCTGGTAGGGGCTCCCGAGAGCGTAAGAGGAGCTCGAGGCTACACGTGTACATAGCGGGTAGGGTCAAGCTGCACAGTCGTCGGGTTAAAGGGACAATTCTCTTGCATCGCACATGCTGGTGGTGGAGAAACATGGTTGCGTGGGTTGGAGTGCTTTAGGTCACTCAAGCCTTCATACTTAAGTGAACTCTCATGTGTAAACCTTGAATTTTCACGCGGCGTTTGTTGAATCTGTGGTCGTTTAACTTGTGTTTAGGTGGATCTTGTGGGGACCAAGACTCGACTGGAAGCGATGCAAGCTGCAACGTCTAAAGAAATAGAAACACTGAAGGCCAAGTTGCAGAAGAAGTCAGAGAAACTGGTGAGACGTAGTGTAGCATGAAAGGAACACAAATGTCCACTTTGTTATGGCGGGGGGAGGGGTGGGAATCTACGCTTTGTACAGTTTGATGGTCTGAGTTGAGGTCGGGGATATTTTTTATATTGAATGCGGAGGCCACTAAATATCAGTAAGCATTGTGGACTCGACTGACAACGGTAGACACACTGTACACCTGCGGGTGTGTATGATTGAATTTGTTCAAACTGTTTTTGCTTGAATACTGCGTCACTAATTCACGTCTCTCTATTCTCAGGCTAGAACAGAGGAGGCACTCTCGCAGGCGCGGGCAGATCACGACAATCACATGGTCAGTGGTAAAAACGAGCAGCAGCAGTTGAACAGCAAACTGGAGAGTGAATCCATGTCACGTAAAGGACTGGAGGCTGAGGTACGAGCGGGACCTGGAACTACATCCAGGATATTCTTGATTACCAGATCTTCTCTTGCTTGCTATTAATGCGAGTGTGCTTGGTGCGTTTTCGTCTCAATTTGCTGTATATTTTCATATATCACGATGATTTGCCTGCTCTCTTTAAGGTCTCGTCATTGAGGTCTCGACTCGAGAAGTCGGACAGAGAGCTGGAAACGTCGAACATCAGCAGAGTGGAGGCGGAGAGGTTTGTAATAACTGAGTACTGAAGTAAACTTTGAACTTTATTCATAACAAATATTTACATGTGAAATGAGGTTAAGAAAGGAGGATGAAAGGAAAGTGGATGAAAAAGGAAAAAAATAGAGGTCAAATATTTACATGTGAAATGAGGTTAAGAAAGGAGGATGAAAGGAAAATGAATGTTAAAGGAAAAATAAAGACAGGAAGGTCAAACGAGACAGAAAGAAGAACGAAGTGAATGAGAAGAAATCAATGGAAAGGACCAAACGGGAGGGATCAAAAGCAAACAACTTTTGTGGATGAGTGAGGGAAGGCGAAGTACTTCAAAAGAATAAGATGGGCGAAAATGGAAGGGGATGGAATGAAAGTGACTGAAAAAATGGAATTTTAACAGTAAGTTAGCCAGTCCCAATTCATAACTGCGACATCAATTTCTATTTTCGATAAATGAGTTTACACGGCTTGATGATGTTTCAGGCAATTACAGACCCTGAAGGACGAGCTTTACCAAACAAAGCTGCGGCTGGAGAAGGAAGTGTCCTCACTGAAAGAAGCCAACAAGGTCTGTGCGGCGAATTCTTGTTCTTTCCTCACGATGGCGGACAAATTATATAAGCAGGGGAACTAGAAAATACGGAATCCACTGAGCGGAAATCGACCGACCGTTGTGATGGCCGATAAATCGGTCATTGGGTCGTAAATTAAAACACACGTCACCATAAATACCACTCGTTTTCCCCAGCCCTTGGGGCGTAGGCGCGAATGGCGCCCGCAGTACCACCACCCCCAACTCATCACAACCTCCACAGTTCGAATCGCACCACTACCACTAAACAAAAAAAAAAAAAAAAGAAAAAAAAAAAAAAGATTCCTACCTAATCTTCCGCCGCGCGACACACAACGCAACACATCTAAGGTCAAACATCCCCCTCTCCCTTAGGTTCGACTTTGGCGCGCGTACACCTCACTTTTTGTGACAAAATGTCCCCCACCCCTCCCCCACAACATTTGCTTTGGTATACGAAATGGGAAAAATTCCTTCAACAATATGCTACTGTCGTTCTGCTGTTACCTGTTATCTTTTTGTTTATTCCGAACATCCTGTGTCTTTGATTTGTGATTTTTTTGACGTGTAAAGTTGTTGTCATCTTTTATATCGCGACTTCTGGTGAAAATGATATCATTCCGTACTCTATGCTGGGTATGTTTTCGTTTTCTGTACTGACGTGTTTCTTTTTCGTCGCGCAGTCTCTCCTGGACAAGTTAGACTCAGCAGAGACTAGAGCCTACAGTCTTGATACTGAGGTAAGACATGTCAGCGGCCGCCGTCTGAACTTGTCACACGCACACACACAAAAGGGCGCGAATTTGCATTACCGCAGAGACCTGATTGGCCTGCTCGTGTTGCACGTGACAACACCAATTTTGTCGCAACTGAGACTGTAACTAGACTGAAATACTTTCTGAAGAACGTTTGTTAAGCGACTAATTATTGTCCATTTTCAGCTTCAGACAGCAAACATGGTGTTGACAGAGAGAGGAGGGCACGTGAATCTCGCTCAGCGTGAGATCGAACAAAACAAATCTCACCTAGAGAGGATGAAAGAAAAGCTGGCGAGGGAAAGGGTAATGTATGGCTTGTTTTCTCTTTGTTGAACTCGAGGAAAAGATTTGACAGACAACAAAGCAGCAATTGAAAGATTTGACAGACAACAAAGCAGCAATTGAACCGAAAGTGAACAATAAATTGAATGCAAAACTCGAAGACAAGAAAAAAGCTAGTCCGTACTGTTTCATTCTTTTGCCCCTTCTTTTCCTGGTGCCTTTTCCTTACAAGCCATTCTTTCGTTCATCCATTCCTTTGGTCATTCGATTCTTGAAATGCATTATGATTTTTTTTTTTTTTTTTTTTTTTAACCGTAGGAGCAAAATGCCAAGCACATGGCCAAGCTGGAGTCGAATGAACAACAGTAAGTGAGACACGTGTGCAGTGCGTTTGTTGATGCATAGTTGAACTGAGCCCGCGTTACTAATTTTTTGTGATCAGAGTCTTGAGCCTGCGCGGTGAATGTGACTCACTAAGGCGACAACTGGAGTTAGCCAATGAAAAGGTCAAGAAACAAGAGGAGCTTACTGCTCGTGCAGAGGTACGCTTAATACTTTCACTATAATCTGTATAAGGAAGCATTTTCAAGTACGCAACGGCACTAACGCACACGCGAAACTCGCACACTTTCACGTTGACTTCACACACACAAATTAGTGGAACGATGAGTACGCACTGAAGTGCTAATCTAAATGTCATTTGGCAGGAGAAGTTCCACTCGATGTTGACTTCCATGAGGGCAGATTTTGATAAGGTACAAGCTGTAGTGCTGATGTGATTTAAAACTATCTTGTTGTACTCTTCCCGTCTCTCCTCTATTGTCCTTTCCTGCCCTTCACGCTGCCTTCACTCTGCTTTGCTATGTTTTGCTCAGTTTTTGTCTGCTTTGCTATGCTATGTTCTGTTCTTCTCTGCTTTGCTATGCTCTTCTTCGCTCTGCTCTGTTCCGACATTTCTGCTCAGTGTGCTATACTCTTCCTTCTTTGATTTGCTTTGTTCAATTATGTTCCTCTCAGCTTTGCCTTGAGGATTTCATTTTCTTTCGTGTTCGTTATACAATGCTGCCTTTGCAGAGCAAACAAGTCTTGTGTGAGAAACAGGAGAACCTGCTGGACACAATCAGTCGGCTCAGAGATGACGTCAGCAAGGAGAACGACAAATCGCAGCGTCAGGAGAACGAGAACAGACAGCTGCAGAAGGTACGACACGCGGCAGCTCTTATTACACCTGGGCTCAGTCCCTAGTCGTCGGTGTTTCGGCGCCCGCGATCCTCACGCGGATAGCGGGCGCTGAAACACCAACTGCTGGGGACTGAGCCTACATTTCACGTTTCTTTTTTTCTTTTCTCGCCTCATGTTTTACTTGCCACTTTTTGCAGGAACTCACTGAATTATCGAGAAGACTGGCCCAGTCCGAGGCAGCACTGGAGATGCAGACCAAGGTGACGTCACTGACCAGAACTGAACATTGTGTAATTGATTTTTATTGTGTTTATTGTGCTCGTGTTTTCTGATGGCTCATTCCACGCTCGGCGTTTCAGACTAGAGAGGAGCTTGATGACGAGCGAACTCGCCTCCGTCAGCAGTTAGAAAGACTGGAAACTAAGGTAATCTGGAAGCTGATATTCATATCTTTAACTTTGGTGAGGGGAGGGGTGGGGAAAAGGGGACGAAGCTCACTCATCTGTGCACCCACCCAGCTACTTAGGAATCTGGGAGAGGTTCGTGGTCATTGAAACGGACCTTTATCTTGTTCTATAGGTTTCATCCACTGAGGCGTCCAGCGGAGAGATCGCGGGCCACGCTACGCGCTTGGAGGAGGAACTTGAACATACCATGCGAGTCCAGGATGAAACCAGTCAGCGGCTTGCCAGCAGATCCAAGGATATCGAATCGGTCACGAAATCCCTGGCAAGTGCTTGCGATGCTTTTTTGATATTGTTAAATTTAAGAAAGCAACAAGTCGGAGCGATAAGGAGACTCGAAAACTAAAAACCGTGAACTTACTTTAAAGCAATCGTTGGTAAAATTTCCGGTGGCTAAATGGCAGATAAGTCAGCTAAAATATAGAGATTCTCAAGGCGTAAAAACAGGCCAATATTCACTCTAAACCTTTAGCTTATGGAAGGACAAAACTTACAGAGCAAACTTGTCATAAACCACGCATTTTTTGGCAGCGTCCTGATACAGACGAAGTGGCCGAGGAACAACCGGTAACTATGACTACGCGACTCTTTAAACAGTTAGTTAATAATTAAGTGACTGTAAACTCTCTAAAATCACTTATGAGAGTTTTATATAACTATACTAAAAGGAACTAAACCTTTGAATAACAACTCAAAAAAAATTCCTTGGTTCCCTGTTGAGCGTTTTGGCAATTCGTTCATATTTGCAGTTTCTTCTAACGGTACGCATTTGATTCAAGCAGTAAATTTTGTTGAGAGAAAAATAAACGCTGAGCAAAAACTAACTTGTAAACGGGTGCCGGGATATCCTGGCAGCGCAAGGCAGTATGGGAAGACGGCCCTATTCTGTTTTCACCCCGCGTATTTTTGTGTCGTGCTGAAAAATTCCTTGGTCCAACTTGATCTGACCAATCCCAGGACTTCATATCACGTGACGCCGCGTGTTCTAATATCCTCGTTCCCGCTTTTCACTTCATGTAGGCTCAACTGGAGCAAACCGTGAATAAGCTGAAGGTGGAGAAAGCTCAGGCGGTGTCGTCACTCAGGGAAGAAGAAGCCAAATGTAACTTACTGCTCAGGGAAATAAAAGATTCCAACGAGGTATGGTTTTTCAGAGCTTGTACCTTCTTACGGCTTTGTGGTTTAAAAATATATATATTAAAAAAATCCTTTCTACTTCAAACATCTCGGTATCCAAAAGTCCAGCAAGGACATGGCTACCATGGAGCCGTTTCGTTTTTGTTTGTTTGTTTCGTTTCGTTTTGTTTTTTTGTTGTTGTTGTTGTTTTCGCTGTTGTTGTTGGTGTCGTTTTGTCTGTTAGAGATGTTTTTTTGAAATAAAAGAATGACGTAGCAAACCGTTAGTTTCATAAACGTTAATACGAGTTCGTTTGTTCTTCGACCGAGATCTTTTACGTACGTAAATTTATTTTAGAACCAATCTCCATGGTTACGTCTTCTGTGCTTGAGTGATTAACATTTCATTATCACCGCAAAGTGTGATGCTTTTAGAGGGGTTTTTTTATAGGATATGAATTATTAAGTATTAACCCTTCTAAAGCTTTTCCTATTCTCTAATTAGAATTTATCAGTATATTATTGGGCCATCCAGGCATTCTGTTTTCAATAATATTTTTTATTCTTTATGTAATTATATTTCACGGCTTCTGTGAATAACTACTGAACACCAAGCAACAACTCATCAAGGAAATGAAGAAATCTTTATTGTTGGAAACGGAAGTCGAACTTCGGACTATTCATTGCCATTAATTTACTGCCCGCCCATAATTTGTGGTTCGAAACCTTGTGTAATTTGAATACATGGCCGGTCGTGGCAAGAAAGTTGGGAAAGTTCCGAACAAGCCGGACGATTCAGTAGTTATATACCTATGCCGTGGTCCAAACAGACGGAAAGTTCGCTTCACAGACAATGAAACTCCCGCTCGGTTCAAGAATGAGGTAATTCAAGGTTTCAGTTCGAAAGTATAGCTGTTGCTTGTCTTGCTTCAAACCCTTTTACGTGGTTTCACGGCACAGTTTGAGAGACGCTTTCAAGCCCAAGTGTGCTGAATGCTGGAAAAAATGTCAATTTAATAAGTACCTAGCACAGAATAAGGTAACAAGAAGGAGAAAATGCGCATACTTGGCACAATTTTGATGAATTTACTGGAAATTACTAATTTAGTAAAAATGCTTGTTAGCTCAATTGACACAAACTGAACTATGTCATGATCAACCGCAATTCGACTGCTGCTGTTTCACTGATTTCAGTTTATGTTATTAATGATGCAGGTAATAGCTTAGAACTTTGGCAATGTTAGTAATACAACTTGAAGAGATCAATACCGATTATCTTCAATTTGAATCGCACATTATTTTCTCAGACGGAGTGCATTTTCTGTCCTCTCGAAATTCGATTCGGGATATCTCGAGTGAAATGTTGTAAACACTGGTTATCATACCGTGCTACGTTTAATTCTTCAAAACAAACTTCTTCGTGTGGCTTCACGACAATTTATCTCTGGCTAAAAACATGAACTCTGCCCAGCAGCTTCAGTCTTCATTTCAGTGGTCACACCACATTTTGGTTTCACCTGACTGTTCGGGAGTTACACGTTTACAATTTTCTGTTCAGTTGTCCCTGATCCACAACTATCGTAAAATGTTTCTCAAATATGCAATGTTTCAGTTTTGTCCAATAACCCATGACAGCAATCTAAACGTGGCTTCTCTGTAAGTTCTTTCAAAAGCTCTAAACAAACCTTTGTTGTTGTTTATTGTTTAGGCGCGTCAACAGCTCGAGTTTTTATTGTCAAACGTGAAAGGCGAGAGTGTGCTAATGGAAGAGAAGCTGCAGGTAAGTTGCCATGGGAACATGCATTTGTGCGTTTGTTCAATTCTGCCGGCTTGTTTCGTATCTTCGTTCCTTGTTCATCCGGGACTTTTCTTTCAACAGTCCGAGTCTCTCACAAAAACACAACATGCTCGCGAGGCAGAAGAGGCCAAGGAATTATGGGAAGCTGAAGTGCGCTCGCGCACCAAGCTCGGCGGCAAGGTAGGGCCCAGTCCCCTTTCCCTAGAGATTGGACCAGAGAGTTTGTTTTATGGCTCTGGAATGAAGCGCTTCCGGCGTGCCCTCATTTTCTTTTCTTTTCATTTCAGATTGCGGAGATGGAAAAACGAGTGGCTTCGTACGAGGCAGCACTCAATGAGGTGACTTTTTCTCTGTCTGTGCGTGTGTCTGTGTGTCGCTACTCTATGTGTCTCTCTCCTGTGACCAGTCCTTTTGTAACGCTTCGCTTCAGTCAAAATAGTTTGTTTGTACGTTTGTTTTGTTTGCCGTTTTTAGGAGAAGAGGAAGACGCGGAAGGCGTTAGAAATGAAGAAGGTTCTGGAAGCTAAACTGGAAGCGGTGGACGGTCGGTAGGTTGACTAGAGTCGCTGGCTCGTGATTTACATGTCACCAAAACAACAACACCCACTGTCGTGCCTATTTCTTGAGAGCGGCTGCTGCTAATTCTTGCCGAGAGTTGTTGCCAGATCAAAGTGATCGTAAATTATCTTTGACGTTGTTTCAATTATTTTATCTTCAGGTCGGATCAGCACCACAGGGAGGTTGTTGCTCTCAAAACTCAGTTGAAGTCGTACAAACGCCGTTTGAAGGTGCGAGTTAACCAAGTTTCTCCAAGCAGTTTCAGACATCTCAGTCTTTGAAATGGGTCAACATTGCAATATTACATAGAGAGGATCACCCTTTGAACCATCAGAACTTCAGCAGCCCCTGGCTTAAACCTTAGCTCATCGTTTTGCTGACAATACACGAGTGATGTTTCGTTTAATTAAATCCTAACTCTTTTTTCCAGGAATACGAAGCTTCCCAGAACCGAGTCCCAGCTCTCCGCGCTGACTTCGACAAAGAGCGAGCTGCGATGGAATCACACATAACCTCGCTCCGAAGACAGGTAACTTCTCCTTCCATCATGCTTTGCGCAGTTTTTGTTTGTTTGCCTGTTCAATTGTTTTTGGTTACTTTATGTGTTACTCTGTTCAGGTCGACCATTTGAACGAACGGCTGCGAGAGGAGATGGAGACGCGATCTCGTGTGGAACTCACCAGTAAACAACAACAACAAGGTATTGTAAACAAATTGAACTCACCAGTAAACGTTCTTGTGCGTGCGTTCGTGTTAAATAAATGCACTGAAGTGCGTGCTTGTATGAGGGGGGAAGTGTGAGGTTTTGTTGCGTGACCGAATAGCTAAGGAATACGACCTAAAATGCCAGTTGCTTCAGCTTGAGGTGTACAGCATTGTAAAAGCGGCGAACACAGCGCTATGTCAGTATAATCAGTGTGCGCCAGGAACAAATGAATTTGACATTCCACTTGCTCATTTTTTCAATGCCATTCCTTTCCACCAGAACTGTCAGCAGCCAAAGCTCAGGAAAAGGTAATGTTCCCCCTGCCCCTCCCTCTCTTTCTATGTTTCACTCAGGCCTCCTGCGCCTGTGGACGTGTTGTCATCCTATCTTTCTATCTTTTCCCTTGTAGCGAGTTATGTACGACAGAGAGCAACTTGAGCAAGCCAATCGACTTCTAGAACAGGAGGTCGCTAGGTCCAAGGTGCGTAAGGGATTGTTGGATGAGACTCTTTTTAGTCACTCAGTTTATCAGTGGATGAGATATCGAGAGAACAGTTAGAAGGGAGTCTGCGTTCTCCGTCCTTCTTTGCTCATGTTCATTATGCATTCGTATTTCCAACCATCGTCCTTCAGGGAAGTGACTTTCCTCCCTCTTCCCCACTCCCCATTCCGCGCAGCCGCACAGCTCGCACCAGTCCCTCGCGTCGCCCACTAGTCGGAAGAGAAATAAAGGGACTTCCTTGCAGTCTACTGATTGCGCGTGACATTTGTTTTTAAACAGAGTTACTATGAACATAATTACGTGGAGAAAGGGCAACTGGAGGCCTACAAACAGGAACTAGAAGCCAAGGTCTGCCACCCTAGCTCTTTCTTTCCTTTTTCTCTCTCTTGTTTTCGTTCTTCCCCATGCCTTTGCTCGTGCTTTTGTTCCTCCCTCTCCCCCTCCCTCAGCGTCATCGTTGTTGTTCTTCTTCGAAACTCGTGCACGCACCACACGCGCGCAAGGGACCGTGGGTTTTTTTCATCTTGATTACCCACAAGTCGACTGGGCCCGAGTTCCCGATCTTGTTGTTGATGCTTCTCGTTTCACTGTAGTAGCTGTGACGCTGCTTCTCTTCTGGTCCACTCCTAACATGCATGATCTTTTATTCCACTAGTCCCGGTTCGAGCTAAATCGGAAGTTGGAAGAAGTGAATGCCCATTTAGAGGAGCAGGTATATTAGAGTTGACTCTAAATGTTTGACAATCATTTGTTGGAACTATTTACAAGAACACTATCCGGTGTGGTTCCATTGCATACACAGGTGCTTTTGAAAACACGTCTAGCTTTCGGTTTACACAACGAAACAGATATTGACTTTTATTTTACCCACAGGCTCTTGCACGTGAAGCACTGGATAAGGTCCGAGAAGAAGGCGAATCAAAATCAAGGAAGGAGCTCGAGCAAACTGTCTCTAGTCTTAAGGTTTGTCCTTACCTGTAATAAAGTTTGTTGCTGTCTGGCGTTTTTGAACTTTGGCTCGGGAGATAGGGCAACTCCTCCCCCATCGCAGTCAACTCCCTCTAACGTGGACACCCTCGGGACTAGCTTCAACTGTCCGTTTTAGGGAGGTGTCCGTCTTAAGGAGAGTTGAGTTAGAGTAAATTAATGACTGAATAAACTGCTCCTACTATGTGTCCGTCATAGGTCCGTTAAGAGAGCGTTGACTGTATTGTATTGTATTATGTTGTAGATGACTTCTCAGCACCTGCACTTCCACTGATAGTTTATTTGTCGTTATGTTTTGTTTGTTTGTTTGTTTGTGCAGATGGAATTGGCTAAGATGCGCGCTAAGCTGCACGAGAGTCAGGTGCAGAGAGACACGTTCAGCACTGAAGTGGACAGATACAAGGTGAGCTACTCACACGAACACGCGTACACTCGAACACGCACACACACGAATACAAAGACACACGAAAAGAAACCCGCGCCCAAACACACGTGCAGCTGTTTTCACACAGACACATGCACGTGCTGGGACATATGTTCGGATTTTGCGCACGCATACGCACAAACACGAAAACGAACACGCACGGACACGCGAAGCCATACACACAACGGACACGAAGCCACGCAGACAGTTCCTTTGCGGGCGCCACAAACATTTCTGACATGCCAAGTGTTTGGCACGTTGCGCACTGTTCGTTCGACAGACACCAGTAAGTGGCACGTCATGCGCAGAGCTCTCTGTGCGAGAGCCTTGATAACTCGTATCCATATTGTCATTCATTCACTCATTAGGACTGGTACGAGAGTGAGTTGAAGACCAAAGACAAGTTGACCAATCGGCTCATGAAGGCGAACGAGAAGGTCGCTGAGTCGAAGGCTGTTTTAAAGTACGTTGCTGTGTTTATTCGGTTCAGTTGTACAGCCTTAAGTTACAGACGTGGTACTATAATAACCTCTTGAAAATAGATTGTGCACTGTCGTCTGCATTGCTCTGTGCTTGTGTATGTTGGTTTATTTCATTGTCTGCAAGTGTTTAGTTGTTTGTTTGTTTGTTTGTTTGTGTTTGTTGGTTTGATTGATTGATTGTCGTTGTTTTTCAGTTTTGAGCGCTCGCGGAGAGCCGGTTTGTCGGACAGCTTTGTTCGAGAACAGACAGCCAACACTCCTTACAAGTTCATTGGAGAACCAGGAGAAACTTTATTCAAAAGCTCGGCCACCAGTCCAGACAGAATGTACTCCAAGGTACACGAACATTGTTCATTTGGGTTTAGACCAAACACCAGAAAGAGAGAATGAGCGGGCGAGTTTTTAATAATAGCAAAGCGAATGGAAAAATTTTGAAACTTAAGATCAGGTCCCGGTTAGATCGAAACTTTGTTGTTGCTCACAATATGGCTCATTGTATTTTAAGCTAGACTGACAAACTTTTTGGTTAGTCTTCGATCAAAACTCTGTAGTTTCCTGAGTTTATTCTTTTACATTTTGCTGTCAGTATATTTTGCTTTACATGATGGACAAAGTCACGATGGTAATTTTTTTTTTTTTTTCTTTTTTTGTCATTGTTGCACTTGATCAGGGAGATGATCAGTTGATGAAGGCCGTGGAAAACGAGCTGAACAAGAGCATCAAACGACACCTGGACACCGGTGAGTGAACAAGACACGTGCATGGGCTGATTTTCTTACAACAACAAAAAACTGAAAACTTTGGCGAAAGTTTGGATGTCATTTGGCACGATCCACACAAGCTATCGACCTGCACTGTCAAGGTTATTATTTAAACAATTACAACACCTGGTCAAACGGACTTCCAAGTCGAGTTAACTCAAGCCAAAAGTTTACAAAATCACAAAACTTGCGTGCGGGTGGCGAAACGTTTATACTCCCATGGCCAAATCGAGCCGAGTCAAAAAGAAAATTATTCAAATGCAATAAGCTGACGCAATCACCTTTCGTTCACCTTGGCTTGACTTGGTTCAACTTGACTCAACTTGACCAAACAATGAACTTGACCAACTTGGCCAAACAATAAAAAACTTAGCTCAACTTGGCTGCCATGAGATTTGAGTTTGATCAAAGTCGAGCCACTGTTAAACCAAGTCGTGCCAAGTGGGTGGCCAAACGATGCCTAAGTCGGACCCAAGTCGAAAACTTGGGGCTCGACTTGAAAGTCCGTTTGGCCGCTCTGCTTTGATAAATGTATATTTTAAACACTTTTAAGTGATTTTTCCGGAAAATCTTGCTTTTTTTTTAACATAGTCTACCATGATTCTCCTCAGACTCCACGCGGTAAGTGTTACAAACCTCCCTCCCCTCCCTTTGTTTCAGCCCCTGTAACGTCAGACGTGGATTTGAAGCCGACTCTACTGAGCAGTAGCGAAAAGGAGAGCGGTTCATACAGTCCGCTGGCCGCCTCTTCCAAACAATACCTGTCTGTGTTGAGAAAAAACTACTTCGTATAGCGACATCTGTGTCTCGAAGAAAATATGACAAGAATCTTAGTTTGAAGAGAGAATTTGTAAATGTATTATTTCATTTGTACAGGAAAGTCTCGGGAATGTGTATAATCTACTGCCGTTGCTAAGCTATTTATTGGTATTCGAAAAGTGCGTCACTTCATCTGCGTGTTGACATTGTGACAGAATTCGTATTCCCGAGAACATACTTAATATATTGTTTTATAATTTAGTTCACTTTTATGATCCGCAGACTTAGGACAATCCGAGGGCTTGTTTAAAAGTTCATCCATGCACCAGCTATCAGCTGTAAAGTGTTGTATTATGAACCAATATTTTTATAAACCGTGCATGCATATGTATTGCAATATAAAATTTATTTATAACTGCCTGTCTCTGCATTCCTCAAAGCCTGCGCAATTTTTCTTTCCCCTCGCTGTTCTTCGTCTGACATCGTCTTTGTCAAACAGGTTCTAAAATTTGGTCGAATTCACTGCTAATACATACAAGAGCGAGTGTTTATGACAACGTGTGGTTTCTAAGCGTTTTTGTTTTCATACTGTAATGTAAAGTTGCTTTGTGTTTAATGTGTAAATTGCTGCTTTTGTGTCTGTGTAGTATTTTCCAGCAATGTCGAGCTCGAATCGTTGAATCCCAGATGGCTCAGTAGAGGTTCCGACTGTCTATTTTTTGTTATGTAATAGCTTAATAGCTGCCTAAAAGTAACACGACCTATCAGTTACAGGACATTTAGCTGTCTTGTCAACAAAATTCACCTTGACACGGCAAATGTGGATTCGGATCAAAGACAAGTCTTTCCAAAGTAGCCTTCATGTCCTGGTTTGTTTTTCATTAATAACGATTTGAATCTTTCTCTTTAAGGATATTGGGCTTATATTGATTATCTATTAACTGGTGACCATGGCCTTCAAACTTTCCAAGTCATTCAATATGTAAATTTGACTTGCATTCGCGCTTTGCATAACTTCCAATGAGGAGTTTCCTTAAAAAATGCGTTTATTAACTGACATGCTCTTCAAATCGCTGAAAACTAACTTCGGAGGTTGAATACAAATGAGCGGTCTGAGTCAAAGAGGGAAATGTTCTATAGAGTATTGTCAGTCAACAACAAAACATGTTTTTCTTTTTTTTTGTTGAGGCTCTTAGAGCACATCTACCAAAAGAGTCGTTTCCTCTTGTTTGGTCCGTATCAATGCTGTCGTTAATTTTCGTTTTGGCGCGGCGCGTGTTTGAACTTGTTCCGGTGGCAAAACTTTTAAAAGCCGATTCTAATTACCAAAAGCGGTTGTTGCTTTGATGTCCACTATTATGAACATCAATGGCGGAATAACTTTCAACTCAAGCGAAAGTTTGATGAAAGTTTAATGTTGTTGTAGAAAATGGTCACGCGCGCGAATAGTGCGGTCAAGAGGATTTTACAGTCCTAAACCATTAACACTCTATTACACAGCCGCGAAAAGCAGATTATCTGCAATTTTAGTCTAAAAATCTAACTAATGCCAAACTTTCCGCTTGCATAACTGACAGGGCCCTCTGACACATGATCATTTGCTATGATGTAATAAGTCGTGCCCGCCGGCATCAGCTGTTGTGTCGAGTTTTTTTGTGAAGCACAATGTTCAGCCCAATCACTAAGTAAAGTGTCCTTTTGAGGCTCTTGAGGTGTTACCATCGGCATTTTCTCAAACTAGTTGTAATTTGCCGGCAAGCCAATAGTATGATCTTATGCGTTCTTTGTGCACGATACTGGGCTTGCTCTCATTCGCGCTGAATTCGTGCCGCCAGGTTTTCGACGCCGGCTTTCGTTTGAAGCAAAATTTGTTGCAGCTGCAAATTCATTAGTATCCGAGAACTGTCTTACACGTCGAGAAAGTGCCTATAATTTCGCTGCATGCTGAGTGTGGTTCAGTTATTTTGTCTGGAAGAAGAAGGTCTTCATATAAAAACATCACGGTGTGCTCATTGACAGGTGGGTGTTTTATAAAGTTATTGGGTGAGCACATCAGTGCACGCTGATTTGCTCCATCAGCGTGCTCACCCATTTATTCTGTTTACTTTCTCGTCAGTCCTCTTCCATTAAAGCGGGAACTTTCGTCGCTGATTGCATTTTAGTAGAATATCCGTCGGCTTAGCACTGCACCACCGACTCGGCACGTATAGACAATACTTCAAGTTACTGACCGACCTTAAAGGAGTTCACTGACGACTTCATCAATATGTCATCCCGTATTAAAGCTGGTGATGGATCTGGCCATGAAACACAAAGTTTGCCAAAACAAACCTCGACCAGCGAGACTGCTCGAGCTGTTGGTCGTGCATTGCGTAGCGCGGGGGATAAATTGCTTCTCAAATACCGCGAGGCACAAACAGAAAATCGAGAAGCAAGACCAAGACATCACCTGGGCATTCCTTGAAAACAGTTGATGTGTTTGGGACTTTTGGATTAACCTTTTCGCGCAGTTCGTACCGCGCATTAACTCCCACTGGAGAGTCGAAGATGAATAGTGTAGAACTGCTTGGATGTGTGAGTCTTGAATATCAGGACTTGTCACGGTGGCAAACGGAACTTGTGTTATACAGAATGTAATTTTTTTACTTATTAGGAACAAGTTTTATTATCAATAACCCACAAATTATCAGAAGTTTTCTAATTTTGCGTTTTACCTCTCCCCTCCTTTCTTGAAACCCATCAAACAATCCATGGGCGCACAGGCGGGCTTTATGAGACTGTTTCAAGATCATTGCTTTTTGCTGTTGTGTAAATCAACCTTGATATATTTTTTATTGGTTTTTAACCGCATCAGCCGCCCCTTGGGTAAACTTAGCGAGACTTAGAGCCTGTAGGTCATACTTCTTATTAGAGTAGAGCAACGCGTCGTATCATGCAAAAGCAAAAGCCGAATCGTGGGTGTTGTCAGCACGCAGATCATGAATCAATGCTGCATGTTACAAAATGGTGGAAAAAAGCACGAGTCACGAGTTACACTTTCGGCGCGACTCGAGCCACAAAGCAGCTCCGCCGGTTTACCAAAGAGTACGCTTAACTTTGCACAAACAGGCTATGTCTCTGAATACTCCGCTAAATATTTCTGTATTCATTTTGCGAGAGAGGATGTTGCAAGAGCGGACTCTAGTGATGCAAAAGAGGGCACGTCAAAATCCTCCCTCTCACAGACCCAGTAACGCGCGGCAGGCTATTTTCGAACTCTGACTCACCGTGCCGACCGCAGAGAGTTGGGACGTGGCCAACGTGTTGTTTGCAACACTCAGATTTGCGTCATTTCCCATTTGTGCACGTGCGTGCCCTGATGCCGAATGATTTGTGTGGAGCCGCCGGGGTGAATAAGTGAATAGAAACTGCTACGTCCAGGACACATACAGGGTAGTGCTGCACACTTAGACAACGGAAGATGTGAAAATCTTACAAATCTCAGTGGAAGTCAAGACTCTTGACGTTCGTGATCTAGTGATCTCGTTTTCAGTCCACACGCCCAGACCCGCCTGCTTCACACAGTTCTTCTACTCTGCTTTCCCCCCAACGATCTCAATATCGCGAAGCTTCTTCAATCCTTGTTGTCTGATAACTGCCCAAAATAGATCAGGACGTTTTAAAAACGTTACCAAATGACAAACAAACCCAGATGGCGTGATAGAGCCATATGATCTGTTTAAAGTCACTCATGAATGTCATGCACTCTTCCGTAGTTGGATTACGCCCTTTGGCCGAGGTATCGTAAAACGGCTTCAACTCCTCGTGATCAGATCACGTGCAGCGCTCTACATAAAGCAACACTTGAGTTCTGCTCTCAGTCTCGTTTGTGTCCAGCAGCACTTAACTTGATAGAGAAGTCCGCTTTAACGCATTTTGGATCGTCAAATACCTGACTACAAATACATTGTTGAGAGAGGTAAGATACTGGAAGTACAACCAGTTCCGTTATATTTTAGTGACAGCAAGAGTGCATGTGTTCGTCATGTGTAGATCAGGATTAGTAACAGTTTGAACAATGATGCTGGATGTGAAAAAAACAAGCAAACAAACAAAAAAAAACAAAAAACAAAAAATACTATACGACTCTGTTGTGTGGAGTACTAGTCGATATCATGTTAGCGGGACGCTTCACCTATTGCAAAGACATACAGCGCAGGACCCGCCATGCGCACTATGGAAAACAACATCATTAGCACTCAATTCAGAGTGTTTGCCTTCTTTATAGTTGCACGCAACATCTCCGTTGTTATCCGCACCTACGTTTTACATGAAATATTTCTTGTTGTTAAAACTGCACAATCTGGAGGTAGGGGGGCAGTGTTCGAGTTTAATAATTTGATTGTCTTGGATACGAAAATAGCATGGGGGTGATCTCTCTCAAACTTGAGTGAGAAACTTGACCTTACCAGTATTCTCAACCATTATGTTTATCGCGAACACTGTATCTTGGTCACGAGATAGACTAAGTGACCACGGCCTGCCACAAAAATGGGAAGCTGATTTTAAGGAAGCCAAAGGGAGAAGATGGCCAGAAAAATAAGTACATCGACACTGCAGCGACGAGAATAAGGAACGAAACAAAGAAGCTAAACATGCATATAAAATTAAGCTGACGCCAGCTGTATTTTAGCCCGCTCACTGTTAACCAGCAGGGGTCTTCAAAACAGCGTTGCGGTCGGAAACTTATTTGATGTAAAATGAGCGGCGGCTGCTTCGATCAGAGCTGTTTTGATGTACAATCGCGAGGGGGTGCCCAGAAGTTCCGTGACCCTGGGAGTTTTGTCCCGGACACCTGAACTTGTGTTCGGCACGCAAGGCCCAAAAAACCCTTCATGTGCACGCAATCATCATGTCGTGGTTCAATTCAAGTTTTGCAAGCCGTTCTCGTTTCCCAGAAGACCGGTCAAATTCCCAATGTGTGTGCGTACATGTACAGAGTATATATATATATATATATATCTTCTTTTTTTTCGGATATGCTTTGTTTTTGTTTATGTTTTCTCAGTCCAGTTTTGCCCTAATGACTGATATACCTCACTGATTCACGTAAATACCTCTGTGGGAGACAGAAAGGCACTTTCCATTGTGTACATGTTGTCCCGCTAGTTCCATACAGATTAATTCACTTGCGGCCTGCGCAAACGCCACCTTAGAATACTAAGTGCCCACTGGGTTGTTTTGTGTCCAAAACCGAGCACGCGTCGCCAGACAATAACGACCCGGTCGGTTATCAGTAATAAAATGGCTGCTAAAGATGACAAGGATGAAGTCAAAAAAAAAAAAGTTTATGTAAACACCCGCGCGACTAAGTGAGAGTTCAGGGTCTCAATCCCTCACTAATTATCCTGTATAAAACAAATCGAAGAACTATATTTTGCCTTCATTTAGTGGAATAACGCAGCGCAAATTAGATTTGGGGCACAAACCGTGAAGACAAAGGCTGATTCATCCGCTGGCACTCACAAAGGAACATTGTCAAACACATGTTATGCAACAGCTCATTTTAACAATAGATTACCATGGCAACGCAGAACCCAAATATTGCTAACCAGCTGATTTATTCGCCGATCGTTACTGTTGTCAAAAATATATTTACATGCGCTTTAAGCTTTTGCGGTTTTCCCTGTTTTCGTCTTGCTTCTCCACAAATACATCTTCGGTTTGGTAATATTATACATCCCTTTTCCAGCAGCAAGTTGAAGAAATGAATCGTTCCAGCAAAACACAAACAAATGTACAAAATAATAAGTCTTTCGATAGAAAAACTGCTTTGTACAGGAATATACATATTTCTCTGCCATGTTTTCCATCCCTACCCTCCAACATTATGTCTCCATGCTCATGTTAATTTGTTCGAGATCGTTCTGATTTTTTGGCCGAACAAGTCGGTGCGATAGCACCTTCCATTTCTCTGTCCATTTCTTCTATTGGTCATAGAATCGTTTAGTTCATCACCAATCCTTGCCAAAACTCTCCCAATTTCTTTGCAAATGTCTTTGATTTCAGGGCTAAGCTCTGTGGATGTGTCTCCATTGGTGATTTGGCTTTCGCCTGTGTTCTTCTCATTGCTCATAGCTGTTGTGGAAATGATCCGGCTTGTGATTATGAAACGCACCTTCGTGGAGAAATAAAAAAGGTTTCAGGTACAAAGTACGAGCACACTTGATCCTTCAGTTCAATGCTTAGCTGGATATTCGATCTCATATGTAAGTATACACGTATCGACAATCAAGAACTTTTTAAGCAGCGTTATAAAATTATATTAAAACTGTGCCATTGATTTGCGCTCATAACACATCGACACTCGCACGTCTTTACCTATACTGTCACAAGACAAATGCTTTTTATTGCGTTTGGCGATATCAACAACTTGTTGCTCGAGATTTCAGCCTTGAAGACGCCATTTTCTCATTCAAAACATAACCAAAGACCGACACGACCCCTCACCTTTCCAAATCTTCGATGTTTCACTTTTTATGGTCGCGAGAAAGGCATAGCACTGCCCAACTGGCTTTATGGAGCCCTGCTTGACGTTTCGGCTCTCCGGTGGCAAAAAATTCCCGCTAAAAAATAAAAACTGCGTGTTCGCCCTCTGAAAGTTTGAAGTTTTGCCAAGTCAAGGGCATGTTGATTCGGGTGAGTTGTAAGGTCCTCCCTGATTGGTCCATTGCCTGAATTTGACAGGCAACTTATTGTCTAAAAGACAATGGATCACGCGCCTCTTCTTGCCCCTTGCTTCTCGACCAATCACATGTCGTCTATTTTTGATCCTTGACAGCATTCACGTGCATTGGACCGAGGGTCGGTTTTTTTCAAAACAATAACAAAACCACGTTGTTCTTTCTGAAACAGATGGAGCCCCAAAGTTAATAATTAATGTGGATTGTACTTTCCCTGTCGAAAAAGTTTTTCATATTCGAGAAGCCGCTCAGTTTGTCCGTCGAGTTTTGTATCCCAGACGGTTGGGGGACTTTTTTTGTGTTTTCTGAACATTTTGTAAGGTCCTGTATTTATTTCACAACAAACTTGCCCGGTTTAAAGTTTAAACCTGCTTCTTTTGTATGGGGGGAAAGAACGGCACGGCCAGCTAAAGCAAAATCTTGGAGGTGACGCGGACGAAACGAATCCAAGAGAATACAGTCCTTCCCAGTAAATTAAATTTGCTCTGCCAATGTTTGCGATGACGTTATCATCATCTTTCGATCTTTCATATTTATGACTCAGTGATAGTTGAAAGGTAGGTGGCACCTGTCAATCATTTTTCATGAAAAATATCCCCTTTTCCAATGAGCGCCGATGTGCGTGCTCTTCAGCCAATCAGCGCGCGGCGGCTGTCTTCAAAGGGATCAGTTCAGTTGGCTGTTGCTGCGCCATTGCGTGTGTGGGCGAGTGATTTGTAGTTTGTTGGTTCTCTTTTTCCTTCGCTACAGCGCAATTCCTGCAAGCAAGCTTCTTCCTACCGCTTTCTTAACACTCACGGCAACTACTTGATCACTGTGCGAATATTCCCGAATGCCTCTTTGTAAGTTTCAAGCCACGAAGTTGTGTTGAATTTGTGTTTTTCGAGATGCGTAGGCAGTACGGAAGTGCTGTCTCTCTTTGTTTGACGCATTCAGAGCTTTATTTAATGATTTTTTTTTCTTCACAGAGTTTTGAACCTTCCTCCTATGCCACTGCTTGTAATCCTGCTTCTCGCTTGAAACTAAACAACCTGGTGAATACAAAACTTGGATCACTGCGTACTCTACCAAGTCAATAAGATGACCGGAGCAACAGCTGCGCTAAACCCTCAAGATCTCTCTCCTACGATCGACACGTCGATATTTTCCGCCAGCGAAAAATCTATAATCGACGAAGCTTTCGTACTCGCATCGGACTACATCTTTTACCGCCTAAGCAAGAAATTTGACCAGAACAAACTGAAGAGTTTGCCTCAAGAACTTTTGATTCCTCGAAACCCGTCTACTCTCGCTGCTAAAGTACGAGGCTTGGCAACGCACATGGAGGCAGAATATCCGGACTTGTTTGAGTCAGCCTGTTCGAAGCTTGAAATAATGCCAGCGACAGCGAGAATTACGTTTGACAGTGTGGCGAAGGAGCTATTTCAGACAGGGATAAACTGGGGAAGGATCGTGGCTTTATTCACGTTCAGTGGTGTGGTTGCGCACCATTTTGTTGAGATGAATCGACCAGAAATGGTTCGTCATGTTATGGAGTGGATTGTCAACTTTATCGCTGATCACCTTTTGCCTTGGATTCAGGAAAACGACGGATGGGTGAGTTTGATTTGAACGAGTTTATAGTCTTGGCAACAGAATTTTTCTTCATTTTCTTTCAGTATTTTTACGTATTTTTTTTGATACCGTCACCCCAGCTGCCTCAGATGATAGTAATATTCTAACATGCAAATTTAGGTGATTTACATAAAGATAATCCCAAATTTCATCTGTGAAAGTCTTTCGTTTGTTTTTTGTCTGGGTCGACTATTTCTTATGTAAAGTGACTCCAGGGTTTTCTCGGATAAATAATTTGCTTTTAGTCAACGGACAGAAATTTTATCTTTTTTGGGGGTTTTCTTTTCCTTTTCAAAGCAATTTATGCACTGTCACGTTATGTTCCAAGACTTCTTTTTTCCAAGAACGTTTTCTGTTTTTCTTCCTTGGTGTGCTACTATAAAAAGTTGCTTACTCAGTGAGCTCTCGCTTCTGGAACAACATTTATGAATTTCACTGTTTAAACAGAGTCTCGGAAAGTTTTCCTTTGACATCCAGCGAAGATCATAAAATAGATCGCTGCAGTTAAAAGCTGTCTTGAAACAGCCGTGCTTTTGCTTGTATATTGGATTGTTTATTGAAAGACAAGCCCAGATTTTTCTGATACCAGACATTATTTTGTCATGGTAAAGTAATCTGATATGGGCTTATTTGATAACTGTGTCTGTTCTTATTTCTGCCAAACTCAACAAATTTTCCATGGCAATACAACCAAAATGGCACCAAAATCACAAAAATGTGTTGTAAGAGACAATATTGGGTAGACTTTGTTCTGTGGTGCTGCTAAAGCAGGAACCTCATATTGTAAGGGAGGATGTGTGTGGTGTGGTGTCCTTTTATAATTGAGAAATAAGTTATTTCGTGTCAGTGTGCTGCATCTACACGGGAAGCGAATTCCCACGTAAGGATGGTTACCCCCTCCCGCATTCTGATTATATTATGTCAGTGATTGCCCCACTGTATTAATAACTAACCAACTTTGAAGCAGAGGTAATTTTTGCACTGTTATGGTTTCTTTCTATTTGCCGTTTCTGTGTTTGTGTCAGGTAGCATTGCTCCAAAATGCAAATAAAAGAAAAAGGATGATCTGTGAATGACCAGTTACCAGTGAAACCCCTTGACAATGAAAAAGACTTAGGCAAAGCACTAAACATTCAAATGAACCATTCCTGGCAATAATTCAGTTGTCTTGCGACTACTCGAGCCTTGTAAAAAATACAATCAAGTTTCTACAGCAAAACCCGCGCGATGTCCGCATCGAAAGAGATTTAAGGCTACTGCTTTTTGGATGGGACCATGTTGAATTTTACATGTATATGGCTACGTGTAGCTAGCCGTTAAAGGCCCTGCCCCCAAAAATCTCTTCTCGCAGCACCTTGTCGTTTGTCGCTAGTTCGTAGCTCTCGTGTTGCCGGTTTGGAATTACCGCCGACAGGGCCCTGTCTTTGAGGCCGCGCATACAGTATTGATGGGACCCTCCTCCCCCCCCTCCCCTTCGGGATATTTTTCTCCAATTCACGTTGATTTTAGTCGCATTTGTTCAATTTACATGAAGGGTTAATTTTCTATAAAAAAACATTAATGTATGCACGTTTCAAACAAAACGCTTTAGAACTTAGATATAGTTATACTGTACGTCTTTCTTCGTACACGCTATTTCACTCCGATGTGACGTTTATTTATCACTGCACTTCTGTCAGTCAGTTATTACTGTTGAGAGGCAACTGCTGACATAATATAATCAGACTGCGGGAGGGAGTAACCATCCTTACGTGGGAATTCGCTCCCCATCTACACATAGGTTTTCATTCTGTGGTCTGGTATTGTGTCTGAGATTTAAGACAAGCACCTGTAACAGGTGGTAAAGTCTGTCATGACATGAGCAGAGGTACTTATGGCTTCTCTAGTTGTTTTCCTATCATCTACAAATGTAACATGTTAGTGAAAGCAGGATGAAAGTGTTTTGTTTATTGTTTTCCCCCACATACAGCTGATTGAAAATTCTTTAAACTTGTTTTCTTTGCTTTGACGGAGAAGAATGTGAAAATGAAGTCAGTAATGTGATTTGACCTGTACATATTTTCCATGATGATTTTTCAAAGTAAGTGACATTTTTTAGTGAATTTAACTGTCTACATAAAAACTCTGGTGGGAGTTATGGACTGCTAAATTGACCAGCAGAGCAAACATGCTCTTTGTACCATATAATAAAATAGATCATGATACAGAGGTGTATAATGAATCAACTAAGGGCTAAGGGTCAATGTGTGAATGGTAGATGCCGTAGAAGAAAAGCTGACCTTTCGGGCGCTAGCCCTTTGTCATAGCAATACTGTATGATAGAGACTGATGTGTTGGTGAATACAATGTCACATGGTTTAGAAATTATACATGTTTCTCCCTGTTTTTCTTTGTATGACAGGATGGATTTGTGAAGTTCTTCTCGGATGCTTCACAGCCACAGACAGTGTGGAAAGGCCTGTTTGCTGTTGGAGGTTTCTGTGCTGCAGGACTCACGCTTCTGGCTTTGACCAAATAACTACCACATTACCATCAGATGTTAGTATATATTTAAAGCAAAGTGTACATTGCTATCACATTGGGTTCAGCATTACAGCAAATATTTTGGGCCCCGACAAATCTTTTTTGGTGCTTGTTTCAGCTAACACACATACATGCATATGATGTGCACTCCCGTGTACTTGTTTACATAGCAGGAAAACTAAAGACATCTATTTTGTTCCATTTTGTTGGAATTGCAGTTTGCAATATTTGCAGTACCACCAAATCAAACTTGATTCATGCTACAAGACATTGTGACCACTGTACTAACATTTTAATATCATATGTACTGTAGATTTGACTGGATATTGGAAGTTACATGTATTTATATAATTTTTACTTTTGTATTTTAAATTGAAAATATTGTTTCATAACCAGAGTATCCCTTCACAATGTCTGCATAGAGTAGCATAGTTGTTAGCTTTACTGTATTGATTGTGGAGATGCAGATGTCCAGCTGATAGTAGAACCTTTAGAACCTTTACCTTTAGAAACCTTTAGTATAATATTTTGTGTTATATACATGTAGGTAGAACAATGTTGTATATATAAAACAATGTGCATACTGCACATACTGACTGCTTTAGCATATACTTCTGGTTTCTGAGCTTTCAAGGTGTTCCATCAAGCCTTGTTGTCTGTTATAATGTAACATATAATTGAAGATTTCATTATTCCTTTGTCAGGATTGTTATAAGATAAAGTATTATTGTAAAGCATGAATAACAGATAGTGGATATATAAAGTCAGTTGTTCTCACCACCAATTTATTTTATAGTTTATAGTGATTTTAACTCTCTAAGCCCCAAGAGCAGTCAGAGATAAACTCATCCTGCCAACACCTACTCAACTGTACCATGGCTTGAGTGTGGAGTAAGTGCCAACAATAGTTCTCTGAGGGATAATTAGAACATCTTGGGGACTCACTAGAGACCTAAGAACATATTGAGTCAACAAAATATCACATAAGTTAAGTCGATCATGACAGATATTCCTGCCAATGTTACATGTGCGTGAGACTTGTGTAGAGTGGAGTGTGTTGGGGTCAAAATGAAACCTGGACTTTGCAGGCTTACAGTGTTCCGTAAACATGGCACTGTGAAAGAGCTGTTTGTCATTTGTGGTACTGTAGCTACAGTAGTGAACTTTAGTCAGGCACCCAAGATTACTTAGAGCTAGCTAAAAAAAACATTGTCTGCTGGTGCTTTTTGCTTTTAAGTAAGCAATGATACATTGAAGTCTCCAGTCACATTGAGTTCATAAGTCAGTGAGCTGTGAATAACATTGTATTCCTGACCATTGTGTTTGCAAAATTGTCAAAGCCTAAACATGGATGACGGGGCATGAGTCATGAAGTTCTTCAATCGATGTATCTACCATGGACAAGTACAGATTTGTGGCAAAGAGTTTTTGAGAAATAATTTGCATACTTCAGTTTCAGTTGAGTTTGTGATCAATGTCCTAGCTTCTTTTCATGCTCTGTTATCCATTAATTGCCATTGCTTCAAATTACTTGCTAGAAGGGTGTCTTGTTTGGTTCCTGGTTGTAAGGAAAGTCTAGTGCATCCAAGTATTGGGATCAACCTTACTTTGCTACTGTGTGAAGCTTACACTTTGACAAGGAGTGTGGCCTTGTTAGATACTGAAAAAAATTGTACAGTCTGATTTGTTGATGTAAGCAAGTTAAATGGAAAAAAAACTTGTATGGGTATCAGATGTCCACCAGATGGGACTTCCGATACTGTGGAAAGATGGAAATAAAACTTCAGCCTGTATTGATGTTTTTTGAGCATAAAAGATAGAGGCCTCGTCCTACCTTCCCCAAGTTTGGTTAAAATTATCCCTTATCCAGTTTGCCATTTGTTCAGAGTTCAAAAATCTGATTACTGTCCTGTCAGTCTGAAAAATCAGGCTATTCACAGTATCGTAGCCTGCGAATACTCTCGGGGGGCTCAAACAAGCTTCCCGACGGGAGACGGCTGTATTCGCAGGCTAACAGTAGCGCCATAAGTTCAATTTGCCAATGTGAAACCCTCCCCTCCCCTGTAAAGTGTGATAGCTCCTTGTTACCATACCCCTTTGACTACAGTTTTGAGAGGTCTGGTAATCACAGTACAAAATGGCGGCCTTGTGGCGGATTTTCTGATTTCGAGTTGTCCGCGCGTATCACCAACGTTGTTTAATCTCACTTCTGAACCTCTAATTTTGTTTTCGTGAAGGATGCAAAGGAGAATCGCAAAATGTGAAAGCCCGTCGGTAGGCGCTGCTTTTGAGCGTGAACAACTGAACAAGAAGTCGCGTGGAGCGTTCACGTGGATCTTTGTGAACGTCGTGATCTCCTCGTTCTTTTGTTCAGAACTGTGAGTAGCGTAACTTTTACTTCACAAATGGAGTATTGGACCAACTGCATCGTGAGGGCTTTCTGCTACATGTCGGGAATGTCCAATGTCCATCAGAATGCTGTGTCGACCAGAAAAAACAAATACTGAATGTACTGTACCTGACTTTTCAGTATAATATTATAAACATCACTTGCAGTATAAGCGAATGTTTTAAGTTATAGTTATACTGTACAGTATAAACACTTATAGTAGTAAAGAACAACTAACAATGAACATTCTGTGCACTGTTTCAGGGTTTTTGGAGCAGTTTCTAGTTATTTTCATTGGAAACATCCACTCGTTTGGTATGCAGGTAAGTCTTCTTGTTTTGTGGGCATTATTTTGATTAAAGTGGAATGTTGACAGTTTAGGAAAGACAAGCATAGAGTCAAAAAGCAGCAACCTGGAATGCTTAGTACTAAAAAGTGCATGGCTTGCTTGTGTAAAAGGGGCAGTGTAGTGAGATTCCCATGTATGTGCATTTGGTTGAATATTTAAAACATTCACCCAATGTTTTTCAAGTTTGAAATCCAAGATGGCGTCCACAATGGTGGAGAACAGTCATGCGGCAGATCTGCTGCAGTTGCGGGCACCATTTTGGATTTAAAATTTAAAAGTATTGGGCATTCTATCCAACATGCATGCATGCGCATCTTATGACACTGCCCTTTTAACTGAAAGCACTCTGTTATGACTAGTGGTCACTCTTCTTCATTGCAGTGTGTTCCCTTGCCATTTGGTTCACACTCAGTCTCCTGGTGGATCTGTATTATTATTTGAGGCCCCTTTTTACCCAGAGGACAGTCCTTCTTTCACCAAAGCAGAGGCAACTGCTTGGAATTCGGCCATCAGGTAGCTATGGAAAGAAGGAAACAGCACAGTTTAATTTGGCACAGAGCTGTACAATACAATACTGGATTATGCACGCTAATCCGGGATTACTATAGCTTACTCCACTTCTCTTGGCAAACAAATGATGCTATTTTGATCAAATAACAGCTACAGCCTGTGAAAAAAAGGTTTTTACTTAGTAGTTCAAGACAAGTCTGAAGAGTAGGTTTTGGAGAAATCTTACAAAATATAAGAACAACTGGAGCTGATCATTCTCACTGGCTTCCTGTGGGTGCTCGACATCACAAAAACCACATGCAACAACTAAGGTCCTATGAAAATATGGCAAATGATATCCAGTCTTTATTGTGGACCCTCTAAAATACCAAAAAGCATAGTTTTATATAACTTTTCAATTTATACCTAAGGCTTAAAAGATGCCCTTTTGGGTGGAGCCACCTTGTATAGCCCAATCATAGGGAGTATCCACACCCCCCCTCCCTCTTTCATTCCCGTGGGGGTTGGCCTGACAGGGGGCCATACATTTCTTCCCAGTGATTTGATCTATAAGCCACTTTCACAATTGTGTGCAGTCAGTGAAGCTGAGATATTTTGGCGGGACACTTGATGATAAAACTTTGCAGCCAGAGTGGAGAACTGGTTCTTTGATCATAATGCAGGTAATTGCCAATGAGCAGCCGAGCGAAGACGCGAGGCTGTGAGGCGGCAGCATCATAGAACTGTACACGAGAGAAGGGGGAAAAAAATCTCGAATGGAGCGTAACCACTTAGAATGACGTAATGTTTTTCTGCAATTGTTTCAAGTTAGCCAATTAAAATACGAGTTGTTTTGTTCTGCTTGTTTTCTGAGCCAATGGGAGTGCGAGATGCGGAGATTTTAACCAATTGTAGCGCTTCTTCTTTGGCTTTGTTTGAAATGAGTTTTGTATGTTTGTTTTTTTTCATTTTGCTTTTAATTTTGTTACTGTTCCAGAGAGTTGCGCTCATTAGCGAGAGCTATTCCTAGTAATATGTAGAAATAAAACCAAGTTCAGTAGAGGGAATTACTTGGCAGTAACTTATGTAAACAGGTAGTTAAAAGTGCTATTTGCCACTACTCATGATTGTGAAAGCGGCTTATTAGCTAAAAGTAATTCTTGCACTTGCGACACTGTGCATACAATATTGTATGTTAGCAGTATAGCTGTAGAAGTTCTGACAAGTCAGCTAGTATAATTTGTTTCACATTGAATTTGTTGGTGTATTATTTTGTTTTGCTAAAACCTTCTGTTTTCTCCTCAAATTATAGACTCTGGTTTTCGGCTTGCAAGCCAACAGGTGTTACAGTATGGCACAAATACATCTTCAACTTCATCATCACCAGGGACTTACGTTTCCCCTCCACTCTGTAGTACACCTCAAAGACATGTCAGCACACCTCCAAGAGTAAGTACACCACAGAGACAATAAATGCTCTAGAAATATTGATATTTTATCGGTGTTGAAGGGTGTATGATTATTTGTGGTAGTTTGTTCAGAGGACTTGGTACATGTTCAGTGGAGCTCATTTCATGGTGGTTACTAAAGATAGGTGTCTATGCACACATGCACTTATTAAGAAATATATAATATTGCATTCCTGTGTAATATAGCCTCATCTAAACACGTGGGAAGTTGGGAGAACATGAGAGTAGCATAAGAAAACCACGAGGCAGCCGAGTATCATGTCAGCATGTAATATACTCTCATCTTACACAGTTATTTAGCCAATCAAGATGCACGTAGTATCATAGTTATTTGATAAAAAAGATTAATATATACCATTAGGAAACTTCCATTTTACCAACAATAACCATATACATTGTTTTGTGTTTGTAGTCTTCTAGTAACAGAAACAGCCCACAGCTATCGGGCTCTGCAGGAACAACCCTCTCAAGTGCTGCTGCAACCCCTGACACAAGGTACTGAACCATCAATCTCACTCAACTTCTGCACTGTCTGTAAGTTTTAGTGAGCAGGAAAATATGGCCAATGTCGAATACAGTATTCTATAATGTCATTAGGTAGTCATGGACAGCACAGTGGATAACCTGCATTCCAATATTTAAAGTCAAGCTGGTTTTTAGCAGACTGATCTACACTGTCATTAGTACTAAAAGTAAAACAAGTTTTTTATTTCTCTTATTTTCAGCATAAGGACATCCAGACATTCTTCACCAAGCAGATCCCCATGTAAGAGAAAGTGTGACTATATTGAATCATTTGTCATGATCGCACCTACCACAGTATAATAATACTTCCCATCTAATGGATGGCAATTTGATGTCTTCACATCTTTCTTTTGTTCTTATAATATACTTCCCATCTAATGGATGGCAATTTGATGTCTTCACATCTTTCTTTTGTTCTTATATACTTCCCATCTAATGGATGGCAATTTGATGCCTTCACATCTTTCTTTTGTTCTTATAATATACTTCTAGTCTCTCCTAATGAGTGCATCACAGAGCTGAGCGTGCTGAATCAGTATCTCACAGAACAGGAAGAAGAAGGGGAAAGACGTCAAAGAGGTATAACCAGAGGAACAGCTTTAAAATAGATTCACCAATCAGAATTTAGCATACTGTGTAAAAGGACCTAATTATAACAATACAGAGAATTAGAGTAGGATAAAAGGCATACTATTTAGCCTTCAAAACTGACAGAATCACTGACATTAAATAAAGTACTGTAACTCCCTTTATTTTACTCTAGCTGGCCCAGATGGTTTTTCTCCAGGGAGGACACAGAACTGGGTGGCGTCATATCGTCAAGGATACACTCCCCCACTCAATGTGTACAGAGTTGCAAGAAGGTGAGACATCAAACACAGCTGCTCGTACCTGGAAGTTTGATTTGGAATTCACTAAGCACGGCTTGGACAGGCTTGAAAACCATGCCCCCCGTGTTACTGGATATGTCTATCTTTTAGCCAGGTGTATGAAGATATTACCACTGGGGTGGTTGAGTGTGATTTGAAGTAATATTACTATATACACCCATCACATGATGAATGTTTGTTGTTTACAATGCAGGTCACCTGACCTCAGTAATTCACGGGATAATGATGATTCAGGATTTCCCAGTACACGTGCTGAAGAGGTGAGAATATTGCTCTTCAGGTTGTAAGTACCAGTGGTTTAATTAAATCACTTCTTGGTTTGTAAGGTCTGTGAGCTAAACTTTTTACTGTACATGTGGGTGGCCTGGCATTGCATTGCAACAATAAGTAAGTCTGCACATAATTGTACTAAATAATTATAGTACCAGCTGGGCCTCATGCAAACATAATTTTACATATTATTACAGTGATGCAAATCATTGTGCATCATCGAGAAGCAACCCATACATCACTCTATATATATCCTGTATTACTCCCTCAAATATATAATGCAGAATACAATATTCCTTATAATGCAGTATTATTTATTGAAACATGCCAAAATCATATTGCACCACATAGCAGCTGACTTGTGTAATGCAGCAGTTTCAGGCAGTTGCATCAATCACATGGCATTGTTGTGTCCAAGCTGTTCACAGTGCCTATAACTTACCAGGCTGCATATATGCAGTACTTTTTCACAACTCAGTTGCCACATGTTGAATTCTTTCAGATCTGGAGTAAATATAGCATCACACGAGATGATCTGGATTTCTGGACAGAAAATAGCCGCAAGGTACAACGCGCTTGGTCTGAATAACAAACTGTACATCTGTTTACATTCTTTCCACACTGTGTCAAGTTTTCTTGTGATCTTGTGTTGGGCTTAAATTGTGTAGTCAACTAGCTAATATTAATACATTGATCTAAAATGCACATTGCATTTGTGGTCTTTTTCTTCAGTGGCTGTGTCAAACCATCCTAGTAAAAGTAGTGGAACAGATAGATGATGTGAATGACACTCTGTGTAGAATTGGATGTGCAGAGCTTCAAGTAGGAAGTAAGTATAACAGGCAACAGCTGAACTACACAGTAATTGTGTATCCTTTGAGAGTCAATAAGAATGTCTGCCATATTGTTCAACTGTCACAACACAGAACTTAGTATACATGAACCTAGTATGTAAACTTGAATTCATTTGTCATGTTGATGCTATATTTGAAATGAAAGTGAATTGTATGTTTGAAGAATAATATTTCTCATTTTTCTTGTTGTGCCTTTCCAGTGATCAGCCTTAGTGTTGCTAGGCAGTTGGCCATCACCAAGGCTGATCTTGTCCCCACATTCAGATCAATCATTCCATTCCTGGAACTCAGCAGCAATCAGGAATATGTAGTGCAGCGTTTGAGAGGTGAGGCTGGGTTAGACAGAGCTGCAAGTTTTTCACTGTTTTAAACTTAACTCTGAAGAAATTGCTTGTGTGAATTCATTGCTAAATCTGCTGTAACCTGGACAAGCTACAGTACAAGAGAAATCTGAAGATTTCAGGACTCAGGAGTGATATGACAAAAAAATTGTGACACCTTCACTGTGTTTGCAGAATTAGCCAATGGAGGCTGCATGGGTGTCTACCGATGGAGCTCAGGAGGACAGTACCGAGGGAAACCATGGCAACAGGACCTGCCAGCAGACTCACAGGTCAGCAGTCAGCGCTTACCATGGGTATATGGTTGTTTCAGGGGGAGGGGTAGGAACAATATTCTTCGAGTGCTGGGAAACCTTTTTAGTACAAAACATCACTAACATTGAACAATATGCATGATACACAAGGATTCTTGTCAGATACTGCCCCACCCTATTCCATGCTGTAGGATTGTGCAGACTCCACTACTACAGTGTGGGGCTGTGCTGTCTCACTAAGGATTTGAGCATTGATAATAGAGCACTAACTCATAGCATACTGTAACAACAGCTCTACTGTATCATCTACTCCCCTATTCAATCGATTTTGGGCATTAATAAACAGGAGCCGTGTTCACCAAACTTGCATACGAACAAAAATGTTCATAAGTAAGACTTATGCATCAGAACAATGTCGAACTTACGATGCGTAATTCTTACGAACATTATTGTTCGTACGCAAGTTTGGTGAATACGGCCCCAGAACACTAACTCACATATACTGCTGTAACAGCAGCCCTACTGTATCATCTTTTTACTCCTCTGTTTATCCTGTGACAGCTGGTAATGCACATGTTCTGTACCTACATGGACTCGCGACTGCCTGCAGATCCCAGATTTCCAGATGGTAGAACTTTTACAGGACTGCACTTCCTCAAGACTCCAGACAAGCCAGGTATGCATGTCTCGCTTATCTCAACTCTGCAAATATATTGTGTTCATTGAGGACTAAGAGGGAATAAAGGGAGAGAGCCAATTCCCCACCAAGATGAATCTCAAAATCTAAATTAAGATCTGCATTTATCTATGATATCCAATGTTATCACTTGGCTACATGATGTCTTGTACTAAATGTGGCAAACCTAAAAATAGATTTTGGAAGATTAACGTCGTCACAGGAATTGCCTCCGAACCCATGATGCACCGTGCGAGCAATGATTTTTGTAGCCCATTTTTTTGTAGCAAACTTTGGTCAGATATTTGGCAAACTTTAATAATCTGACCGAATCCAGCAGTAAATCCAGTCATCGTCTCCTTCAAAGCGTTTACACTTGCAAGTAAACTTTATTCGGTCTTGTATGTGTTTTCAGTCATTGGGCTTTTGTATCTATACGATACCAAGTAATAACAGGGCGCACAGATTATCATTCTTCAAAGGAACAGACTTTGTAAACTTCTGAAAACAGTAAATCCAGAAAGTGTGTGTGCTATTGCTGCATGACTTGGCTGCGGCAACATGTTTACAAGTATCCTGATTTCTTGAACACAGATGCAAGGAAAAGTGACCTGTGCATTTATGAGTCCCGTCTGCATCCACCGCACTTCAAGGTTCGTTCTTGTATCGGAATTAACCGTCCTACTCAACCCAAGTTAAACCTCCAACTCCTGAACTGTCCCAAAATGAAACCTAAAGGTGTGACCAATCAAATGTGAGATCTGAGTGAATACATTCTTATAGCAGTATTCACTTCCAACTCTTGAACTGTCACAGAATAGAGCACTCAAATGAAAGCTCTCAACAAGTACGTTATAATATGGAAGTTACGTTCTTTTCATTTGGACAGAAAAAAGAACACAGCGGAAGGGTTAGTGTTGCTTGTCGCTGCCTCCTCAAACTGCGCGTTTATTTTTGCTCTTTTTCGTTCATCTCTTTTGACCGGCTTGTATTACTGGGTTTTCAATTTGTCCAAAACCGCCGTTTGTGTAACACAGCATCATGGCTCCCACAGGTTCTGATCGAGGATGAAGTGTACGATATACCAAAGGTAAACGTTCCTGTTTGTGTCAACTGAGTACATGTATTGTATATTTTTGAGCAACACAATGGAATGCTACTCCCTGTGAAAACTAGTG
Organism: Plumapathes pennacea; assembly: GCA_964036295.1. Lineage (NCBI taxonomy): Eukaryota > Metazoa > Cnidaria > Anthozoa > Antipatharia > Myriopathidae > Plumapathes > Plumapathes pennacea. The sequence continues at coordinate 982,204 of OZ038465.1, read as the reverse complement.
TTAATCTGTATTGGCGTGGAGATAAAACGTGTGTGATGTATCAATTTAAAGAGACCTATCACCGTAGATGCTTTGCGCATCCATGTTTATATTTACATCCGGAGATCGACTTTCCTGAGGCGCCCACGTTATGATTGATTGATCTGACTGTCGCTGCTTGCCGTATTCAATACACTTTCTGAGTTGGTGCTGATTTATTTCGCGATAAAACGTAAAAAAACTTGAGAATCCGCCATTTTCGTATGATACGAAAATGGCCGCCGTCAGTCACTGGGCGCGCAAAGCATCTACGGTGAGAGGGTCTCTTTAAGGTAACTCCATAAAAGTGGTTCAAGCTCATGTTTTCGAGCATTAATCTTTCGTACTGTAGGAGCAAGTCACTTAGTCTAATGAAGAGCTAATTCTCGATACTTAAACCACTTTTACGGATTTAAGCTTATCCATTTTAACCATATTTTTGAACTATCCATTCACACAAACCTGCTGTCTTATTTTCCAGGGAAGAAACAACTTGTTTCACGCTCTTATTTTCTTTCTACACCACATCAAGATAAACCATTACGGCATGTTAGGGTGAGTCGGTCTTCAGACATGTTTCAGTTTAAGTCGTCAGTAGCAGTGACTGTAGCAGTTACGGTAAAGGGAGCAAGTGGCGGTTGGGCTGTAGTTGTGTTTGTGTTTGAGTTTGGTAGTCGCTCTATTTGGTGTTGTTACAGTTGGCGTTTATTATTGTGCACGTGGTTGTTGTAATCAGGCCTTGGTTATTGAAGTGGCTGTGGTTGTTAGGCTTATTGCTTATGTCTTTTTTATTTTTCTGCAGGAGAGTGAATCTAGGAATGACTGGAGTGAACATTTTGTGCATCTTAAACAAAAAGTAGTCAACAGTGTCAACGCATTCAGTTGATCATAAGTTATGACCTTCATCTTCACCGCGTCCAGCAGCATACTCAGGAATAGCACAAATTACGGACTCACTCAAACAATCTCCTTCGACCAGAGTGTTTTGCACGCCTTGTTTTGTTTTCATCCGGGAATTAAACAAGGCCGACAGTCCTGCCCAGTGCATTTACGTTTTTTCTAACAAACTTCAGTACGAACGTCGTACAGAACACTGCATCACTGCATCAGACTGAGCATCCTCGAATTTTATGAGCCTGTCTTGACGTCACATCTGTTGGTCAGCGTTCGTCGCCATTACTATCTAACTCAACTCCATTTTTTTTGTGCACAACCTGTTATAGAAAACGTATGGAACTAACGTATACTTGAGTGTGCAGTCTAAGGATTTTACAAGCATTTGTTATATGAATATGGTTTGATTATTATTTAATTTTTCCAAAGGACTAAACAGTGTAATTTTTGACATGATGGGCCATTTTTACCTTCCATTTTTGTAAGCTAACCTTCCAATAAAAGGACTTACCTATTCCTCCTATGCCGCGGTTTCTTCAAGAGATAATGGCAATCCGGAGCAATATGGTTATATAGAACTGAAACATCACCGCATCAGAACATGAAAAGACTCTCTGTGCTTCAGTATAAAAAAAAAATTCGGGGGGGGGGGGGGGGGGGGGGGGGGTAGGGGAACTTGCCGTAACTTTGATTCCTGAATGAAAACAAGTCGCACTGTTATTATAATCCTAACTTGTGCTGTTATGGTGGGAGACATGATGTTCAAAGCAGACTGAACCGCGTCTGAGCCGAACTAGACTGAACGAAACACACTTGGGCGGAAAATTGGACGTTCAGTCTCAATCTGGACATAGTTTGTCTCTCGCGTTTTAAATGAGATGTCAGTGAGCTACCGATGGTGAACTCCCAGGGAGGAGGGGAAGATAAATATTTGTCGATGCCAAACGTGACACGGGACCCTGAGGTTTGCAGTTATGAGGTGAACTATACTTTAATATTGTTGGCTTAAATTTGACATAACAGAGACCTACACCATTCCTATAAAAAATTATACATGTTGTACGCTTTTATAAACTAACTTCAAATTTACCTTTCCCACTACTGATTTCAAGGTTAATAAATAATAATACACCTTTTTGTGTTCTAATGGTTACAGGATATACAGTAAGTGGTACACATACTTTCCTCTTCCAGCAACGAGCAGTCAATGGCCGCTTAGTGCTTTACAGAGTCACCGTTTTCGGATGACTGTCGAAAACCAAAGTAAGTACACCGCTAACCTACGGTGGCTACCGTACTAATCACAGAGGCTGTAAGAAACACTTTCAACCAATCACAGAGACTGTAAGAAACACTTTCAACCAATCAGAAGCCAAAGTATTTGGCGTTTGGTTTTTACTTTAAAGAAGAAACCAGCAGTGCGAGGAAACGCCATTGCCACGTGCTTGCTTGTTTGCGTGAGGACATCGCAATCAGGTTTTGCTTTTGCACCAAACTTGTTTGGACCAATCCGAAGCGTCGCAAACGCAAAACCAAAGCAATCATACGATCATTATCGACAGTCGCCCGAAAACGGCGCTAAAGCGGGCTGGTTCACACATACGACGCACGCGTGCGCACGAAACTAATATACGGCGCAATGCTACGCTCAAGACGAAGGGTTGGAACTTCTGACTACTTGATCATCGAGGCTTACACGTAGAAATAGCGACGTAAGCACAAGAAGAAAGAAAGTCCAGGTTCACACGAAACTGTTCTTTAAACTTGTTCTTATTGTACTTATGTTTTGTTTGCGTCGTACACGTGAACCAGGCGTAAGGGCCGTCTCATTAGCCAACGGGCATGCTGTTCTCTGGAGCAAGAACAGGAGTAGCTACTACTGCGGCGCCTGTATCGTAACTCCAGATGATAGAACCGTCCTCTCCGTTTAAGGCGAAGATTGTCTTGTCCGTACTGGCGCCATACACGACGTTTCCGCGGCTGACAGCCACGGACGAGACGACGTAGTCACTTGTCACTGGCGCCCAGATGGTCGCTCCGTCTGTTTGATTCATGGCTAAAATACGTCCGTCCCCAGAACCTATGAACAGCTGAGAGTACAGGATGAAGCGTGGTCACGTGGTCACAGGAACAGGAGCGTGGTCACGGGCGAAAACATGAACTGTGTTTTGTTGCTTTTCATCTGCCGTTATTATCTGATCTCTTTTCATTTCTGTTCTTTTCTGATTCTTCACTCCCTCACGCATTCCCGTTTTTTCCTCTCCCATGTTTTCCTGACAAGTCTGCCTACTGTATCTAACTTTCTAGTCTTTATTAATATATGTCAAACGCTCTTTACATCATGAACACATGTCTTACCTTGCCATCCTCGGTGATGACGGGTGATGACACTACTTCTCCTCCAGTGTCCACCTTCCACTTGAGTTTCCCCATCAGGGGTCCCCTGAGTGTATTGAGCGCTACCAGCTGGTCCTTAATGAGCCCGATAAACAGCGTTCCGTCGAGTTTACTCACAGCAGGAGACGACTCGATCTCGGACCCAGCGTCATACGCCCATAACTGCTCACCCGTTTCAGCATTTAACGCGTAAACATGAGCGTCGAGCGATCCGAAGAACACGGTGTCGCCATCTTTACTCAAGGCAGGGGAGGCGTAGACATTTCCTGCTGTTTCAAATCTCCACATGACGTCACCGGTCTCTAAACTCAGTGCAAGGATCCTTGGGACATCTTTTGTGGGCTTCAACGGGTCTGCCACGCATCCTGTGTAAAGGGCCTTCTTTTGTTCTTCTAAGACAGCCCCGCCCCAAAAGGCGCACTGCAGATCCTTCTTCCAAATAAGGGAGCCGTTTTTGGCGTCAAGAGCATAGAAGTGGTAGTCATGGGAACCGATGTACAGAACCCCAGCATTACTAACTTGCGGTGTTGCTATGACAGCACCTTTGGTTTGAAAAGTCCAGACGGGTTTACCAGTGAGAGGAGCAAGTGCATACACAAAACCGTCGGCGGAGCCAAAGTAGAGCATTTCACCATCTGACTTAAACACAGCACTGCCCTGGATCTTGTCATAAGTCTTGAATCTCCAGCTCACCGCGCCATTCTTTCCTATTGCATACATGTAGTGGTCCTCTGAGCCCACAAACACTTCAGGTTTAACGGTTTCGTCACCGATATCGTCCGGCTCATCATCTGGAATTAAAAACGAGTCAGTGAATGAATAAGCTAGTGTGTGAGTGAGTGATTGAGTGAGTGGGTGGGTGGGTGGGAGGGAGCCTTAACAGAGTCAGTGAATGAATGAGTTTGTGTGTGAGTAAGTGGGTGGGTGGGTTGGAGGGAGCCGTAACAGAGTCAGTGAATGAGTAAATGAGTGAGTCAGTAAGTCAGTGAATAAATGAATGAGTAAATGACTGACTGACTGACTGACTGGAACAGGTAAGTGAGAGGGGGAGCAGCACAAACGTGTAACAACATGCAGATGTACAAAAGGTGAACAATAACATCAAAAAGTCGGAGTGAATAGGAGGAGGAGGACTACATACAACAAAGTTTGCAGCTCAATTGACAGTTGATCAGCATCCAGTCCGGGTTTTCACGACATTCTCCCGCGGCAGCCCAGCTGGGACACTGTTCATGAACATCGTTACACTCTACAAACAAAACGACAAAAAGAAAGCTGTTACTCTTCTGAGTTCTCTATAGATTCACCCATTCAACCGAGTCACACTCGCTCACGCATCATCAAGGCACATATCCACTCCCTCTGATTACCTGTCTCACTCACTTAACACACAGGTCCACTCGCTCACTCACTTGTGGGTTCATTCACTAATGTGTATGTCAGTCAGCAGTCAGTCCAAAGCAGCGTATCCACCAGCCTGGAGCTACCAGATTTTCCCGTTGGGCTGTAGACTTTCCCAACAATTTGCTCAGAAGAAAGCTGGGCTGAGTCATGGCTACAGCTTAACAAGGAAAGTTGCAAAAAATCCTGTCATCGCGATCTGAAGTCACCGCCATGTCTTTCCATCGATTACTGAGTCACTCGTATGTCACTCACTCATCTACGTCACTTCCTGTTCGTTTAGCAGTAACAGATAAAGAACGATTCGTGCACCTTCTTTCTTGATGTATTTCCTCTCTAGTGGATGATACTCGTACAGCGTGATATTAGTCAGCATGTCTATCTCTTCCTGCTTCAGGGAGAAATCAAGAGCCCTCAAGTTAAGGTGGATATTCCTCGGGTTCTTGGACCGTGGAATGACAGTGACGTTCAGATGGATTGCCCATCGGAGAACTACTTGAGACGACACGAACTCGTAATGTGATGATAACTCAAGAATGAGCGGCGAGTTGAGGACGGGATTTTTGTCCAGGCCATGGAAATACACCCACTGGGTACCTATCGAGGGACGAGAATTAGTGAATTACGTATGACCAAAAGTGTATGGACCACTTTCTCAAGGTTGCGGGCGTATCCAAACATCTCCTGCTAGAAAAAATGCGTGAATGTTGCAGAAAAACAGCGGAAAAAGGCTTCCGATCCATATAAACTCGAATTTGAGTTCATATACACGGAGGGCGAAAACAAGTTAAAGTTGTGGCTTGTTGAATGCATGCGCAAACTGGTTTATTGGATGATGTTCATAAAAAAAATCGCACGGAAAAAATACCGAATTGTAATTTAGCGCACCCTCCAGACTAGAAGAGAGACAAATTTAGCGCATGATCAACTTCACGATATTTTCTCTTTCTTCATGGCAGTACTATCTGGACGTTACACACTAGGTTCTCAGCGGGAGCAGATATTGTCTGTTCATTTACTGATCTCTGCGGACCACGTGTTCACTTACCCAGTGTAGAGTAACCAATGAAGCGGATGTTGTGCTCCCGACAAAATGCTCTGACTTTCTTTGCCTGGTGAAATGGATCAAAGAAGTTCTCCACAGCAGACACCGGCACCGTCGCAAGTTCTAGCAGTTCTTCCAGCTCTTTTACTGCAAAGTTGCTCACCCCCAGGCTGCGGAGTTTCCCTCGCTTGTGCATCTCCTCCATGGCTAGCCAACTTTCTTGCCATGTACCCTTTGGTTCACCTAGAGAAACAAATTTATACATCGAGATCTCTTGTGTACACAAGCAAGCGAAAGCGCAAGTAACCGGTCCACACGATTAAATTTGTGAAGCAAGTGCAAACGCATTAGCGCAAGAGAACTTTTACCGTGTGAACCAGCCCTTAGCGCTTTATAACTCTGCAGACTTTGTAGCACCAACCAAGACATTCCTGAAAATACACACACCTTCTCCACACGCAAGGAGAAAGTTATCGCACTCCTGGCTGTGAATGAGAAACAAGTCGATGTAGTCTGTGTTCAACTCCTTTAGTGACGTTTCCACCGCATCAATGGTTGTGTTGTATCCCAAGAACCGTGGATGAAGCTTAGTGATAATGAAGATCTCTGATCGTGGAACTCCACTTTGGACAATTGCCTCAGCAATTTGTCGCTCTGACATGGGGTAGCCCTGGGCCGAATCGATCAATCTAAAAAGTGAAAGAAAAACCAAATTGGTTATTGCCATGAATACCACCACAAAAATAAAATAAACAAAATAATGATTACCCGATACAAACACGACATAAAAAGGGAGATGTGTGGTCACCTGTAGCCAGCTTCTAGCGCTGTCTTGACCGCAGGCAAAGTGTTGTTCATCAGGGTTGCTGTCCCAAACCCAAACACAGGCACTAGAGGAAAACAGAAGGTGTACACTGAATATGAAAACAAAATGAAAAAGAAAAAGAAAGAAAATGCCTGGCGCAAAGAAAGTAGACAAAGGCAGAGCAAGAACAGCAGAAGTTCAAAAAAACATTATAGTACGATTGGTTTTAAACCAGAAAACAAAATAGAATAGCGTCACATTATGCTCAATTCTCTCGACATAAGATGGTAAAAGTCCAATACCAATGTGAAGCTAACTGAATCTATCTTAATTGAAACGTAGACATAAACCATCTACAGGTCGCACTATTTTGCTCAAAACTTCAGCTTCCAAATTAAGGGTGTGGCTTACCTGGTGGACATATATTAGGTAAAAGTTGTACCAAATTCAGTAATAAAGCAACAGGATGTGGCTACTCTCGATGACTAACACAACATAACTTTTTACATGAACTTTAGCAATGGATCAGTAAAGTAAATGTTATTATGCATACTTGTGAATCCACTTGCAAGTTTCACATCTGTGGGCCTTTGGTTCTGTTTTGGAATTCTTAGGTGTCCACTCTTTGGGTCACTCGTGTTGATCTGTAGAATTTCACTCAAAAGAAGTGTCTGTCCTTGGCAATGGATGTTGTCTGGTTGTTGCTTCACTAGCTTGTCAAACATCTCTGTGACCTGCAGGCCAAGTAATGCATTAGATCAATATTAATTACAGCTGTTATCATTCCCCAGGATGATCCCAAGGACTTTTCAGTGTGGCTGAAGGGTGGCATAAAAGAAGGGCTCAAGTGACTATATATTAAGATAATATATAAGTAATGTCATAGAGTCAAGTGTAAAAAACACTTCCTCTATTTAGTTTTAAATATTACTTTTGAAACAAATTAAAATAATTTAAAAATAGAAAATTAGCTGAAATAGTCACTTGACCCCTTACCATTTCTGTTACAAAAATGAGGATGGTGATTTTCCCAAGGAAAGTTTTCTCACCTCAATCACATTGATGTTTTCCGATAATCCAGCTTCTGTAAATTGGTCTTCAAAGTTAAACTGGCCAAACCAGATGTTGATGCCAATATTAGGACTGCCTTTAGAACGCACATGGTGGTACCAATACTGGGGAATGTAGAGCAAATCACCTGTGATATAAAGAACAATATTTAAACATGAAATGCACATAAAAATTAGACATATTTTAAAACTGATTATATGTGCAGATGTGTAAACTACAGATACTACAGTATTTATTCATGGTTTAAACACTTCATAGTAAATAATAAATATTAATTTAAGCATCTAGGGAAGTGTAATATTGATCTAATAATCAACCACAAATTGATGACTAGAATATTAACAGCATTTTAAGCTACAGATTGAATAAGCCTCAAACAAAAATATTTTATCCTCAACTAAAACACCAACCTGCATGCACAGTTATTTCATAATAAGGCACATCCGCCAACTTGCTGTAAGTTTCCAAGTCAAGCTTCTCAGGATCAAATGGCAGAACTCCAGCAGAGATTGAGGGTTGGTCGGCATAGAGACTGTTGCCATAGGAACTGTTTACAAGAATGACACTCTTGCTGCCTGAGATCATAGCCAGTACATTCTCATAGCCATCATGGTGAAAGGCAGAGCTAGTATTGCCGCTGCTCATTAAGAGGTTCACAGAGTCAATATTGGAGGATATCTTATCACAGTTGATGAATGATGGCAAAAGTATGTCCTTCAGCATTGACTGTGTTGTAAATGGAGAGTCTAAATAAACATTGTCTTCTTTATAGATCTTTAGAAACTCTCTTAAAGTCATTGGTTTTTTAATTGGCAATTCATTCTTGAAACTCTTGCGGAGTTCCACACTAAAGACATCAGAACCAAAATATTTATCAAGGTATGATTCACTGCTCCAGTACTTTACTGCCGGCCAGGAACTGGCAGCATTCCTAATGACTACAGGTTGTCGACCAAAGATGAACTTGCGGTAGAAGTCGGCTGAGCGTGGGGCATATTTGAGTGATTTGATCTCACCCTCTGCTGGCCTGTGTTCACCAAATGGCTTTAAATGCCCTGAATAAGATGGAAATGTAAATACTGCATTGAGAGGGAAACTACCTCCCATAAGCCAGATGGAAAGAAAAAGGGGCAAGCAGAACTATTGGGAAGAGATATGTTTGAAAGGAATTAAGAGAGAGGACAAGAAAAAAGGAAGACAACATGAGGGGGAGAGGGGGAGAAGGTTGGTACTGCCAGCCCAGTATTTTTTTGATAGTACCACTTGATTTCCTGTAATTTTTTTTTCATTCTTTGATCAGTGAAACTGTCAGATCTTGAATACAAAAATTGTTGTACTCACCAGACTTCCCAGTGAAAAAAAAATCCTGTGTACCAGAACTAGTATGGCTGATGTTTATATAGGAGAAATGATAGTCTAAACGTAACAGCTTGAATGCAAAAATACAAGTGAAAGATTGCATGCACCCATGCTAAGCACATATTAACGTTACTTAGTTACTAAAAGGAAAAGTTTCCGTGAAGTCTTTATTCAGATCAGAGTTTCAGCAAGAGCATATATCTTTCATCAAGCAGGTGATGTGACATGTTGTAAGTAAGACAATTACTGGGCATTTAAATATGTAAAACTGAATATATTAACTTGAGTAAAAAAAAAATTAAAAAAAGACCAAGAAACTCTTAGTCCATACGCAAAACAAAAAGAGCATCAGTACTTTTGTTTGTTGTATATTTCAGTCATGCTTTAATTCTTTTGCTTTCTTGTTTTCCCTTTTAGGTATATTTTTAGTTAATTTTTCTGTGATTCCATTTAGCTTGGTCTTTCTTTGTTGTCCATATTCATGAATAATAATCTTTAACTTTATAACAAGTAAGTCACAAATATATAACTACAGTACTGTCTTATATAATACTATAAACTTTATAAACTTTATAAAAAATATTAACCCACATGCTTGTTGGTTTATATAAGCGATTCGTAGTTTAGTAAAGTATATGAATTATTTCCCGAATCAAATGTTCAAACTGTAATATCAGATCATCAATACTGCTTATGCATTATATGGCATGGGTCACAAGATTTGCCAAGCTCGTCTCTAAAACTTAAGATTATTGATTGAACTGATCGAAGAAAACATCGGTTAGTTTCGTCCCCGAGGTCAAGGTACACGCTGAATTTTCAAAGAGCATGCTACCCTAAACTCTCTCACACTACAACTCTTTCAATAAACGGACTCTACTAACCTTTCTTCAAAACGCTTGAACATCCATCTTTGTCACAAAACTGGGACGTGGAACAAATGGCGATCGAGATCAAGTAAAAAGCAAGAACGCTTCCCACAGTACGACAAACGGCACGCATTGCCTCCAGAGCTCTTTCTTCGCCGGAGAATCAAAAAGAATTAAGATATTCGAGAACATTTATGGTCTTCAACACATCTGCCGCTGGTCGACCGCCATCTGTTTTGGAAGTGACAGCGGAAGTCGAGGACTAGGGAGAGTTGAAACTTTGATCATTTGAAAATGAGTGGGCCTTGATGCACCTAGTTTTTTCTTCGTTTGACTATTGTGTAATTAGTAAAGAAACTTGATGCTTTAGTATACGCAGGAGCGTCTATTATTTTACGAATCATGCAAATTTGTGAGGCAAAACACTTTTACAGTACGTGCGCTCTGATTGGATGAAATACACAAGAAAAGCACTAAAACTCAACCGCGGATAAAATAGCCCTGGAAAAATCGCATTGACTGATTCGCTGAGAGAACTTCATTTAGCTTGGAGAAAGCGTTTAATTACTTTTAGAGGTGCCTGTCCACTCCCAATCCCTAATTACACAGTGTTACATTTTTACAACGTTTTATTCGACAATGACAACGCCAAAGCTGAGTATATACTAAATTAGTTTGTGCTAAACTAGTTCTGTAATAACGGTTTCCGTGGATACCGATTTTTTTAAAAAATGGAAAAATATTTAATTGCGCCGCTCAGTGAAAGACATAGCCTGCGCCACAGGCCCTTGCAACTGTCCGCGCGGCCTACTGTCCGAGTGACTCGAAGCCTGGTACTTTAGCCTGGAAGTTCTTCCGTAAAGAAAAGCGCTTGCTGTGCAGGCTATGAAAGACACTTTCACGTCCGCCCTGAAAAGTTACCTGATGGTGACAAAACATACAGGCGACTGGTTGTCAAACTTTAAAACATCAAAGCTTCTGCTAAAACGAAGTAAGACTTGACTCAGACTGTGAGTGTTTGCAAAAATTTACTCGGTGTTAGAGTGACCATAAAAAATGTTCAATTTTACATAATTTCAAACAGTAAGGAGTTAACGGATCGACCATAAAAACAAACCGCCAGTCACCTATGCGATCTGAAGGTGCAATTTGCTGCATGTACTACAATCATGGTCAAAAGTCGTTGGGACGCTCCACTTACGCACATCCGGAACACAATGTAAATCCGTACAACCTATGGGGGTTTCATATTTCTTGTTTTCAAGTCCCTCCCCCTCCCCTCCATTCATTGAATGGGGGGGAGGTGGTAAACTTGAAATCGTCCCAACAATTTTGACCATGATTGTGTTTGTTCCGCAGAAGTAAAATCGCCGTTTAAGGTTCTTGGGCTGAAGGGACGGAAAATATTTTGATACACCTTGGCAGATATTGTGTCAAGAAATCATTTTACGTCTAGTTTATAAAAAATTGAAACGAGAAACTATCCGCTAGCAGAAAATAGGGCCCACGTTAGGCTTCTAAAGGTTAAAAGGTCTGGTGACAGGAAATTTATATATTTTTAAGTAGCTACATTTTACAGTGAGACGATTGATTGTAATGAAAAGATGCTAAACATATTTAGTGTAAAGGAAAATGGATCCTCGTTGAATTTCCTACTTGAAAGGGAATACAGTATTCACGTATGCCGAGTCTGGTACCGGGGTGCAGCTGTTTAGCGGCGGAAATTCGCCGTGACGGCAAGTTTCATTCACGGATTTTTGTTATAGGACTTGCTTATAACACCTGATATTTTGATGAATCGAATAAGCTTGCGAATAGCCGTGTTATGGCGGCGACAACTGTTCATGTGACGTCACACGGAGGTTGCTCAACATTACACCAGACAATACTCCGTTGTTTGTTGTCAAATTCGGCAGTTTTAAAACAGTTAAAAACTGGAAAAGTGTATTACCGGGAATAGTTATATCTAAAGCCCATATTGGTGCATAATCCGCTTAATGTTTCCCTCGTATAGAAGGAAAAACAACAATACTCCGCTGAACAACAAGAAAAGAGATAATTAGATTCAAATTATTTGTTTGACTTTTAAGGGAGTAATGTTCTAAACACAAAAAATGCTGTCGTGAAATTAGTAAAAAATGCATTGAAAGATTTACCTAGCGTTTGTCAAACATATCGCGTTTACAGTTTTGTTGAAAATGTCTTGAATATTTTTATTTAGCATTTTACTGTGGAGTATTGATGGGAGTAATGACAAACTGGGCCAGACGAGGTCAAACAAAGAATCAAATTTCACTCGAGAATATGGCACCGGCTAAAAAAAAAGAATGCAACTGTTATGTCCGATGTCTGAAACACGTATCGCACGCTTGCTGCACTGCATGATGCTCTTATATCAGGCAGAATACAGTTCCTAAGCACACAATGTAACAAAACGGCTCTAAGTAACGCAATCGGCACTTAACGGTCAAATATTATACACGTTTGTGAATTGACTTCAACCAACTCTGAAAAGACAGTTATCTACACTATAAAGTATTCATAAACATGCCCGAGTTTGGTGGTTGTAGCTCTTTTTTCCTTAGTTCCAGAAGCGTTTAAACACTTTTTACCGTTTTCAGACAATCATGGTCAAAAGTCGTTGGGACGCTCCACTTACGCACATCCGGAACACAATGTAAATCCGTACAACCTATAGGGGTCTCATATTTCTTGTTTTCAAGTCCCTCCCCCTCCCCTCCATTCAATGATGGCCCGTGGTGCAGCTATAAGCTGAACCATGCTCAGCTACCCAACATTGAATGGGGGGGAGGGGGTAAACTTGAAATCGTCCCAACAATTTTGACCATGATTGTAGGTTGTGAGCTGTCACCCGCTTCTTCCCGCCAAAATCGTGTAGCGAGCTCCTCAAACCCTCAATCGTACAAGTGCGGAGCTAGGCTCAGTCCCCAGACGTCGGTGTTTGCGCTGAAACCGCTGACGGCTGGGGACTGAGCTGCCACCAGCTCTATCCTAGCTACATTCTAGCAGTAGATATAATACCATTTAGTCTTGCTTTTATACAGTCTGCACAGTGCTCGCTTTTACTCCTAGACCTCATCTTCAGTGGGAAACTTTGAGTAATAATTAAAAGCCCTTGATCCTTTGCGCGCGGTTTTGACTTTTCATTTCTGGTTGAAAAAAAACCACCTCCGATTAGATAGAAGTAACTGTGCGAGTTCAAGTAATAGTAATGAGGTCATAGTGTGCAGCGATTCCGGAGAAACATGTTAATCCACCTGAAAGATCGTACTCAAGTCCAAAGTTAGACTTTTTCAGAGCTTGAAATTTGTAACAGCGCCACATCTTTCCAACCATGTATTTTTTTCTGTCAAACAGCGCAATACAAGTCCCCGTACAGCTGGAGTCCACGAAATGGTCTTGACAGTACTGGTTGCGCTTGGTCTCCACTGTGGCTGCTGTAATAAGGAACAAGCCCGAGCCATTCAATGACGTCACACTGGTGTATGTATGTATGTATGTATGTATGTATGTGTGTATGTGTGTATGATTTGCTCTTATTTTTCTCTCCCCTCTGTGTCGAAAAGATCAAAACTTGCATACAATCAGCTTTGTTATAGTGGCAGAAAGAATTCCAGAAAGATTCATGCGATTCTGAGATTAGGCCAAAAAATTATCATTTTCAGAGAAAATCCAAAGGCTGCTATAGCGTCCTTCTCAGAAATGGCCGATTTTGACGAAATATTTTGCCACCTAGTAACAAGGATTATTTATCAGTTTGCCCCATGGGAAACATTTTCACCCCAGAAGCGAGGCGTTTGCCGTGCTATTTTGTTTACACCTTTGTTCGCCGCGGTTAAAATGGGATTAAAACAGCTTGGTGAGCAACGGGTACTTACGGCTCAACCCGTCTGCGGCTCTTCATGTACAGTATTCATACACCAGATTTCACGCACTTTCGTTCCCCCGTATTCAATTTATGTAGTTTACACGACAGGTTATTGTAGAGTGAGTGAGGGCTTAATATTCGAAGGGAAAATTCCCAGATTTCTGTAAAGGTGCAATAGCGCGTGCATTAAGTTGAAAGAGAATAACCGCTTGCTGTGACTGGTCTTAAAATCTCCTACCTGCGAGGGTGCACGAAGCCTTCGGGTGATACTTTACATTGCCAGTGCGGTGGGCAGTGTATCGGAGTCTAGTCCAAGGTAGCACGTTGCCATTCCACAAGCCACAACCCCGAGACTGTGCATAAACAATGCCAGTATTGAGAACATGGTCCCAAATATTCAGTCGAGTTAAATGTCCTTGGAAACTCTGCCTAAGCTCAAAACTGCCGCCTGACAAGAGAATGGGGGAGAAAAAATGACATTTTTAGACCAAACCAGAAGATTTTCGATACCGTCTTCAAGGCCTGTCCCAAAAATCTGTCCCCTGTTTCAGACCAAGTTTGATTTATGATCGGTGTCTTGTTAACGTCAAAACAACGGCCTTCGTGCAATGGCCAACGTACGTACATCCATGTCAAGCTATTCCCGGAGCAAAGGGCGGTATCAGATCAACTACTCTCCATCCACCCTCTAATCAGGGAAATCTTCCTTGTCGTTCTTCATACGTGATCGCGAGCATAACGAATGGCAGCAACGACACCGCGGACTTTAGTACGTTTTTGAGTCGACCTTGTGGTCACCTATATTTTTAGCCAGCGGTCATTGCACACAATTGTGAATTTAAAATTCAGTGTAACGCTCGTTAAACCTCAAAACTTAAACAAGAAAGTCGATACCAGAAGTTGGTGTTCAACACAAAGTTAGTTCAATGCATTATCTGTAACAAAAGTTGTACACAAGAAAAACGGAGCTTGCACACGAGGCGAACGCTTATTAACGGAAGTGACGTCAAGAACGAAAATGACGTCAAGAACGTATTTTCACGGTGTCAGCGGCAACTGCACTCACCTAAGGCGTCTTGATCTTGGCCAATTATGAGCGTCCCGTTTCCATTAATCACATGCCCTGTCCGATACCCCGTCTTCGTTTTCTTCACTTCGCCCTGGTGCCACATCGTGTAAGTACCATCACTGCTGCTCCAAGCCAGACACAAATGATACCACGCATTGTTGTGTAGTGTTCCCACGTTTACAGTCCTGCGTGCGAGAAAATAATCATAATAAATAGTCTGTTTATGCCCGAGTGGCCTTGTGCCTCTGTTACAAGACGAGGCCGTCAAGTAAAAAGCCACATGTGAGTAAAAAAATGGCCTCGTGTGAGTAAAATGAAAGGTTTTTAAGGTCGCCCACTCCACGAAGTGGAGAAGCGACCTTTATGGGATTGAGTTGTCCCTCCTTCACTCTGCGTCCACAATGGAAATCCATATAAAGATGTGTTCTTTTGTGTTCTATCCAAATTTGGGCATTCCAAATTTGGGCGTGACGAACGGGTTAACTTGTCGAAGGTAGTTTCTT
Source organism: Plumapathes pennacea (assembly GCA_964036295.1). Classification (NCBI taxonomy): domain Eukaryota; kingdom Metazoa; phylum Cnidaria; class Anthozoa; order Antipatharia; family Myriopathidae; genus Plumapathes; species Plumapathes pennacea. Next base: position 966,884 of record OZ038465.1, on the reverse strand, counting down.
CTGATTTATTTATCATGGTTGCGAAGCATTTGAAGCTTGTCGTTTGGCCATTGAGCCTGAGTGTTCCTACAGTGATAGGGCACTCACTGTACTGTGATTACGAAGCATACCGAAATTGAGCGAGAATGTTCGGTCGAACGAAAATGATGAAACTGCATGGCTATTATGCCGTGATCATGAAATGCAGCCACTGTGCCGCTCTTTTGTAACGAGGGTGCTTCTACAGCTGTAACGCATATCGAGGTTGACACAGCGAGGCAATTATGCTCGAAACTCAACACCGTTTGGTTCTGTGGAACATGTAAGGATAAACTGGTTTTGGCTTGCGTTCTTTTAAGAGTTCACTTAAAAGTTCACCGCGGAAATTTCGTGGATTCGATATTTGATGGATACCGCTACGCGATTGCAAATAACTCTGTCGCCGCTACGAAACTTTCTGTGGCGACACGAAATACTTCTGGGAATCATACATTGCCTGCTGAAATGTTTCTTCCATTCGATCATGTAGCTTTTGTTTCGCAATGGTCAATGTGTACTAGAAATGAACAATACACCGAAATAGTCCTGAGCATTGAGTTTGCAGTCACAAATAGACTGAACACGCTGTGAACAAAACAGCAGTAAACATGTATCGTGTTTCATTCATTCCTCGCTTTCAGTCCCGCGGGCTTTCAGTTTTATATTTGTTACAGAGCACGAATACTCTAAAGCCTGAGAGAAGAAACGCATTCAGTTAATAAAAGGAATAGATAAGTATTGAAGCGAAGGCTGGATTAATCGTGGCCTCTGATTAGAAATAAATGTTCGAAATCGATTGTGTATAAAAAAATTATGTCACGCATTACTCAGCTTTTCTTGCCGGCTGACCCCTTCGCTCCTAAGCTCAAAATGCAGAGACGCTCAACCTTCAAGAAGCAAGTGTATGAGTGTTGTAATCTGATAATTCATAGTTTAGTCAGGTTTCATTGGAGCAAGGTGTCAAAAGCCAAGTTATCTATACTGTGTGATATTTTTCTGGTGAGAAACTGAAATCTCTCTTGAGAGTTCCGCTCTTGTCCCTTCTGTCCATTTTAGTATATTCTGGTCTCCACGCAACTCACGCCGCAAGCTCACTGGCAACGCCAAATCAAATGGGTCCCTGCAACTTCATCGTTCGAGAAAGCTCGCCATTTCTGGCCGTTGGTACTTTTCCCGGTCGTCTTTGCACTACAGAGATCTATTTAAACTAGATTACCCTTGACGGGTTCAACTAGCGATCCAATTCTTAAAACGTCCTCCCACCCTTCGAGTTTCGTGCACATTGGAGGGTCTGGGTACCAGATTGCTCAGATTTTGCGCAAACAAATTTCTCTTACTTTGGCGCAAAAAATTAATCCCGATCAGACAGTGTAACATATATGGGAGACCTTACAGCGGCCACGCAGCTTTGATTTCATTAGGCCTCGTGAGAGTAAAATGGTTTGTAAAATGCATGAACAGAGAAGTAAACGGCTCAATTGTGTACTTCTCGCATTAGTTCTCTGTGGAAGGTGATGGTTCTCTACAAAACTGATTTCACCTTTTCCAAGTATTATAATCCCCGAAAGCAATCTGTAAAATAAGTTCGGTAGTGCTGACTTTGTACAGGAAGAACAATTCGTTGTATGATCCTGGGATCGCATAGGACAGGAAGGTCAAATAGCCAGATGATGTGCTCGTTTTCACCCAGAAGCAAGTGGTAAATGCTGTTAAGGTTGGCATGGAGAGCCAAGACACGCGGTTGGCAGTCGTCCGAGTTACAAACTCCAACTCAAAGTCCGTTTCCAATGCTGCGAATAAAAACAGGCCTTAGTATTCCAGTAAGGTCAGGTTATAAAAAAAAAAAAAAAAAAAAAAAAAAAAAAAAAAACTTTCACAAAATTTACAGACAGGGAAAATTTATCATGGTGAGTAACATGAGGCGTCCTGCCTGTTTCATGATATAAAAAAGTATGAGCAATCGTGTTCCATGATGCTGTTTTAGTAATTTTCAATGAATGAATGCAAGAGTATATTTTTTCGTCATTCAAATTCTCCCCACTATTAATAAGGAGATAAGGATTATTTAACCTGTTATTTAACCTGTTATTTAACCTGTTATTTAACCTGTAAGTTAGTACCTATAATTCTTCGCACAGTAGGCAGTTAATCCAACCATGCCAAAGATTACAGGTTAAATAACTGTTTTTATTATATGGCACTGATACTACGCACGCTACGATTGGTTAATTTACCGGTCCATACTTTCCTGTACGGACCGCAAATTGATTTTACGCACGTTCTGATTGGTCAATTTTACCGGTCCATAACTTACTGTACGGACCGCAAAATCAGTTTGCACATGTGGATCGCAAATGGTTGCTCGAAAAATTGCTAAACGTTTGTCATAAAAGGCCCAGAAGTGCAATGGGAAGTTTAAACGTTCCGGATACTCACTGTTAAGTTATGATGATCGGGGAAAGCTTACAATCTTGGAAAATGACCGTTACGAAGAAGGAAAACATCCGAGGAAAAAATTGCTTGCGACCTCAGCCGTCATTGACAACAAGCGCTGCAGAGTATGGAGGGTTGTTTCACCTCTGTGTTAAAATTTGCACACTTCCCAGGAAGAAAGCCTACTCTAAAGGTGGAAAGCGAACAATCACCGTGAACAGTTATGACTAAAACCGTGCAAGAATCAAGTTTTGCAGACATGTCACCTCGTCATGGCACACTGTGAAGACTGTAAATAAATTTTTCACAATGCACGAGAACTCTGTATTTCGAAATCACTGACTGGGACAAAAACGCCGTGGTGATTTGAGGACGTTTATTTTGCTGGAAGAAACCTAAACGCTCCACGAGGAGGCAGGAAAATTAAGCGGTGAGTTTTGAATAATATAACTTTCAACGATGTGTTGGTCGCAGTTTGTGATGAAATGATAATTTCTTTTAATGCCATTTTGCCTTCTACATTATTGTACGTGTAAGAAACTTATTCAAAAGAATAAAAAATACTCTGAGTTACAAAGCAGTTTCTTCTGGAAAGAGATAAGACTGCAGTTTTTTTAAATCTTTAGTGAGCGAGCAAGGGCGCGTTCGAGTCGTTCACCGAATAAAGTTCACTGCAGTGTCGTTGTTTGATTTCATTAAGCTCAGAACAAATTAGTATTTATCTAGGCAGTTGGTTCGACAGACGCTTATTTTCTTTCAAGATTTTCAAATCGGTAGAATTGTAAGCTGTTAACTGAATTTGTTGTGAAAACAAACGTGCGTAATTCATGCCTGATCGCGATTGATGTTGTTGAATGAATGAGACGAGTACTCGTTGGGGCCTTGTTTTGTGTTTGCCGAAAGATCTAAAGCCATATAATAAATATCTTATTAACCTCGTTTGCTTGGTCCGTACCGTAAGTTATGGATCCTCGTTTTTTTCGTCGCCTTATGGCCCTCGCGCGAAGCGCGCTCGGGCCATAAGGCGACGAAAAAAACTCGGTCCATAACTTACTGTACGGACCGCGCGCTCGGTTAATAAGATCTATATAGACGATTCCCTAGGGGGTTTTATGATCCGAAAAGACTCTTGAGAAAGCTATGGTGCACTTTTGTCAGTTGAGAGAATATTAGTAAAACACTAAGAACTACTAACTGACTCACCGTCGGTGTTGTCTGCCCCAGTGTTGGCGATAACTCGTGCGCCTCCCTCGATGTTTGGCGCCAAATTCTTCCACGATACAACGTCACCAAACTCAGTGCCCATGCGCGTGGACAGAGCGACAACAAACGCTTCAGACAACTCTGTACTCCACATGTTAAAGCCGCTGAGATATCCGACAGAACAGCGGTTTTCCTGGTGGTCTCCATCGTACGTAGTCAGCCACTGCCCAAGGTGTAATTTCCCACCCGACGGAATCGTCACTCCCGCTTTAACGTTATCGTTGTGGTATTTTCGCACGCCATCCAGATAGTATCTCAAGACACCCGTGTTCTTCCACGAAACGCAGATGTGATGCCACGTGCTATCGACCAGTGCTGGAAAATGGGTATTGAAGCTGTCCAAATAAAAGGTATGGTCAAACGCCGAACTTCGCATGAGTCGAACTCAACGCAAATTAGCTCAAACAATGGCCTCATCTGCTTATTTACATTGAGTTCGACTTATTTGCTTATTTACACTGAGTTTGACTCGACGAAGCGCCTCGTGAGTCCACAACATTTTGTAAATCGTTGTAAATAAGAGTCCACACCACGGCAAACCAATGGAAATTTGTTTTTTTACCACAATATTTAGAAATATTCAAGAAAGTTTCGCTGTATTCGTTCTGTATTTCGCTGCAAAGCGTGGCATGCTGGCGTCAGCATCGTTGTCTGGACTCATATTTACGACGGTAAAGCGACCAATCAGAAAGCGAGAAACTAGTGAGTTGTGGTAAAACGTTGTCCTTCAGTCTTCGATACTTACGCTGCAAAAAAAAAACAAATGTCGGCCCGGGATCATTAATTTATTCAAAGCACGATTAAGGCCCTCCTGGACTAGGACCTATTTGCCATCTTCACTCCTTACAAAATGATGTTTCCTGTATGATTTGAGCTGTAACAAACGTTTTTAGTTTGAATTTAGGTAAAATCCCACAGTACGATAGTGAACGTGACCCTGGCAGTTATGAAGCAGCTTAGACAATTACAAGGATAGCCTGGAAAAATATCCGACGCCCGGTCGCTTTTTCCCGGGCTATCCCTGCAACTGCTTATGGTTACTTCATAACTGCCAGGGTCACTTTCTATAGCGTACCAGCCCGTACCTCATACACACCCATGTTTCGCAGTTCACATATGTGATTCATCACTTACATCATATATCCTATCAACCCTACAGTTATCGGCCAAAAGGTCAAAAGAAAGAGTAGTCGAGCTTTTGAGCAGCCCGATTCTGAACTCTGGCAGACTAAAGTTTGGTATTGGTTAATTGTTCTTTCATCAAAATAGCTTTTGGGGGAAAGATCACTTTAGCTGTACATATCTGTTCATGCAGTGGAACCAGTCCATGCACACTATTTTTAGAATCTGAACATTTTCTACTGATACTGGTATGCAGCACCCGGAGCGAAGTCAAGCATGTCTTGGCAGATAACGCGCTCTCACAAGGAGAGAAACGTAACACGAAAAACATAAGCAACAATACTTACTTCGTCCCCGTGATATATGTATTTAAACCATGTAGACCTCCAATGAGATTTCCCAGTGCCGAAGGTTGCCCTTCGGTTCGGTACGAGAACACCGTGAACATGGCTACACGCTTTAGGAGCCAAAAGCAGAAAGTCACTTCAGTGAGGGCCGGCAGGCTTGGACCTGTGACGTAATCCTTGACGTCACAATTTGGAAACTTGAAGGCAAAATCTATCTCTGGGACTGTGACAAAATCAGAGAAAAATAACACATAATCACGTAAATAATTTATTGACTAAATTAAACAGATTGACTCGAGGGAAAATGAAACTGTTATCAGACCTTTTGACTGACAAAGCGACACTTTTTGTTTTTCCACTCCAACTTGTCGTCCGTGAAGGAAGTCTCGCCAGTCCAATGCGTCACCAAAGTCATTTTTGCATTCTCTAGCAGACAAATCTTTTATCTTTCCGTAAGATAAGAGTTTTCCCCAAACATTAAAACGACTCAAGCTACCAACGAATCCCTCTGGTTGGTCAAATGCTCCTCCCAAGACCAACAATTTCTGCCCGATCACGATTTTACCTGCGATTGCAAGTAGCGTGAAGATATTAACCAAATAAATCTACGCTAGGACTATCGGAAACAACATACAGGGGAACAAACATGTACAAAACGTGAATACGCTGCACAAATTACAAAGCAGTAGACGACAGCTCATGGACGCGTAGCCACTGGGTGTCACTATGCCTTCATATTTTCAATGAACCAAAAATCTAAGAAAAAGCGATGTCATACAAATTTGAGCATAAAACAAATGTAAAAAAAAAAAAAGAGAAAAAAGACTTAAATGTACGTGTCACATTTAAGTTTAACAAAACAACATTATAGAAGACCTAAACATCACTCGTTGGACAAAGCCTATTGCGCGTAGTATTTGTAGCTAAGTCTGCATCTGCACTACAAAAATTAAGGAAATATTTTCGAAAGTCGAGAAGAGAGGCAAATGTTGTTACTACAAGTTGTTTGTATCACAAATTTCACGTAACACATCGTATCAGCGCAGCATATTAATTACCTTCCTTGAGGTGCTGAGATTTTGCAAAATCTTTCGGCTGCCCTGCTCGCCACGCTCCATCGATGAAAACATTCCACCGGCCGTCATACTGTGCGTGCGCAACACAAATATGATGCCACGCTCCATCATTCAGTGGGTTAAGAAGATGAAATAGCCTGGTACAGAATGTAAAGGACATTTATCTCGCATGCTGCCAGCATCCATTCAAGGAACAGTTCGAATGCATCCAGGCAAACTTCTTTTGGGAAAAATATATTTTCAATGCTGACGTTATACGGTCTTGTGACATAAATTATACTTCAATAGTATAGGTTTAGTGCAGTGAGGCCTATTGTAGAGCTATAGCTCTCTTTCTTGGTGACATTCATAGCAGTGGGAAAGCTGAAACGGCTATCAACCATTTATACTGTATTAACTCCTATTCACCCCATTATTATTACTATTACTACTATTATTATTGTTATTATTGTTATTGTTATTGTTATTATTATTATTATTATTATTATTATTATTATTATTATTATTATTATTATCATTATTATTATTATTACTATTATTATTATTATTATTATTATTATTATTATTACTATTATTATTATTATTATTATTATTATTATTATTATCATTATTATTATTATTACTATTATTATTATTATTATTATTATTATTATTATTATTATTATTACTATTATTATTATTATTATTATTATTGTAGTAGTAGTAGTAGTTGCTAGTGATAGTAATAATAGTAGCATTAGTGAGCTATACTACACAAGATGTTTAGATCCAATAGCTAATCCTTCTAAGTAATAAAAGTATTGCAGATTATCTTAATATTGCTCTATACCTTTTTTCTCCTACAAACATAAATTCGCACTGCATCATGTTTTCGCATCTCAGGTAAAATCCAGTGTTCTCAGTGTCTCTGGCCTGGGAAAACAGCGTTCTCCAGCCTTGGGCTTGTGTCTTGAACCAGACACAAATGGTGAAGGCTGAAAACTGAGTAGTGAAATCTACTTCAGCATAGTCGGTCGGGCTGTCAAACACCAGGTCGTAGTTTCTGGCATCTTCTGTTGGAAAAAGCAGTGAAGAAGATCTGAAAGTGCGTCAGCGAGATGAACGAAGCAGCTAGAACAAAAAGCAATGTGCTCACAATCAAGAAAGCGGTGCCTTCTTAGCCATTGCTTCTTTGTCGGCATTCGAGCTGTGTTTAGATTAAATCTCAGACATTACTAACTGGATACTGGATAGTACGTCTAATAATATCAATTGCCAGTATTCGCAGAATTATACTCGGAAACCAATACATTAGATTTAGTACATCAAATCTGAATCGAAGTGTTCATACGGCCTCTATACGGCCCTTGATGCACGTGGGATGTTCCCATGAGAGACTGGTCTCCTGCTCACACGCTCTTTGGACTTTCGTAACGCAATTTTCCCCTCCACGTCGTCACGCAATTTCTCCCCCACGTTCCCGTCTGCGCAGGAGGCTAATGAGAGACTGGAACCGTGCTCATATCACTCACCCTTCCAGTATTGACATCGATCTCCATATCGTTCCTCAATACAGAGACACTCGAATCCTTGCCCCTCTACACAAGAGTCCACGCACTCGGCATGAAGACAAGGCGAGGACGCGCAGGCATCAGGGAGCTGGGCAAGAAATTAGACTAACGTGTTTAAAAATATAGTCAAAGAACTTGCATGCTGATCAAAATATTATTGCTGCTATATGAGTTTTGTGTTACCCTACGGTGAAATAAAGTGTAAATGAATAAGATCACGCATATTAGTTTAAAGAACTTGCAGTGAATCACTTTCGCCTACTGTTCCTTTCTATCTCATTTAAACTCCTCTTTAAGAACCAGTGTATGAGTGCCTGGACCACGTGTTTCTGACTTGACAGAGCGGAGTACTTACATTCTCTTGAGTGTCGTAATAATTGTAGCCAGGTTTACTCGTCAAGTCTGAAGACGGGTTTGCTTTTTTGTCATTCAGTTCACACGTGAGTTGCTGTTTGTCCGAAGACTCGCAATTATAGGAGGCGCACTGGGGATGAGTCATACACTCGAACGAGCAGTCAAGTGCGCTTGACACAGAATGAGTAGATATCACGTGACCAAGCAAAGCAAAATCTGTCATCAGAAGATATGGAGTCACATGACAACTACTGTGGGGTATTATATAGAGGATATTACACGGCGGCGCGAAGATATGAATTTTATTTTCGAGTGGTAAAAACAATATCTTATGAACGAGCGCTTCGCGAGTGAGTAAAATATTGTTTTTACTACGAGAAAATAAAATCCATATCTTCAAGCCGCCGTGTAATTTTCTTTTTATTATATTAGACACGAGTGTTTTACGAGAAATTGCACAAACAACTGTGCAAAAGCTGGAAATGATGCCAACGATATGGAAAATACGCCACTCGGATTCCGCATGTAGTTTCGTATGGATTTTACGCACGGTATATTTTCCAGTAAAACACTCGTGTCTATATAATAAAATTTAATATTTAACCTACCTCTCTCAACTCATAAACTATAAAAATGCCCCACTATCTCAAATGGAAACGTTTTGGGTGAAAGCAAAATTAAGGGGAATATTTAGCATCCCCTGGTGATTTTTAAAAGATAGGAACAAAGCATGATGACAATGGGTTATGGGAGTTTATGGAATGGCTGAATCTAACTCATATACGCAAAATTCAGACCATACTGTAAACTGTTATTCATATACTTTTAAATCACTCACTATGTATAATGTAAAACTTCAGAAAAGCCTAGAAATTATAACTATATAAAAATCCGCGTGCCTGGGCAAAATTTCAAACAATTGTAACATCAAAGACACTAAAGGCGCGACTTTCACTGACATAGCCATAAAGACGCAACTGATAGAGAATGCTTACTTTTAACAGGGTTGATGAATTTTCCCACTTTCTCACACTGGCCTCTAAAAGGCGCATTTTTTGTGCATTCAGCGGCTGGTAAGGATAAGAGAACGAAGAGGCAACAGAACCACATCAGTTCCAGCTTCATTTCTGGCTGGACGGTCTCGAAGAAGATGACTGAGGACGTAGCAAGATAAACTAAAATATGAAAAAGATCAGGCAAGAAGTATCAGAAGAAAAGTTTCAGTTTTCAACGAGATAACAACTTAACCTTAACCCTAAATCTAAAACCTATTTATAGCTAACTTTCCTTGTTTCTTACGGAATAACAAAGGGCACTTTTATCATAACTAATGTACAGCAAATTTCAGTGTAGAAAAAATACATTTTGCCAGAATTTAAGATAGTATATTTTCCCGAGCACTTTAAGGCCAAACAAAAAAAAAAATGTTGTCGTCGGGTTACCGGAACCACAATATTTTTTTTGTTTGGCCTAAGCAGAAGCTATGTATGCTAATTTTGGAGGAGTGCACACCAAGTGTTGGCTGTGAAATTCAGACATAAGATTTTACTCCTGATATCTAATAAGAAATAGATCTTGGAGGAATCAAATGCTGGGTCTGAAATTCAGACACATCATTATTACTCCTGGTACCTAATATAGAGTTAATCTTGGATGAATCAAGTCCAAATGTTGGGTCTGAAATTCAGACACACGATTTTTACTCCTGGTACCTTATAAAGTTAATCGTGGAGGAATCTAGCCTAAATGTTGGATGATAGTGTCTAAAAAAAATAATGGTCTGTCCGAAACGGGTTTAATTTGTTGTTTGGTAAATGACCCATTTGTAGTTCCTCCGCAATTAACGGTTTCTAAATCTAAGACCATTAGGCCCATTCTGTTGAAGACCAAGTAATTTTAACATCTTTTTTTTTTTTTTCAAAAAAATAAAAATCTTTAATTTTTGGAGGAATGAACATTTAAAATCAAAGAGATTTCTTGATTTCGGCGGATTGGAATAAAGTTCGCAAAAGTGCAGATAACGGGAACTTTTGGTGGGAAAATACTACTTAGAAAAGCTGAGTTTAGTTTAGAATCCCTTGATTTTAGATCCCCCTAGATCTGATCATTTATATTCCAGTCTAAGATTTGCATTTTGTAATCTCGTACACTTACCGCTCAGAATTGATGAAGAAAACGGCAAAGTTTCAATAAAGTAATGCTTGGTAAATTGGCACCTGCTTTGCACTGGTTGCGTGATTACTATTAATGTATAAAATCATAACAAAATTGATTGAATTTTGAAAATGACGACCAAATGAGGTATAATAGAGGACGCTTTGTTACTCTTCATGATTGCATTCTCTGAACGATTCAGTGCAGTAGAAGTAACAAGGACTAGATATCCCAAGAAGATCCACGTGACTTGTGTCCTAACTTTAGCGCCTGATGAGGTCTTGAGACTTAGACAACTTTTGACAAGAAACTGAATTGTTTTTCCTTAATATTCTAATTAATATTTGAGCTAAAGATTCCGAGTTGCCATACAAAAAATGACTATGACTAACTCGTTTGATGTACAAAAATAGGCGTTATTTTAGTTTTTCTTCACTTTCTTCAAAATAGTGTATTTCAAGGCCGGAATGAGTCATTTGTTTGCAAGGCATTTATCAATCTTAATTAAGAGAAGAAGATTGCTTTTTGCCATTTCGCAGCGTGTAATAATATATGTATAAGCTTCATTCAGAGCATAACTGTTCAAACGAATGCAGCCCTAGGACGTGCAAAGCCGACATTTCTCTGTTGCGACTTTCGTAAGTATACGCGATAGTCATTTACTATTAAAACGGCCCATGTAGCCCCAGGACCTTCATTCTGAGCAAGTATCGTGTTCTAAGGTTACTTGTTTATAGTGTTTCCGCGTTTATCTTAAATATTTTAACATTCTGGTCGTTTCGGAATTCAAAAACACCTGCCAAGTGACCGTCGCTCGTTTCTTGTGTCGAAATACTTTATATTGCATCGTGTATCTTAAATGTTACTAGTTGCACGCATTGCCGCAAACTGTTGGTTTCTTTTATATGCTTTAAACCGCAACCCAAACTTTTGAAACTACATCCAATTGGTCACGTTATTGTTTCTAGTCTTTGGATGTAGTCTGTCGCCATAATTCAGGTTCACTAAGCCGACTCAAGGAAACTAAAGTGATATCTCAAATATTTAATTTTTCAATATCACGTCAGTTTCCCGCTTTTTGATTAGCTTATGATTTGGACGAAGAAGATTAATTCAACTTCAGTTTTACCTCCGCAATTCTTGCGAAAGCGACCTTTGGCAATTGAATTAGAGAACCAGAAGTGCTCATACTGGCGAAACTTCTTGAGCTTTGTCTTGAAATTCAAACATTAATCTTTCTTGAAGAACAATTTAATCTGATTCATAGGCATACAACTGAACGACATATCAAGTGTCTGCTATTTTGAGGTATTTTTATAGAAATTAGTTAACACTAACCACCGTAACCTACAAATTGTCTACTTTTTCGATTTGTCAGTCGTCGAGTTTTGACCAATATTCGTTGAATCTAGCTGAGCTTGATAATAGTATTTGTGCTGCAAGTTTGAAAGATTAACAACGTCCATAAAAGTATACTGTAAATTGCTCGCTGGATGAAATTGCTTTCACGCTGTTATGATAAACTGCTGTTAGACTCCAGTGTCGCAATCAAAAATAGTTTATTGAAGACCCGACCTTAAGTTAGTGATATTTGTAGGGAAAAGATAGCTACTTATCTAGTTGTGAAGCAGTTGAATTATTTGCATAGATTCCTTATTACCTGATTTTCCTTTGCAGATGATGTGTGTACACACAGGCGTATCATTCAAGCACCTGCTAATCACAGCAGGGTTTCTACTGTTAATGTTGGTTGTCAAGGGTTACTCGGCAAACGAACCATTCAGAGGGCAATGCCTCAGGACTGGTAATTTTAGAAGGGTTCTAAAAGGTAAAACTGCGCATGCGTTGTGTAGATTCATAAGAATCCTTAGTTCAGTTATACCGGGTTCGGCTGCCAGTCCGGAATAGTCTATATATTTTATATTTGTATGTTTGTAATATGTATGTATCGTGTTTGGTTTGTCGCCGAGCCCTCCGAGGGTGCTAACCTCGACGTGTAGTCATGTTATATATAAATCTAAAACCATGTTAAATTATCCATAGGAGATCGGTCAAATCGATAACTGCTTGTGGCCAAACAGAACAAACACTTCTGTGACGTAGCCGTCGCAACTGCTTATTAGCCAATCACAAAACGCGAACAAAATGCTGTTACAAAAAGTAGCCCGTTTTTGTTTGAAAATGCACCTTTATTTATCCGTTTTGGACTCTCGTTCACACAAAGACGGAGTTTTTGGTCACCGAAAACCGATATTTTTGCATCTTCTGAGTAAATAGTGTGAACATGGCCTTTTGATCAACTACCTCCCTGTCAGTCTGTCGCGCTCTTTACCAGGCTCGCTCGGCTAACCTCGCTTCGAGAATAATGCACTTATCAATGTAAAGCCCGAGGTGGGTGGGATTTGACAACACGGACAATCCCATCTGTCGGGCATTTGATTGCTAGTCGCAGCCCGAGCGTCGGGACATTTGTCTTTGACCGGGAAGCGCCTGGGTCCAATCTTCAGACGCGGTTACATCACGCGTTCAGGAAGTTGAAAGTATTTGTCAGTTGTTTGTTGTAGAACTTTTCTGCCCCTGGGTGGGTCTTATTATAGATACATTTGAATAACATTTATGTCCCCACCCTCGGGAATTTGACTGGAATTTTTATTTTTTGGTCAAATCCCCGCCCCTTGCCCGCACTCCCCCCCCCCCCCCCCCCGGGGTTTACATTGATAGGTGCATAAAACAAAGATGGCGGCTTCAACCAAGGAATCTCAACTGGCGTGTTCACCGTAATATGAAGTGAAGGAGTTTAAATAGCCTCGAATTACTGCTTCGGACTGGAGTTTTAAACCGTCGACTGAATTTAACACTCAGTTGACGAGTCGTACGACCCATCGACAGTCGTTCGCTCTCCGCTTTTCGATGAAAGGAAACAGAACTTCGTCGTATGATTGTAACAGGACAATCCACAAGAAGCCCCTGATTACATGCTGGGTTTGAAGGTGACGCTTGTTTTCAATATTGCATGCATGTTTTTACACAGTAGACCACAACTCACATGACAGAAATGCACGTTTTAAGGTGAACATCAGTCATATGATAGCTGGCTTAGTGAAATGCGTCGTTTTCGAAAATGATTCTTGATCAAGCACGTGAAAAATGTTAGTTTCATTTGATTTGTGTTTTGACGTGTTGTAACAAAGTTGCATATTAAGGCAGATATATAGCTAATCATTGACAGCCGGCAAAAACTTCACAGAATTGACAAAAAATGTAGACTGATCATTGGAACGGAAATGGAACTTGTTCGACATTGGCGTACTGACAGTTCACAGTGGAAGTGAACATATTTTGGCACAAATAGCGCAAGATTATCATATCCACTTTGGGCGAAGAATTTGAATACCGGACATCTTTCCGAGCCTGTTGTCTCTGAGACAATTCCAATTTCTGGTATTTCAAGACAGGTTCTTTGTGTGGTGCGTGTTTACGATATTTTAGGCCGTGGTCACACTTGCGCTTGAAGCACGCTCACCTTCGCTTGACTTTACCATAATTGATTGTGCATATGCTTGCTTTCACGCGAGGCGAAGCGTCAAACGAACCGATGTCCATTTCCGCGTGCTAAGCTGGGTTCTAGCGCTTGTGTGACCAGTGATCACAACCTTAAAATTATTGGTGGTGCAGTTTATGTGTAGTGGCGTGTAAGTTGGGTGTTTTTTTGTATTGTGCGTGTGATGTACACCCGTGCGCCCTGCGTTTTCTTCCCAAATCATGTCTTTTAATACAGTCAAAGCATAACAATAATATTCATTTCATATTTTTTTCACTCTTTTACAATAACTCCTTTTTTTTTATTTCTGCACGATGCACAATGCGTCCTTTAAAAAAATCCTCAAATTTAGCAACGCTTTTGTTGCTCCCAGATCGAATATTACCAAATCACGTGATTGACACGCGGAAGGTCACATGTTCGTTGGACTGTGTATTTGAGTGTCTCAGTGAGCCGAGGTGTTCGTCGATTAACTATGAGGAAGGCGATAAGGTGGACCACGTGTGCGAACTAAATGGTGCTACTGCGGCAACGACTGCTGAGCTCGTGAATAAATCTGGATACAGCTACTATCACCCCGGTGAAAATGTTAGTAACAACGTTTTTCCTGCTTTGTGTGCTTTACGCTACCTTATAAGATTCAGTTTTACGACTTTTGTATTTCCTCCTCTATTTCTTGCTGTCCCTTCACGTATCTTTTACCTCGGTCTACCCACAATTCAACAATTTTTCTGCCTTTTTTGACAACCTCCTAAGCGGGGTAGGTTTGTTCCTATTAGCAGATGTGTCAGTGACTTGCCTTTGACAGCCTCTACCCTCCAGTTACAGTTCCTTTTTTTTGACAATTTACATATTTCCTCCGAGGTACGTGCACCTCCACCCTGCCTCCTAACTCATATTTCTTACCTTGCTCCGACGAAAGGCTAACGCTCGAAATGCCAGCTAACACTTAATTCTACCGCGTTCTGAATTCCCACATCAACCTAAGGTTGATTCACCATTTACGCTTTGTAACGTAACACTTCACGTACCTTGTAAAACTGTAATTGTAACACTTCACGTAACTTGATAATTAAATTTTTCAAAAGATGAAAAACTGTATTTTTATGCCATGTAATGAAAAGCTTTAACTTGTAACATTTCACAACGAAAGGTCTGCATTTAGTTTGTGACGTGTGTGAATTTGTAAATAGGATTTAGCTAACTTGCAATATTATTGTGCCATTTTGACTTACATTTTTGTGCGTTTTGTTCTCAAGCCTAGCAGCTGCGCTTCGTTTCCATGCGCGAATGGTGGTACGTGTGTTGATCCCTGCTCGACGACTGCGCAGGCGCGTACATGTATTTGTGGACCTGACAATTATGGCGACAGTTGCCAGTTTACAAAGGGTGCGTTGGATTAAAATCGGTGTTGCATTTCAGCGAAATTATTGAATGTTTGATTTGTGTGAGGTGTTTCATTTATCTCTTACCCTGTGCCATTCCATCTGTATTTCTATATCTTCTGTGTCTCTTTGCTCATTGTTTGCTTTGAATATGCCAGTTTCTTGTTGTAATCAGAACTCAGTTCGTTTTCGTTCGTGTGTGCCTGTCTTGTCTTTACCCCCCTCCGGAGGGGGGATTGCTTGGACAACCGAAGGCACAGTTATGTATCAGCATTTCAACTAATTGAGATCAATTATGTTGATTTTGCTTCTTAGCCTTAGGAGACTTCGACATAGAATTTAAGAAAGGAGGCTCCGAAAACTATGTGGAGCTTGATGTGGACCGGAATAACATAACGATATTCACAGCGAGTGTTTGGCTAAGGACAACTGCCAATGCTTCGTCGACAATTTTTTCCTATACCACGGCCTCGGAGGCCAAGGAACTTATTTTTGCTTGCCAAGAAATGCAATCCTGTCAGTTTGTAATCGGAGGCGAATCCAGGTAAGGCAGTCGGGAATATTGCGTGCTTCTTGGGATTTCTTGCTTTAATCAGAGTTACAGTAACTTTGAGAGAGTAATTTTCCGGCGTCTTGATAAACTAAATATTTAACCCAGTTTCTCATGAATTATTTCTTCAGGAATGTCTACACCCCACCTCTAGACGACAATCTGTGGCATCACGTTGTTGTATCATGGGAAAATGAAATGGGTCACTGGGATGTCATGATTGATGGGGCTGTAAGGGGTCGCGGGAAGATGTTGAAAAAAGCTTATGTGATCCCTGGACGAGGGCGCCTGGTGCTGGGCAAATCGCAAGGGATTGTGGGAGGTAGCAGTTTTGTCGGGCTGTTGAGTGAATTTAACTGGTTCAACGGGAAGGTGCCACCAGAATTTATCAAAAAATTGTCTACAATTTGTAAGATTGGTTTATTACCTGGGGACATGGTACGCTGGCAAGATTTTATTCCTGGTATTCGTGGAAACGTTCAGGCCAAGTGGCCTTCTATCTGCTCAGGAGTTAGTAAGTACAAGAATCCATTATTCCAGAGCGTCCATCTACATTATGTGTGTGAGCCAATCCTGTCCCCTCCTGAGATCATTTTAGAAATGTCTTGGTAGTTTAGACCTCAGCACAAAGATTAGGGTTAGTTTTATTGTTTTGGCAACGCTATAATATATGGGGGACTAAACAAAACATGAATTACGTTGTGGAAACTATGTCCCCGGGGACGCGACAGCAGAGACTTCGAAGAATTTCGAAAGGAAACAAATTCTAAAAATAACTCAAGGAGGAACAGGGTTGAACGACAGACCCGTTATGGGAGACCACGAGCCAAAGTAATTTGCACGACGCTTTATGTCTATTTCTATTTGGGACTAATTGGCAGTTCGAGCAAATAAATAGCACGTGCTCCAAGTAGGCTAAGCTAATTTACAGTCTTTTCCACGTCCTGATTGGCCGAGAATGTTTCAAAACTTTGATCAACGAGAGTCGAAGCAAACACAAAACTACGCCTTACTTTCAGCAGTCACTCAAAAAGTGAATTGGTCTCAGTCTCTGAAGATTTTACATTAACTACTTCCCAGGTTGTTAGTGCTTGACTGTGTATTTATTTGAGTTACTGTTCTTTAGGTTTAGAGGCGACATTTGCTCTGCGGTTTCCAGCGTCAGATAGTAGAGATTATGTCGAGGCACCAACATTTCCCTCCCTCAACCGGTTCACGTTGTGTCTTTGGATGAAAACTCCAAAAAAGAAATTCGCAATTTTATCCTACGTGCTACCCGAGTCACGAGCCCTGTGGTACAGACTATCCTCCAGCGGACACATAAGACTGACCGTCATGGAGTGTGGGTAAGTATTACGGATTAAATGTAATCACGATAAGAGGCTGTAACATTCTATGAATGTAGAATTTTAAACAATCATGCCTCCATACTTGCGATCTGCATCTTCCCCACACATATACTGGTAAGTATTATTTGTGTATTTCTTGCCAGAACGACTATCAGTCTTCCTTTTATCTCGGATAACGTATGGCACCACGTGTGCATTTCCTGGGAAAACGTTCAAGGAAAAGTGCAGTTTTTCCTGGACGGAGTGCTTCGGAAAGTCGTCACAGAATTCTGTGTAGGTGTCACTATACCTGGTGGAGGAGTGGTTCGCATTGGTCAGTATCTGGAAAACATAAACGAAACTGGCAACCCAACCATGACTTTTGTTGGAGAACTGAGTCATGTAAATATGTGGAGCAGCGTCTTGCACGAGGGTTAGTCCTTGGAATTTATAATTTATGTACGTACGTATGTATGACTTGTATGTACGTATGTATGACTTGTATGGAAATGTTTTTATGTGTGTATTTATATGTGTATATATATACATGATTATATATATTGTGTTTGAAACTGCAGGGACGGTTGGCGCGTTGTCTAAAGATCGTGGATCAGAAAGCGGCGACGTCATTTCCTGGAAACTCGTGCTTCCGCTTGGAAAAGGAAATGTGGAGGTGACATCAACTCCACTTTGGGAATGGAAAAGTACGTGGTCTTAGTAATCATAATTACCTCTGGTCTATAGTTCCTACATCCATTTCTACGCTGGTTTCTGCGCTGTGATTTTGATTTCCTGTGATTTCCATACATTCTCTTCACAGAAGAGGAAGCTGATTACGACCTGAAGTTTCCACGCAGAAGTACAACTGATTATGCCTTGTTTAAAGATATGCAGCTTACTCTTCACCAACTCACCATTTGCTTGTGGATGAAAACGATGGAGACAGGTGTCCTGTTCTCTTACGCTGTTCCAGAGCATTACAATGCATTGTACGCAGAGCTGGGGGAGAATAGTATCTTCTTCAATATCAATGCTCTCCCGCGTAGGTTAGTCAGTTTTCGTATGGTTGACGCAGCTATCTTTTGGCAGAATATCATTAAAAGAGAAATGATGGAATTAGATTGGTGCCCGTTTGTCTGTTTTGGCCCGCTTGCGTCATATTGTATTGTGCTTAACATATTTATCCACTGACTTTGAAGGAGACACGAGATGCGGACAGAATTTCTTCGAGATGGCAGTTGGCACCACATCTGTTTCACTTGGCAAAACTTCGATGGTCAGTGGTGCATGTACATTGACAGCAACCAAACACTGTGTAAAGCTGGATATAAGACCGGTGAAAAGATCAATGCAAGTGGAATGTTCATTGTAGGGCAAAAACAAGATGAGCTAGGTAAGTTAACACTCATAACTCGGGTCGCTTAATTAAATTTACTGTAGCTTCCTTTTTGAAAAGCTATCATTTCATGTTCATGGTCGTGCATCACTTTGTGCTTACTGCGATTATGTACCTTTTGTAAAGATGTTGCCTATGTAAAGATGAATGTTTGCCTTTATAGCGGTAACAACTTTAAATCTACCTGACCGCTCAGGACTAAAACGTCACTTTCCTGGTTGTCTCAAATAAATTCACTTTTGAGAATGGAAGGGACAGTAACCGGGTTTAAACCAGTTTCGTTTTCAACTTTTTACTGATGGTGAATGCGCGAATACTTCGTGTAGGCTAGACTGTAGTGCAGGCGTCCCCGTTTGTTTTCAGGCAAAATTCCTTTCACAGCTTTTGCATCGACGAAGTCCTACTCCCGAACGACTTTTGCCTGGAACGCCTGCATGGTAGGCTACGTGTAAGTGTGCACGTGTGCACCTGTGTTGATATCGTTATGTTTTGTTTTATTCGTAGGTTCTAACTTCACGCTCCAAGAAGCCTTTGTTGGTGAACTTAGCCAAGTAAACGTGTGGGGCACGTCGTATTCACAGGAAGTCATAGCTTTGATGTTTCGCAGTCGCGGTCACTGGCACGGCGCTGTGGTGTCCTGGGAATCTTTCAAGTACAACGTGAATGGAGATGCAACAATCATAAAGCCTTCATCCTGGATTCGTCACGGTATAACTTAAGTTCACCATCACCTCCAGCAACATTACCACCTTCGTCACCACCATCACCATAACAGCCACCATCACCATCACCATCATCATCACCATCATCATCATCATCATCATCATCAACATCATCATCATCATCATCATCATCATCATCATCATCATCATCATCATCTCCATCACCATCACCATCACCATCACCATCACCATCACCATTACCATCATTATCATCATCATCATCATCACCATCATCATCATCACCATCACCATCATCATCACCATCACCATCATCACCACCATCACCATAACAGCCACCATCACCATCACCATCACCATCACCATCACCATGGACATCATCATCATCTCCACCATGATCACCATTACCATCACCATATAACTATCACGATCACCATCAACACCACCACCACCACCCATACCATCACCATCACTACCATCATCAACTTAGCCATCAATACCACTATTACCATCACATTCACCATGACTGTTACCATTACTATCCCGATAACCATAAATACCACTACGATCATAGCAATGATCACCATCATCATCACCAACACTGACAGCTTCTTTAATTTCTCAAAGCCGACTCTAGCTGAGCCCCTGGAAAGAATCCTAGCGTGACCCCAGCGTTATTTATGGTTCTGCTGTAGTTCCGTTCACAGTTGGTATTAGGATTTATAAAATAATTATGATACTACGCGCGCCCTGATTGGCTAAATAACCGTGTTAGATGAGAGTATATTACACGCTGACGCGATACGCGATGCTCTTTACTTGACTAATTATTTTATAAAAGAAATATATAACGTGTTCCCGTGTAATATAGCCTCATCTAAACACTTGGGAAGTTGGGAGAACACTCGAGTAGCGCCGGAAACCACTCGGCGGCCTCGTGGTTTCCTTGCGCTACTCTCGTGTTCTCCCAACTTCCCCCGTGTTTAGATGAGGCTATATTACACGGTGACGCGTTATATATTTCTTAAATATAGCACCAGAAATAAACCACTGATTTACATATTGATTTTTTTCTCTTCAGATTATGTGACGGATTATGACTTGTTCATTGCCAGCAAAACGGTGACAGACTTCGCCCGGTCGGACTCCATGCCAACACTCAAGTCGTTCACCGTTTGTCTGTGGATGAAGACCAGCGCTAGTGACACTGTACTTGCGCTGTTTTCATACGCGACCCCCGAGAAAGCAGACGCGTTGACGCTACGTTTAGTGAACACGAATAACCTGCAAGTGAAAATTAATAACGAGATCGCCAGGTAATGTGGGGGGTGGGGGCTTCAGTCTTCTCTGATTCACGGAGGTGCACATTAAATTTGCGAGAGAAGAACAAATCAAAGAGATATTTAGCCATCATATATTATTATCATAATGTTGTTAAAAGGAGGTGCTTTTCGTGTAATAATTTGTTTATTATAAGACAAACGAAGCAGGGCCAAACGTTTATTCTATCCGCGCACAAAATGGATAAAAAAAATTGACGCGTTCGTAAACTTTGCTTGCGAAAATTGATCACGTAAGTTAATAAACCAGTTGATTTGGTTCCTGACGAGTGCAATACGCTCCCATATTTGCAATCATTTTGGCCTTTATTTGCACTCGAAAATGTGAAGTCATGCAATAATCGTCATTAGCAGTAGCAGCAACAGCATCAGTCTATTAACTGAGCAGGGCACCTGAAGATTCCATTCAATTTTCAGTGATGACAGTGTGGCATCAGTAAACCTTCGAGATGACACTTGGCACCACTTGTGTGCAACGTGGGAAAGTGTAAATGGTACAAACTGTCTGTTTATTGACGGGTTTAAATCAGAATGCTCCGACCACGCCCAAGGACAGTCCATCTCTGGAGGAGGAAGTTTAATGATTGGTCAGCATCAAGACAGCTATGGTCAGTACAATTAATTAAGGTTTCTTTTTCTAAGTAAGGATGGCTGAATACGTTTGGTATAACGGGGTGGGTCAAAGTAAATATAATACGACAAGGGATCAACACAACTAAACCATAAAACAGGTCAATATAAATCACAGGAAAATAGAAAAACGGTTTTTTGATTGATTGAATGTCCAAATTGTGTTCTACTTGCCTTCAATAATTCTGCGCTTGGTACGATTTTAGGACTACTCTCAGCAAATTTGTGACATTCTCTGAGCCGGGCTCACCAATCTGATTTAAGGCTTCATCTTGAAGCTTGTTATGCTTTCATTGTAAAGCAAAAGTAATCGAAATACCGTTACATGCTTAACAGTTGTGATCTGATTTGTTTCTCATAGTGCAAGCAAGTGAAGAGTTGTTACTGTGGCTTCTGGTTCTTTTAAAGTTCTTCTTTACGGCCTGTGTAATTGACGTTGTAGTAGTTAATCCCTGCTCAGACAGTCCACAGTCCAGCTCTGCGATTCTTTGGCTCACTCGTGTTTCCATATACTTCATGCTGAGAGTGGGTCTTTATTTTTCACAGGTGGTAGTTTGACAAGTGAAGAGGCTTTCAGTGGTCTGCTTAGCAAAGTGAACGTATGGAACCTAGTTCATCCGGGAGACTTCATCAGGGATATGTTACGTGTCCCGGATCTGTGCAACGGCAACGCCCTGTCCTGGTCCCAGCTGAGAAATGACGTCAGAGGCGCAGCAAAGATCTTAACTCCATCCAGCTGCACCAGACCAGGTTTAACCTGTTTAAATTTAGTAATCATGTGAACCATCTGTGCATGTTTGTAAGGGATGCTATGTGTATGTAACAGTGTCATGTGTGTATATGAACAAGTGCTGATTAAGTTAATTGAAAGCATTGAAATGTATGGATGTATGTAGTGATGTGTGAAGACAGAGGACGTATTTTTGTTTTACAGCTGAACAAAATGATTATGAGTTGAAGTTTCCCACGAGGACGGTAACAGACTCCGTAGTGTTGGCTCCCCCTCCCTCCCCTCCCTCCTTGACCAACTTGAGTATGTGTTGGTGGATGAAGACCATAGACGATGGCACGCTGACTCCAGTCTCTATCCTTGCTGAAGCTCCCGACACTGCAGCTCTAACGGTCATGGTTTATGGCAGTAAAGCAAACTTTTATATGAAAGAAGATAAAAGGTTTGTATTTAGACAAGAAATTTTAACATATTTTGTGAAGGAGGAAGCCTTTGTACGTCGTGTTTGAATCTTGGGGGTGGGGACGGGAACAGGAGGGAGTGGTCACAAGCCCAACGACCACGTACGGCATTACTGGATAATAATGTGATTTGGCGAATAAGTGAAAAGCAGCAGCAAGATAAGAAAAGATGCTTGTATGTGCACGTGCACATTTGATATGTTTTGATTTAGTTGCATTTGAAACTATCAGTTGTGAGTGCGTTTTGTTGACTTGTTGTCTCAAGCGTTTTCTTTAGTTTTTAGAATTCGTTTGACTTCAAAAGGTTGCTATCATGTCTACTTATGTCAAAGATCAATTTATTGTTTATGCGTTTATTGGCCAGGCTTTTCCTCCCTTCTCCATTAATCATTGTCTATCATGGTTATTCGATATATACATCTTATTCGATGGTTTAGCGCGTAATACGGGCCGGTATTTTACGAGTTGCTCGTATTTTTCCGAGCCCCGCCGCGGGGCGAGGAAAAATGCGAGTAACGAGTAAAATGCCGGCCCGTATTACGCGCTAAACCATCGAATGAGGGATTTATTATATGACTGTGACGTAGTTTTACCTTTATATAAAATATATTTCAGCAAACATAAAACAGAGACTTCGAGCAAAACTGTTTTCATTCAATCCCAGGCAAAATGTACGCACACTCATTTACACAAAGATTCACTTACAGCTTCCAATCCGGTCATCGATTTAAAAATCTTGACAGAGAAAATTAAAGAAGTTATGCCACCAAATGATCGAAGTTCAATTCAGATTAAATGTGCTGCGATAAATGCGCTGGAGACGAAAATGCTTGCTTGGACAGAATAAATATTCAGCGAACAAACGTGCTTCGAGCGGTTGAAATCGACCACTACTAAACTTTTAACCATTTTTGTTCTTCAATAACAAGCAGCTTTGTACTCAAAACAGGGTTTTTATTTTCTCGGAGTAGTTAAGGAATAAACACAAGAACAGAGCCAGCGAATGTGTACGTTGAAGAATCTGAAACTTTCATAACACAACTAGGATTTTTATCGCCGACACGTTGTCAAGTTATAGATTATTAACAACTCACCGATTTCCTGCCTGGTTGTAGAAAGTTTAAGACCCCTTCCAGCAAAGGAACTACTCAAAACAGTGTTCGTACACGGCGAAAATCATTTTGCAGTGTTTACAGTGACGGCATCGTGCGGAAAACTTTACGGAGTCAGAACTTCCGTTTGTCCATGGCGATTGTTCGCTTTTCACCAACTGAACTATGCTTTCTCTTCCTTGACAAATTATCCAGTAACGTTTCTTTCGATGGAAGGGTCTTGTATCTGAAAAGTCATAGACGTTCGTTGCACCGTTTTACCTTGCACTCAGAAAAATCTTTGATTCATTTGTGATACGCGCGCGTCTAAACCGGTCAAACCGGTTTTCTACAGTGTAATACGGATTTGAAGTGCGTAATACGCTCCCGTACCGGCACTCTGTTGCGACCTTATATGGTAAAACTACGTCACAGTCATATAATAATTGCTGGTTATCATTTCTTATTTATTTATTTGGTCGATATAATTGAGTTGTTCAGAAAGTTGTTTAGTATAGTTGGCGATATAATTACAAGTACTAAAGTTGTTATTTGTGTCTTATGCTGATTGTGATTGCAAATAATTTCTTCACTTGCATTTTCTTCCTCAGATCGTATGTTCTTACATCGCCATTCCGGGATGATAAATGGCATCATTTTTGCTTCACGTGGCGCAGTTCCGATGGTCGGTGGTACTTATATTTTGATGGACGTCAAGCGACTACAGGAGATTCATTTTGCACTGGTTCAAAAGTCCGGATGCAGTCACTCGTCTTGGGACAAGAGCAGGACTCATTCGGTAGGCCTTGTTAATTTGAATTGGATGTGAATTGGATGAAACACCTTGTAGTTTCGTTCATGCTTAAAGGCTCCTTAACTGTCATATGAAGTGACCACTCAAATGAAAGCTCTCGAGAAGTACAAGGCAAATAAATGGCGTTCGCATTGTTGCTCAATAACAAAGGCGAGTTACTTTTAGTTTCTAACCCGTCTACTGAGATAAAAATGGACAGACACAAATGGTAGTAAGAAGGGATACCAGAGCTGGATCAGAGTCTGAATGAAACGGCATCATCCGACATCATCCGGCATCATCCGACAGCAATTGATGGTTGGCTACCTTCCCGCTTTGTTGGAGTAATTTGTTTTCTCTTGATTTTACAGGTGGAGGTTTTGAAGCAGATCAAGCATTTGTTGGTGTACTGAGCGGGTTTAACATTTGGAGCACAGAATACACTGCTTACTCCATCAAGAGGTTGGCCCAGGGATGTGGCAGACACAGGGGAACCGTGGTAGCCTGGGCCGATTTCAGGACAAAAGTTCGGGGAGGAGTAGAGGTCACCGTACCAGCGACTTGTGGAGCTGAAGGAGGTGCGCATGCGTGAATCATAGACATCACACGAACTGTAGAGAAGCAAAGGAGCATATACTCACTGATTTGTATATATGCAAAACAGATAAACTACTTAATCGTATTTCCTTGCCCTGCGCCAGTATTTATAGTTTTTAATGTCTGCATGGAATTTTTTTGCGATGCAGAGCTCTGAAATACGTCACTTGAGAACAGTACTAAGCAACGTATGGTGGGAACTTGGGAGAATATGTTTGTAAACTTTGCACCAACAAACAAACAAACAAACAAACAAACAAACAAACATAAGACAAGGGAACACTACTCTGGTGAGAATTAACTTCTGCTTCGGTTAAGTGGTAGATGTGCTGAACGTTGTAAAGCCAACAACAACAACAACAACAACAACAACAACAACAATAATAATAACTTTTTTTGATTCCGGGAAGACAAAAGCACATTACATTGTATTCCGTTTGGATATTTATAAGACTTTATGTACACTATCACTGCACAGAGAATGTGTTGGCCACCGTTATCAGAACAGAGAGCATGTAACAGTGCATGCTTACAAAATGCACTTGTAGTTATGTACCAGAATCCGGTGAATTCTAAGACTCACTTTTTTTCCTGCTTTCTGATGGTTTCCAGTCATCCGGTCTGACTTTGATGTTAAGTTTGATAGACAATCAGCTTCCGACTACGCGATGTTCGAGTCCATGCCCACTCTGACAGCACTAACGACATGCCTGTGGATGAAGAGTACAAACTCAGAAATAAGGCCGCTGACCATGTTCTCGTACTCGTCGGCAAGTGATAACCCTGACGCGATAGTGATGTCGACACGCAACAGCACTCTCACCTTCACCATTAACAACCTAGGAGGAGGGTATGTCAGTACGTAGGCTACAACTAATTCTTCTTAACTCCTATTTGTTCTTCGTCTTTTCTAGACAAAAAATGAACCCAACCCGGAAACTAATCCTTTTTAGGTTTTACAGTGACTGCTTTGATTTTGCGGTTGTTGCGCTACACATGGCTAAAAAAGTTTTGAACTATTCTAGACCAACTCAGGAAGCAAAAGAAAGAGCAACTGACATCTACTTTGTCGAAACAAGAGGTGCAAGTGGCGAGTAAATGTTGTTGCTTTGCTGATTGGCCTCTTATTCAAACGTAATCTGGCTACTTCCGATTTACGTTTTTACCCTTTTGCTTGACTACCGATAGTAAATTGTGAATGTTTTGGCTTTGCTTTACTTTGCTGCATTTATTATACTGGTTCCATTTTGCCAGCATTTTTGGCCAACGACATGCAAGTTAGCAAGCAACAAGTGGAGACGGTCGCTTTTTTTCGCATCATAATTGCTTTGAAATTTTGGTATTGGTTCTAAGAAAATCAATTGAAGATCACTCTAGCACAGCATTCAGTTGTATATTCCTTCCTATATCTTCATTTTCGGCAGAGATTTCGCTTTACCAGCTCCTGGTCTCCTGGATGGTGCGTGGCACCACATGTGCGTCAGATGGCGAAAGAGTGACGGAGAACTTTATCTTTTCGTTGATGGCGTCACTTACGGCAGCTCCCAGCCCTTCGCTAAGGATCAGACCATTGACGGAGGTGGTAAACTGATCTTAGGACAGGAACAGGACACTTTCGGTGAGCGGGCGGAATTACTTGGATTGAGTTATGTTATTTTTGTCTTTCGTGGGGCAGACAAATTAAGTTATTTGGTCGTGAGTGGGGCGGGGGAGGGAGGTTAGAACTGACCTGGTAGAGGGGTGCTTATTAGAGAGGGGGGTATTAGAGCATTCAGCAATGTTCAGATTCTAAGTCTATAGCAATGACGTTTTATGCCGTTGTGAGTTGAGGTTTCTTCTGTTTTCTTTTGTTTGTTTGTTTTTTTCTAAACTTATCCGCAGGTGGTGGTTTTAACACAAATGAAATGTTTAATGGCGTCCTTAGTCAGGTGAACGTTTGGGATTACATGCTTAGTTACTCTCTCATCTGGACTATGTCGCGTGGAGGCTGGCCCTGGACTGGAAATGTTGTATCCTGGAGGGACTTCAGGAATGACGTTAGAGGCGACGCGACAGTTGTTTCGTCTCAATCCCGCGCCATGTCAGGTGACCATGGGATAATAAATGACATAAAAGAGCTCAGCTTGGTTACATACTCACGTCTTTAATAATTTGTACATTTTGAATATGTCGGTACGCCACTTCAGAGTAAATTGCTGACTTGTGTTCCTCTTTCTTCTCTATTACACGTTTAGTTCCCACTACATTTCAAGAGAGCGACTTCGACTTGTTATTTCAAAGCAGAACTGCAGTTGACCACGCCCTTTTATTTATGTCCTCGTCCCAGTCCCTACATGAGCTCACTATTTGTCTCTGGCTTAAGACCAACGATGCAGGGAAAATGGCTTTGTTCTCATATGCTACTACTGCTTATCATAATGCGTTATACGGAGGCCTGGATAATAACGATTTCGATTTTTCTTGTAACACCAACACTTTCAAAACTTTGTGAGTATTCTCTGTCTGTCTGTCTTTTGTTTCTTGTTGAGCCTGCACTTTAACAGTGTATTGGATAGTATAGTTTTCATAAAGGTGCATAGAATGATAAAATAAAAAGGGACAAAAATGAAAAAAACGTGGCGTCAGGTAGTCACACAGGACACAGTACTATGACTGGCTTTCCGTTATAATACATCGTATTCACTTAAGACAGCAGGACATCGTAATGACGGACACTTTCCTCCTGCCCGGCATGCAACTGTCACAGCACTCTGTATTGATTGTTGTCAAGAAACTCATGAGAGATGAATTTGTCCGGTTCCTCTACACGTGTTCACTAAATGTTCACTGTTTGTGTGTCTGTTGATTAACCGAACATTACATAGCATAGAAATGATTGTGTGTGTGTGACTGTTAATCTGTAGTTCATACATTTCCCAATCTCCGATAACCTAAAGAGAAAGCGAAACAACCCAAGTGCTATTCATCTGAGGAGGGTTCCCCATCTAGCAATGAATGAACAAGCTGAAGGTAGTACTTTATCACACAACAAAAGTGGGTCGAGTATTTAGCTAAACGACTCACTCAATTTTATTTTAGAAGCAAGAAAGGCTCCTTCAACCTCCGCGACGGAGCCTGGCATCACGTGTGTTTCACGTGGGAGAATGTTAACGGCAAAGCTTGCGTGCTGGTGGATGGAGTTGAAGGGTCTTGTTTGAGCCAGTATCAAACGGGAGAGTTTCTTCCTGGAGATGGTATCTTTGTTATTGGACAAGATCAGGATAAGAAAGGTAAAGTGAACTTGCTCGATTATTACTACGTGGCCTTATTGTGTTTCTAGATAGTGCCTGGAGTGTTTGTATCTTTAGTTTTATACTTTTCTCACTAAACTGTGTCAGTATGCTGTTATCCTATGTTTGTATTGCGGGTGAAGTGGGGGTTGTAGCTTTGTCCCGGGGGAGGGGGGGGGGGGAGTACTCCCATATATGAGCCATATAGGTATGTGCCGCCCCAAAGAGTATCATTTTTAGCATTTTAGTCTAAAATAGGGTATCGATTTTAACCTTTGGTCTGGAAAGGGTCGGAAATTGTGGTATTTGGTCTGAAACAGGGTCAAAAATTGCACATTGTGGTCTGAAATAAGGTCGAAAATCGCAAATTTTGGTCTGAAATAGGTAAGGGTTTTCAGTCCCGAGCGGCACACTCCCACCTAAAATTTTGAGGAGTACCCTCCCCCCTCCCGGGAGTTTTGTTTAGAATTCCAACCCAGTCAGTTGATCTTTGTCCAAGTAATAACTGCATGGTCTGTGTAGCGCTTCTCTGTGATTCTTGCATTATTTTGTTTTATTGAATTTCCGAAGGAAGAATGACTTGGGTGAATTAGGGCCCGGATGTTATGTGGAGATCAGAGGTTAAAACTCTCGAACAATCCTTTTAAACGTTTTCATCACCAGGTGGTAACTTTGACGCTTCCCAAGCGTTAGTAGGCCGCATCAGCCGCGTTAACTTATGGGATGCGGTTGTCGACACTGAGTTCATTTGGGAAATGTCGCATGGTTGTGGGATGTGGATCGGGAACGTGATAGCTTGGCGGTACCCACTCATGACCTTGCATGGACACGCAGCGGTGCTGTACCCTTCTGAATGCACTTTGCCCGGTACGTGTTGTTCAGCTTGTTGCTTTAACAAATTAGTGAATATTCACATATTAACGGTCATAGCTCTCGTTAATATTATGTTACAAGTGGAGGGGGAGGGCTGAGCTAGTAACGCGCCAGTATACTTTCTCCAGTTTACTAATTTCAGTACCTTGGTAGTTCTGCTTTCTATTTTTCAACGCTTTTTCTAGGTTCATAAGTTCTTTTCTCCTCGCGCTCGAATATCTCAGTTTCTCGAGCTCTCTCCGTCAGCGAACCTATCGCTCTCCTCTTTCATATTCTTTTAGTTACGCAGGTCATATAAACCTCATTCCTAATTCGGACTTTTGTCCTTATTAATATCTCGTTCCCTCAGTGGCAACGGTAATGGAAAGGCGCGACAAATTCTGTAAGGACAAGCACGGAACCCAATTGGTCTTGTTCGATAGAAAGAAAGAGCAAGAGGGAAAGTTGTGGCGCTGTTACCGCTCTAGCACTCTCAAGCAGGTGCCATACATCCGGGGCTTTGCGTATGATGAGGCTAAACTCGCAACTGGTTTATTTACAGAAAACAATGAATTATCAGCTATCCAAGATTAGATCTTAAACATCCGCTAACATAGCACTTTGTAAATAGCAAGCCATGATCGCCCACCAAGCATTTGTTTAGACTTGTGTTAGTTTGGCCTGAAACTGAAGTTCACAAAACACTGATGCCACAATGAAAACCTCTGTGCTGCTTTAGACTTTCTACAAAGCAAAGAGGTTCCATTATATGAGTAAGAAGTAATATTTGACCGAAGTTACTTTGGGGCAAATTCTATTGTACAGTTTCTTGAATTTGCCCCTCTGTACACTAGGCCTATTTCCCATAAGCGTCGAAAACAAGTTATCTATAAAGTGCACTCGATAAGAAAATACGATTATCCTGGATAGAAAAACTGGCGAATATTCATTGTGACGGCAGATGGGAAAACGAGCCTGAGGACAAAACAGAGTTTTGGTCAGCGGACCTCTCAAATAGTTCGCAAAGACTGTCGGTAATCAGCTTAGACTGTTATAATAGGTCGCTGTAGAGAACACGACGTGGTCACATTATCATAGTATCACACTTTATTAGGACTTCAAGTACTGACAAAGGTTATATCCTATGACTGGCTCTTCGGCAAAGTTGATTTCATCAGGTCACGTGGCCTTTACTTGCGCGGGATTGGCTGAGTGCCCCAAAGCCCCATCTTGTTGCTGATTGGTCTCTTGAGGAATGTCTCTGATTGCAAGTATTCCTTCATCCCCGGCAGCGCCTGACAGATTTAAAAGAGGTTTATGGGATTTAGCGAGCAGTTTGAAGCATGAAACTTGTGGAAAGCTAAACAGTCAACAATTTGTTTGAATTCGCCACAGTTTACTCACCTCCATCCTGGCCATAAAATCCTGTAAGTAGAGAACACCAGCTATTCAGCTATTTGCGTAAAGATGATTAACTAAGTAACTGCAGACCCTTCACTTCCAAGAGTAATCAGCTTCAACTTTCTCCTTACGTTTCTTACAAGAAATATATTTACAGTAAGGAGAACCTGGCTTTTGATACCTTGCCCAGATGAAAGCTGATTAAATATCAATTCTCATTATGTCACTGTTACATTTTCTATTTAACAATTACCTTCAAGTTTTGGAAATTGTCCAGGATTGTGGGCTCAAGAGCGAGCATCTGGTCCAGCGGTTCGAACATTGAAAAGTCGCAAAACGTCAGCTGCACGAAAGACAAACGTATCACGTGACCGAGCCATTGGTCGTAATCCAAAGACGATTATCCAACAAAATCGATGTAAACTTTCAACACAGGGTACTTACGTTTTCTCCAGCAAAATAAGGAAACGAGCCAAGAAAATCAGAGTAGCGCTTCAGTTGAACTTGAATATTCTTCACATAATTCTTCTTGCTTTCCTCCTACAATCAAAACACTTGCAGCTTGTAGGATTGTGCATGTAGTAACCGCAAGGACATAAAAGTGAAACTATTTATAACGTAAACATGTTTTTAAAAAACATGATGAAACCTAAGCCAAGGTTGTTTTTGCCGATATAGCAACTTTCGTTACGGTTTATACGCGGGTATAATAAACTGCACTTACAAAGTTTGGTACGAAGTAGGTCGCTTTTATAAACCCCATCCTAAGGTCAGAAGTCTGTGGCAATGGAAGAAGGAGAAAGTATTGTTAAGAAAAAAAAGAGAGCAAAACTGACTGCGTGATGTAAACGAGAAATCGAAAGAGGTTTGTATGCGGCTTTTCTAAGACAGTCACGTGTCGCTGTAATCACTGACGCAGGAATATACCTCATTCTCTATCATGGCGACGCGCAATCTCTCCTGTTCAGATCTGCCACCTGAAAAAACGTGAAGTATTGCTGTGATCATGCAATGAACTGAATATATAAATAGTATACATCACGTTAATACCGCCTGGGAAGCAAGGAAAATGATCCTACAGTAGTTAAGTGACCCAGTATCAAATCAATTAGAAGTAAACTTAGCTTACAGAGATCATGTTTGCCAGCAATGTAGCGCAATATCTGAAAATAAAAGATGAACTCGAATCAACTGAGAACAACTGATCAAATCAATACGCAATGTATAAGTTACAAAACATTAAGTAATACATGTGCCCTACCGCGTTTGTGTGCGTCAGCTTGACGTCACCATCAATGTAATAGGGAAGCTGAAATAGAGGTGGAGTATTTCCTTTTTAAAAATATATATAAACAATGAAAATAATACTTAACTACAATAATTACCAATATACTGAACTTGGTATAAAAACCTATATTACTTACGTTTGGGAATGGAAGGTCAAGTTTCTCTTTCACAGACAACCAACAGGACTTGTCATAATCGGGAGCTGAAGATAACGAAAATAGCCTTTGGTAAACCCCCGCTCTCGGAAGTTCTTCTGACAAGAATGTCAGATGACAACGCTCCGCTGACCGGATATGACGTAATACAAGCGGGAAGTCAAGTCACGCTGTCACGCTGTCACGCCAGTACACAGTTCAAGAGGATGTGGGGTCTATTCTTATGAACACTGTACAGATTTATCTGAACAGCGTAAGGTTTGAGGCAGCGGGCAACATTAGTGGCCGTGTATGCGTGCAGCCTATTCAAGATGACGGACAAGACGGATCTCAAGAGATGACTCTCATTCAGAGTTGAAGGAACTTCCATGATAACGTCTATTTATGGCCTGATACCGGTGAGTATAAATGAAGTTTGTGTATTCTGGTGTCATGCGTGAACCAACCGTCTCCAGTGATGTAGTCTTTCAGGGTGAAGTCTGTCTTGGTGAAGGCGAGCAGATACAAGATTGGTTCTGCGATCTAAATGTCATTTGAAACATCACATGCGATTAGAACCAGCTTGAGCTCGTCTGGTATTTCCCCGACCCCACCCACTCGTACATCGTAATGCGCCGATCCCCCCCCCCCCCCCCCCCTTCTTCGGGCATACCCCCGGGCATTTGAATGTTCCGATTTCTCCACTCTCGGGCCCCAAAAGCCGTTTAAATGCCCCCACTTGCAAGGAAAATGGATAGGCATTGCCCCACCCCGGGCCACTCTCGATTTCTATAGGTGGAAGTGATTTGTATTCGGGTTGCGAAAGACGGCGGGTGACGCATTTTAAAAATCATGAAACTCAGCAACTCAAAAAAAAAAAAAAAAAGAAAAGAAAAAAAAGAAACGCTAAACCTGTATAAACACGCCATATACGTATCTATTGTCCTATTGTCCTATTCGCTAAAATATTTCAAAGTAGACTCCATGATGCATGTGTGCGATCGAGAAACTTAGTTCCAACAGGGAGCGGGGTCAAATGCACCACCCCCACAGTAGTTTGAAAGGTCAAATTCCCCACCCCCGGGACAGGGGAGGGTGTCAAATGCCCGGGGTATGCCGGGGCTGGGGGGAGGGGGGTGGATGATCGGCGCATAAAGCTGGCTTAACTGGACTACGCCTTTGAGTTTGCCCTTGGTCCTAATTTCCCGGGCTTAATTTGCACTGTAGCCCAAAATTTGTGGCCTATTTCAGACCAAATACCAAATCAAGCCAAATAAACCACCAAAAATAAACAAGCTGTAACCTATTTTCGAATAAATGCTTGAAAATTAAACCCTTCGGGGCGGCACATCCCTTGGTGGTTATGTATGGAGTATCCCTTCCCCCATGTTCGTAGTTCGTGGAGCTTGCTGCATGATATTCTGTCCACAGCCGGTTGCATACAAAAATCGCAAACCTTCCTGTGCGCTCATATAAACTTTCAAGCATGAGATCGAAGAGAGAATCATCAAAGCATAAGGCTGAAACAGAATGTCTTGCCGCCATTTTTTGCGGTCGTTTCATTGTGCAGTTCTGTCGAGTAATAACTTACCCCGCGAACGTTCCAATATCCAAATTCTGGTCGGGACATTTCGATGTGGGGCGAAAAAAATCGTGTACAAACTCAGCCGTGTCACCGCAAGACTAAGGATGCAGCCGGACCGGTCGGACCTGTTACAAACAGGATACACTCGTTTAGAGCCAGTTTGGGGGATCTTATGGGTAGCTGTTGCAATAATTATTCCAGATGTCCACCGCATATTCAGGGGGACAGTTTCATCGACATTAAATTAATTAAACTATTTCTTTCAGCATAAATGAACTTCTGCAGCTATTTTGCCATTTTGCAAAGCGGCATGCCCGAAATGAATTCTCCCCGGTAAGAAAATAAACAATTTCAAAGCAAACGTCGTACAGCTGTCATTTTAGGCTGGTATTAAAATGACAAGGTCAGAGAGCCAAGGTTCGAAAGTATACAACAAAGGAAATCCCTGCTGGGGGCGTCAGGCGTCTTCCCCTCCCTCCCCCACCCAGGTTTTGTGACACATCCCACCCTCTACCCCAAAGCACATCCAAACCAACACCGTACCGTGCGGATTTCACATGGCCCCTGTTCTTGCGTACTGGAAAATTAGAGGCGTAAGTTTCCACTCTTACTCGTGTGTAAAACTGATGTAATTGGCTTGTACTTGTACATGTTATAAAACGCTACAGATTTATGCCCAGCTCAATACGAAAGTACTGCCACGAGGTTTTGGATTAGTTATCTAGAGAGGGAGTATAGCCGTAGCCTGATCTGCTATATTTTGGTGAGGTCTTTTCTATGTAAGTCTTTAATATTACGATTTCGATGCAGCTTGCCCAGCCCATCCGACTGCTTTTGCACTACACTGAGACAGAATTCGAGGACAAGACTTACGAAGTTGGTGATGGTAAGTGATCTTCTGTGAATACCACATGTATCGATTAGACACTCAGTCCCTAACATTAGGATAGTATTCAGGAGCGGATACAGGAAAAGTCTGGCCGGTTTCCAACAGTGGAAGCTTCTAATCTCCATAAACCCAATTTGTAAATAAATTACTTTTAAAATATATAAAATGCAGCCTGTATATTTAAGCTTGGGACATGTGATGTTTTTTCGTACTTACAAGTAAATGTGTATGCATGTTGTTGTTGTTGTTGTTGTTGTTGTTGTTGTTGTCCCAACATTGTAGCTCCTGATTACAGCAGAGAGTGCTGGCTCAAAGAGAAGGACAACCTGGGACTGGATTTCCCCAATGTAAGTATTTTGACTGTATACTGCCTCCGCAAGTATTTTAACTGCAGTCAGTGAGTTTGATTGCTTATAATTATTTAGTATTAATGACTCAAATGCTTGTATTTGTCATGTTTACAAAACAAAGCCAAAACTGCATGAATTTATACAAGAACCCTCATCAGAACAATCAAGAGGTGGCCGTTTATAGGGGATTAATCTTCAAAGGACTGTAATTTCTTTCTAATTCCATCTACTTCAGTATAAAATAAGAAATGATATGTATTTAATATGTAGTTTACAATATGCTTAGTTCAACCTACTCTTTATAGGAATGTTAGTTCTGTTGTTGTTGCTGTTAGGTTTATATTTAATTTAATTTAATTTAATTTAATTTGCTATTTGTTATTGTAACATTGTATTTGCTGAGTGCGTCACCTCTGCGATGAAACACTTAATTCTCTGTTGACCCCAAGCCATTTAAGCCACTGGCTTTGGCCTTACTTCTTTATGTAAATCTTTGTGTGTCATCTAATGAATAAATGTAATAAATGTAATAATTACAGTATTCAGGACTTTGATAGCCGGCTGCTAATAGGAGTTTGACTGTAGTGCATACTGTACTTCATTGTTTTGAACATTATATATATATTTTTTTTCAGCTGCCATACTATCTTGATGGAGAGATCAAGCTGACCCAAAGTAATGCTGTAAGTCTCATAATATTTGGAACAATAGAATCTACTCATGTCATGTAAAATGTTGGCAATAGTAATATTTAAGGTGTGTACTTCTTTAATTTGTCATCAGATTCTGCGGCACATAGCAAGAAAACATAGCTTGTGTAAGTATATATGCATCATAGTTTATTTGGTTGCTTGTGATCTATAAACTTACTGCATGCACAGTCACTTATCTATGCTCATGGCTAATTTATCTTTAGATTTTAGGAAAATTACTTACAGCTAACTACAAATAGTTAGAAGTATTTTTATCATACAATTTCAAAGTTACATATTTAGTAAATTATACATTTTTTATTTTATTATATTTATATGTATTTAAATATATTTAACTATATTTAGTATATTTAGTATTAGACAATTCAGAAGTATTATATATATGTAAATATATATGCAACTGAAAATATTTTATGGCAGACAATTAAGAAGTATTTCATTTATGTAATATAATACTGTTCTATTATCCAAGAAATATATAATGCATTCCTGTGTAATATAGCCTCATCTAAAACATGCTGGAAGTTGTGAGAACATGAGAGTAGTGTAGGGAAACCATGAGGCCACATATTTCTTGAATTATAAAATAATAATTATGATGGTGGTACAGGGAAATTGCATCATGCCAGTGTGTAGTGTACTCTCATTTAAGATGTTTTCAGCCAATCATGTTGAGTGTACCACTGTATATACAATATTGAAAATATTTTATGCCGGACAATTTAGAAGTATTTTATAATATATAATATATATTATACAGTTAGAAATATTTTATGCAGAAAGTTTAGAAGTTTTTCAATTCATGTTCATGTGCTCATTTAAATGAAGCTTTGGACTCTTGGGCATTATGTAGATAAATAAACAAATGTACATAAAATTATTTTCTGTGTTACTCAGGTGGAAAAACTGATGCAGAGAAAGCACGAGTTGACATGGCTGAGAACCAGGTAGGGAGGATATCTCTATGTGATTCTGTGTTTCTGTTATATAAAAGTGTTAGTGGTATTTTGGTACCTTGGTATTCAATTTGTGCTTACATGCTTACTTTAATTATTTTACTTTTGAAAGCTGATGGATTTACGCAATGGCTTTGTGAGGCTCTGCTATGGCAAGGATTTTGTAAGTATTGCAATTCAGTTGAAATGTATCACAGAACGTTTATGGCTGTTCAAGTTACTGGTTCTTTGGAAACTTGAAATACTCAATAAGGAGAATGTTATTCTATGCTTTGAAAGCCCCACTGAGCTCCGACAGTTGACCTAACCTCCATTTGCAGGAGACTTACAAGCCAATGTACATTGATAGGATCAAGGATGTATTAAAGAAGTTTGCCACTTTTCTAGGAACAAGGAAATTTATTTCTGGAGAAGAGGTATTGTGCTGTGTTATGTAAAGAGCCCATGGGTATTAGTACAAATTTATTTCTTTAGGAGAGTATACAGGTTGCTTTTACATTCCCTTGAACCCTGCCACACCCATGTGTGCACACATAAACGCACACGCACGCCCGCATACGCCCCTACACGGACGCGCAGGCACACGCAACACAGAATGTCGCTTTTTTTTACTTGTGGTATAATTTTCTTTAGTTTTCAGGGAAACTCATCGTATCGTGTGGTGTCTGATTTCATTTCACGTTTTTAGATTGCATCTTGGAGTTTTGTTTTCAGATTACATTTGTGGATTTCGTGATGTATGAGCTGCTGGATCAACATCGGATCTTTGAATCCTCACTGTTCGAAGAGCATGGAAACCTCAAGGTGGGTGATCAGTGCGCACATGTTATCGAGGTGAATTTTTTTTTCCGGAGGGGGGGGGGGGGGTGAGTATCTCTTTAAGCGCTGCCTTTTTTGACGTAAGACTCACAAAGACATAACGGGCACATGGTTCGCTCACAGCTGGAACTCACATACATACGAGCCAATATGTAATAGGAATTGAAGTAAGGTGAAGGATCCAGTTATGGACGTCTCATTATATTTCTGCGTTTAAAAGGCTTCGCCGACAATGTAAATCCCTACACACTGAGAAACATTTAGGCGCTCGCAAGCACGCGCACACACGCAAACATACGCATACATCACGCACAGACACGCAACACGCATACAGACAAACTATGGTAGGGTAACGGACTCAGCGTTTATTGTATTTGTTCAAGTTCAGAAAGTGTGAAGTTTAGAAAGAGAGCACAGAGGACCAGGAATTATCTTAGATGTAATGCTCAAATGTAATGCCCAAATATTGTTTAAACAAATAAAAAAAAAAAAGAATTATCTTAGCCAAGCGTTAATAATAAAATAATGTAATAAATAATAATATATAATTACACGTGTAGGTGTCTCATAATTATCAGTATTGATATTTCGTTTCTTTTGTGTGTCTGTGCAGGACTTTATGGACAGAATCGAGGTAAGCAAGTTGTCGGCGTTTTTCTGCTACTAGTCATGGCTTCTATACATGGTTTATATTTATTTGATTCATTTTATATTGCTGTACACTTGTCTATACTGCAACTCCTTTTTTTCCGTTGGATATCTTTAGGCAAACGTAAAACGTGATGGATAAAAGCTCTGTTTAGATTTCATTTTGTTTTGTTCGACCTTTTCAGGTGGTTTTATCTCATTTCATTTGGCCTCGCCTTGTTTTCCACTCGTTTCGCTGTACATGATTTACGTTCGTTTGTGTTGTGTTGATCTGCACTTCATCTCTAACAACTTATATTTCTCTTCTACAGGCGCTTCCTTCCATTGCAAAGTTCATGAAGTCGGACAAGTTCATCACACGCCCCATCAACAACAAGACAGCAACGTTCTTATGAGCATCGGATACCGTAAAAGGATGTGGCAGCAACTGGAACTGAGATAAGGAACTGGAGCTGAGATAAGGCTTCTTTCATGTGTTAGTAGTAATAAAATAACCAAGAAGTGACCTTGTTGTATTTGTTAGACCGTACGTTCAGCTTAATCCAACTCGCTTCAAGTCACATAAAGAAGTACTGTAAAGTGCCGGTGAAGTACAGTTAAATGTTGAGCATGTGGACTGGGCTAATTCCAACTCCTTCACAGAAAAGCAAAAAGGGAATCTGTTTTCTCTGACGAAGGAAGGTCGCACGAAACGTGGGCCGTTATATTCCATACGGTGTTCAGAATATTCAGCAACTTTACGATTACACGAGTCTCACCGCTTCACCGACTCAAAGCAAAACTAGTTGTCACAGGGACTAAAGATGTAGGTTTGGACCGCGGTCCAAAGAAAGTCCTGGTCTGAACAAGGTCCAGACAGTAGCCATGCTTATCGGACC
This sequence comes from Plumapathes pennacea, assembly GCA_964036295.1. NCBI lineage: Eukaryota > Metazoa > Cnidaria > Anthozoa > Antipatharia > Myriopathidae > Plumapathes > Plumapathes pennacea. Next base: position 928,264 of record OZ038465.1, on the reverse strand, counting down.
ACGGTTGTAACGTGGTATATATAAACCGACACCGATCCGTGTTCTAAAAGTGCAATTTAGCCTTTGGCAAAATCTGGTTTACAGACTTCGTCTGACCTTCAATTTCGCGATAAACCGAGTCTAAGTTAGGCTTTGTTTAAAAGTACGGCCCGTAGGGTCTGCATACCGGCCTTAAGTTCCAGGGACTTGTATTGTGGGTAAAATTGCAAAGTACCTCATATCTTGTCGTCTTGTTTTGGTGGTGGTTGAACTGTGCTTGTTGTGGGAACCTGCAGGTTTTGTTTTTCTTCAGACATCCTTTGGGGTGTTTGAGGTGCAGTATCGTACGCAAGGGATCTGAGAGAGGAACCTCCCGAACTTCCCAGCGCGATGAGAGAAGAGCAGTACAACTCGTTGGTTGGTAAAGTGCTCCTGAGGGCTTCAGGCGCCATGATGCTCAGATTCTCATCACAAAACTGTGATATGAGATGCGCGTCTGTGGCGACTTTAGAATGTTTCCTATCGGATATGCCGAGATATCTGAAAAAGAAGAAATTGCGACGCCTCTGTGCGCAGAAGGCCAAGTTGAGCAGCTGAAACGTTGTAAATACGAGACAAAGATCAACCAAGACAAGATTGACAATCCAGAACAGTCTGAACAGATGCGTGTCAGGAATGAGGCATCGAACCAGGGCCTGTCTATCCACATGACAAACGAACATGCCTCTAAAGCTGAATATGTTGAGAGGAGTATAGAGGAGATAGAGGCATATTGCAGCCACAAGCAAAAGTGCTGTGAACATCAACTTTAAAACATAAACATTCACTAGAGATCTTTGAGACAGCCACATGTTCACGTCATTCTCCAGTTCGTCCAAGTGACGTTCTAACGAGCCTCGTCTGGGTGTGTTGGTTTGTGATGGAGTCGAGGCTGCCTCTCTCTGGCAGATTTTCCAGGAAGTGGCTGCAATGTACCTGACCGCCGCGCGGAGCAACTCGGCTCCACGATGTTTCCACACCAGTGTTGGTAAATAGAACACCGCGGCTTGGATCAGAAATGCGAATGGGATGAATTTCTCATGAAGGGCTGGAGCGGCTTTTCCCTTTATTCCAAGAATCGTAATTCCAGGAATTGCTCCATGATCAGTCGTCGAGGCCACCTGGAGGTTTTCTGTGAAGTCGAGCATGCTAGCCGTACAGAACGCTGCGTCGTAGCGGGCTTGTGTTGGGCTGTATGAAAGGTTCTCTCGTATCGCTTTGTTGATTGGTTGGCAAACGGCGAACTCTCCTGCAAAATTAAGAAAATGATTCAAAATTAGAAGAAATCCCATTAGTAAGGTAAATTCTTGTTCTGAGAATGGAAGTATTTAAACCCGGCAAGCACGCTTCACATGCATTTGACGAGAATAAAGTAAAAGTAATGGCGTCAGGCAATAACAGGATTTGTAAATAGAAAAAATATATACAAACGTCATCATGGGTCTGACGACCTTACAGAATTAAAGATTTATAATAGTAGATTCAGTGTAATAATCAAACAGATATTATCATTGGATTATCATATAATAGTTCCCACTGAGAAACGTTTTCACAGACGGAACGAAAAAGTCGGTGCTGACACAAAGCCACCGAAAAGAACGCATGGCAGCACATGTTTATTCATAGCAGGTGTGCATCACAGTTCAGTCGTTTACAAACATTAGGATTTTGTCGTGTCGATTTGCCAGATCAACCGTGCCAGGTCATCTTTCACCCCGTTTAACTCCGTTACACTCTGTCATCTGTTCATTTTGAGCAAAATAATTTAGAACTTTATATAGAAAAGTATTTTCTATGCAATAAAAGAGATATGACATGTGTTTACAACGTGATTTCAAATCACTATCTACTCATGCCTATTGTTCCTTGTTGCATTTTGTGGACCGAAGATTAAAATTACAACTTCGGAACCAGTATACAACTTTTTTTAGCGCGAATATGTTTGATTGGCCGAAAGAGCATGTCTCAGCCGTAAGAAAGGCTGCAAGTCAATCACTGAGCCCACGAAAATCCGGGTTTTTCAGCACTGTCTCAAATCTGTTTGTGTTGAGGACTGCATACGCCATAGAAAAACAACAGGATGTTAGGGATTGAGGCTATTAGGACAGTGTGGTAATGTCTAGTTCACTAATTATTGTTGTTTAAATATGGCTTATCAGCAAACGGCACCACAGGATAAAGGAGAAGAAAATGCATCTAAAGGAAACCGACTCCGTTTTGTTTGCCTTAGAAAATGGGCCGCTGTATTTATGAAATAACTAATTTGAAAAATTATATTTAAAATATATAGCAACTCTGAAACCGTGGTCAGTTGGCTGTTGTAGAGAATACACGTTATGCACACTGGAGAAGCAATTTAGTGTATTACTAAGACACAGAGGTCATGAACGATAGTGTGATGAAGAGTGAAACAGTGTTGTTTCTTGATTTGCATGGCTGAATCAACAAGGAACGCTCACCTATCAGGAACTCCTTTGTGACCAGAAAAGCTCCGATTGCTGCGACAGTATAGACCGAAATGTATCGAACAGCGACGTCGAGTAAAGTTTCTGTTTTGATGCTGCTTTCCTTGTCATGTAACCATGTGGAGTTCTCCATTGATTTCTCTTCGCCTCGGTGGTGTTATTCACCTCCTCGATCGAGTGAACTCACCAGTGGTTTTATATCTTGATATTTTGATAATATTCAAGATATTGTTTCCAAACATGCGCGTTCTTCCATTTTATGGAGCAATATGTTTTAACTGTTCAAGTTTGATGAACGCGGACATGTGAGTTCGAGATCATCACATGTATCCGACTTGTTGTATGAGCCTGTGTTATAAAAACCTCTTGGATGGTAATTAGTTTTGCTTTAATTTACACAGGTTTGATCTGATGTGGCTTCAAAAAAATTCTGACCTATTGAGTTTCTGTTATGGTTGACGTTTCTTCTCATCGCTTCGCCAACTTAACTGATCAACTGTTAAGTGCTCAGTGAAGTGAGATGAAAGCAGCAAACAATCAGTTCCGGCCTCTTAACCGGGCCGGACTTCCCTCTAAGACGGACAGCTAGAAGGAGCAGTTAGGCAGTTAAGATTGCCGTGTACTGCAGTCCGAAAACCGCAAAAAGTCACACGATCTGACTTGCATGTGCCCCGTTTGCCAAAGGTAGCAAACTTTGAAATAACGGGTTGGAAGCTTATTGTTGCGGTATTTGACTTGCCTTGAAGGAATGCTTCCTGGTGTTGAAAACATAACAGAAATATACGCAGATGTGACTTCTTGCGGATTGCGAATACGGCAATCTTAAATTCTCTCTTCACTCTTATTTTAATAACTCTCTTTGAGACGGACACCTCCAAAACGGACAGTGCTGGTCCCGAGGGTGTCCGTCTTGGAGAGTTGATTTTGTCTCACAAACTAAATTAATTATCATCAAAAAGGCGACTTGGTCATCACTTGACTCGTATGGCGTATGGTATCGTGTATATTTTGTGTATCTGGTGTACTAGGCGCCACGCTATGAAGCATGTTTTGTAGCGGATACTGCACAGCAGGATACATCAAGTTATATTATCACTCTTTTAATTTATCGATAGTCGTTTTTTTAAGGTCGCCCACGAAGTGGGGGCGGCCTTAAAGCAGTCGCGGTGTCCTTCCAGGCTTCTGTGTCAACAATGAACTTCCAAATAAGGAACTTGTCAGTTCCAAATTTGGGCATGATTGTGTTACGCGTTATAATAGCAGTTCTCCAAGTAAGTTTTGTACAGGAGCTTTTCTGGAACTCGTTGTCATTTGTCTGGTGGTCAAGCATTCGAAGTTTGTTTGACCGTTGAGCCTAAAAGTTTCCGCGAATGTAGATTACATTGTGATCATCAAGGCTCGAAAATATAACGCCGTTGAGCACGGACATTGAAGACACTGAAATTAATAGTCAAACTGCATGGCTATATTGTTATCATAAAGTGCAGCCATTGCGTTGTTTTTAAACGAAAACCAGCCGCTGAATGAGGGTGCAACCGCAGCTTGTGAACTTGAAATGTTTGACGAACGCTCGCGTTACTATTTAAACGGAGTGGTGAGGGTAAATAAAGTCGATTTATTTTCAGAAGCCAAACTGGTGTATCAACTAAGTGTTGATGAGGGTAATGGAACGCCGTCAAAGAGACAATAGCTGACGTTTCGAGGTCGCTGTCACTTGTTCAAATTGTCATATTCCACAACAATAAAAGCTGTACACAAATGGAAGAAGAAGAATGCGTGACCTAAACCGCAAGTCATGTTCTTGAACTTGAAACTCAGCCAAAAGAAGAACGGCACAGTTTTCTCCACGTGCGTATTTAGTTTGGATGCTGCCTAGGCGTAGTATCATGGCTTCTGATAAATTTGTAGGTGTCACAGACTAGCTGTGCATGATACTGGATACTGGAAGAAGAATTCAAATATGAATATGATTGACCAAAACCGCAAGTACAATTGTCAACAAGTGTATCGGATTTCCCTAAATTTTATTTAACTTGAAACTGGCCAAAAGAAGAAAGCCATAGTTTTCTTTGCGCACGTATTTAGTTTCGATGCAGCCCAGGCTGGATATCATGGTCTCTGATAAATATTGAGGTGGCGAAAAAGTCACGGATAGACCTTTTTTTGC
>OZ038465.1:178614-318614 GCA_964036295.1 Plumapathes pennacea | reverse complement strand
TCCTGAGAGCTTCAATGAGTTCTGTTGCCGTCACTCTCTGCCGTGCCTTCCTCACAGCTGACTCGTCCCATTCCTCATCTTCGTGCAGTAAAGCTGTAACCCCTTCATGATCCAGTCGGCACGTCCGTTGCTCAGCACCTTTCTTCAGCTTCTCAGTCCTGTTTATTCTATCTCTTTCTTCCAAAGCAACTGAAGCTTCATCCTCCTATGGCATCAAAATATTGGTCAAATATAAACCATTTCATGTATACTATCTACACTTGACTATCAAGCAGACATGATATGTCCAAATGGATGCACTATTCCAATTGTTTTGTTGTTGTTGTTTTCTTTTTGCATCCAAAAGTGCAACCTACATACATGCACCTTAAGTAGGATTTAGATATGTGTACATCTTCTTCTTAATAACAAGTACTTCCCCCAAACAACTAATTTTATTGTCAAATGTACTCATACGCATGATGAAGAAATCGTATTCTCACATATTTGCACGTCAGCTTTGAAACATCAATGCAGGTGTTCTGACTATAATACTGTAAAACATTCATTCATGTAGGCGGCTCTTTTCAAGCCTCGATCATGACTTACCTGTAACTTCTCCAGATCTTTCAGGTTGCTGTATTCACTGTCACAGTAACGACGATCCAGTTCTTTCTCTTCCTGTAATAATTCACTTCTGTCCGATGGACCGCCAACAGGCAAATTGCACAGGAACATTTTTATCTCGTCAAAACAAACATTGCTGTGCGGCTCATTCCTTCCGGCAACAAATTCTCTCCACATCTTCATGGAAAACAATTCAGCGTGAACTGTTTTGAAAAGAAAGAGAGCAGATTTGATTGTGATCCGTCCGTTCCCTTCTGCATCCAGTGTTTTAAAATCCCACGATATTTTCTCTTCCAGTCCGCGGCGCCTGTCAAGTTCTTGTAAGACCGCCATGAAATGTTCACGTGGACACTTGCCGTCCGAGTTGTGGCCACATACACTGGTGATTGTGGCGTCAATCTGCCGTGAGTCCATGGGGGAGAAGTACAACACTTCCTGCAATTCCTGCAGCTGGTCACGAACAAGGAATCCCGTCATACCAGTGTCCAACGAATCGAACATGAACTCCAAATCCATAACACCCATCTTGAGGCAGTTCGGTGAATATTCCTCTATTCAGAAAAGTATCACATGTTTCGGCAATGTCTCTCAATCTTTCAAGTCATTTCTTGGACATGACAACTAATCATAAACTCTGCACAAGACAGTAAAAAATGGCTGCCAGTAACTATGGCTGCCTTGCTATTTACAACGTGACGTCATAGGAACAAAAGCGACAATTTACAACCCTGGGGACAAGGTCAGCTCTGGCAGTGGGGTGGGAGGGGTGCCAGGGTTGTTGTTATTGGTCACCGGGGAGGGGTTTGGGGGTTCGCAGATGTAAGCCACATAGGTACGTACTGTCTCAAAGGGTTATCATTTTCAGCATTTTAGTCTGAATAGGGTTTCGAGTTATTGGTCTGCCTAATTTGTACTAATTTTCGTGATTTTTAATCAAAGACACGTGTAAAAAGAAACTTTTTCTTTTTCGAAATTAGTTCCTTTTAACAATTTCCCTTTTGCCAAATCACGAAATCTTAGTCCCGCGAAACATACCTGTTCTATTTTCGCGAAATTAAGTTCCCACGAAAAAGGTACCCTATTCCCATCCTCGGAGGCCAGGGGCAGACCGTGTGGCGGGGGGGGGGGGGGGGGGGGCGGCACCAAGCCCTTTACCTCCTTCTCCTTACTCCCTTCCCCCCGCCCCGCACGGCGCCGCTTTTGCCCTCCGCCCCACAATTTGTCCCTGGATCTCCGAGGATGGGAATAGGGTACCTTTTTCGTGGGAACTTCATTTCGCGAAAATAGAACAGGTATGTTTCGCGGGACTAAGATTTCGTGATTTGGCAAAAGAGAAATTGTTAAAAGGAACTAATTTCGAAAAAGAGGAACTAGTTTCTTTTTACGCGTGTCTTTGGTTAAAAATCACGAAAATTAGTACAAATTAGGCAGTAGATTTTGGTCTAACTGATATGCTGCAAATGTTATTATACGGGTCTGAATTCGCATGTGTTGGTGAAACAGGGCAAGGGTCTTTATACTCCGGCGGCAAACTCCCATCCAAAATTATGACAAGTACCCCCCCCCCCCCCCCCGCAAACCAGGGGGCAATATATATAGTACGTATTCCTTATAAGGCACAACCGGACGAGCAAATACATTGCCCCATGAGTAAATACGCAACCTTGAATAATAATTAGCCGTAAATTTAATTGATGCGAGTGAGAAATACATATAGATATACGAAAATTACGGCCCAACCCTGACCATAACCCTAATCCTAAACCTAATCCTAACCCTAAACCTAACCCTAACTCTAACCCTAACCCTAACCCCAACCTTAAATCTAAGTCTAAACTATAATCCAAACACTGTTTATCCAGTTGCAAAGTTACGGCTAATTATTATTCAATGTCACGAATTTGCTCGTGCGCCACGTATTTACGGCTAATTATTATTCAAGGTTACGTATTTGCTCGTTGGGGCAATGTATTTGCTCATCAGGGCCCGGTATTTGCTCGTCCGGCTGTTCCATATATGGAATACGTACTATAACTACAGGGGGATAGGTATATATAGTACGTATTCCTTATAAGGCACAACCGGACGAGCAAATACCTGGCCCTGATGAGCAAATACATTGCCCCAATGAGCAAATACGCAACCTTGAATAATAATTAGCCGTAAATTGAATTGATGCGAGTGAGAAATACATATACATATACGAAAATTACGGCCTAACCCTGGCCATAACCCTAATCCTAACCTAAACCTAACCCTAACTCTAACCCTAACCTTAAATCTAAGTCTAAACTATAATCCAAACACTATTTATCCAGTTGCAAAGTTACGGCTAATTATTATTTAATGTCACGAATTTGCTCGTGCGCCACGTATTTGCGGCTAATTATTATTCAAGGTTGCGTATTTGCTCACTGGGGCAATGTATTTGCTCATCAGGGCCAGGTATTTGCTCGTCCGGCTGTTCCATATATAGAATACGTACTATAAATACAGATGGGGGAAAAGGGTCAGGGTCACAGGGACTCAGCCGCACACCCCCAGCAGCGAGGGGTTTTACTTTTTCTTAACTCTTTGTTTATTAGAGACTTCTCTTTTCTCCGGCTTTGCGCTTTTTCGCCGCTGCGCGGCTCAAGGCTTCGCTCGGAGGAGTAAAAAACCTCTGGGACCAGGGTAGGCCAGACAATATAATGAGGTGACATTTCAGATTGTTACACCGGCAATAATCAAACAAAACAGACAATAAGCCTCTGTCACGAAATACAGCCACTACTCATTAAGGGACAGAACAAATAACGGTTTTTACACAAAACATACTTTCTCAATTCCCTGCAGTCCGAGGACATATAAGACCGTCTTTCACAGCCGCCATCAATCCTCAGTGATTAGAGCGAGTACCATATGGTCTTTTCTTGTTGAATCCTGAACAGTGATAAACAGGTCATCGAGACAAGTCCGACGGCAAGCTGCTGGAAATGTGCGAAACGGGGTGTGAACATTTCGTACAAGAGGGAGGTATTCTTCGAGTTATCATTTTCGAGACCGAAGAGACCGAGCGTTCATGTTTAACCTCGGTCGAGATTGAAATCGTTCGATTCGTCGTATTAAACTCAAATGGCATTTGTATGTTAAGCAAGTCTTATCGGGAGTGAATTTAAAAGATCGCCAAATACGAACTTAAGTGAAGCTCCTAAGGATCCCTTGGTGCGAAAACAGGTGACAATCGGCTTTCGACGGTTTGATCAAAATGCCCACGTCCCGCGGTTTGGCACAGTGGTTCGAAAGGTCAAATACCCCACTCCCGAGTTAGGGGAGGGTGTCAAATGCCTGGGGTGGGGGTGTGTAAAATTGATCGGCGTATTTATAGCTGAAAACGAGTCTTCGTTTTAGTGACAACTTGTTCAAAGATTTCGTGAATTATTTCATTTTTTGTGGATTCCCATTGAAACTTTTATAAAGGTTTCCAGGCCCCCCAAGCCTAACCATGTTCATTTTCACAACAGAACCCTTCCGATCATAGGGCCTCCTCCCCTCCCTTCCAGTCTCCGGCTTGATAAATAATGTTTGAACGGTAGATTTATGAACTTCTAAATAACCTAGTTCCACGCATTTTGTTGCGTGTTTTAATGATGCAACTTTGTCTTCCGTCAGTGTACGTACTAAAGTTTGTTCACCATGAAGAAGCGAGCCCACAGCAGCACACGAGAACATGGACTGGATTCACAGAAGAAGCGGTCAAAACAAACGGTACATGCGCTGTGCTCTTTATCCTTTAGACTCGGGAGAGGGGGCTGGCTCCGTCTCCAGCTCGCACTTACGATCTTGTGGAGAAAATAAGTGTGCAGTAAGTAGCACGTGACTGACCAAGTGTGTTTACCCTCTGTCATGCAGATAAGAGCAGGCCATGAGGACGTTCTTCGCCAAGTCCAGCGAGGGTTGTTTTTCAGTAAACCCCGATATGGCGTCTTTATGACTCTGGGCTACAAACAAGGCGTGGATCCTGATGCTGTGAAGGACGACATCTTGATTGCTGTCAAAAACGTCCTTAAATTTACACTTGAGCTGGAAAGGTCCGAGGGTGAAGGTAAAGGCATGTGTTTTCTTTGCTCGACTGATCTTTAGGTCGCGCTGTTTAGTAGTTGATTTCCACGGCAAATAACTAGGGCCCTGTAAGGGGTAATTCCGAACCGGCGACACGGCCTTGAAACGGCGACACGAGAGCTACGAACTAGCGACGATCGACAAGGTGCTGCGAGAAAATTCCGACAGCGACACTGATAATAATTAAACCGACAGCAAATTTCGTGTTTGGTACAAATTTCGATAGCGAAATCAGTTCTGTGAATCAGTGTACATGGCGGATTTCTTCTTTCTTTGTCAATTTCGCGCGGATGCTGTCATTTTTTGGCTACGTCACAGTCACCTACGAGCTTCATTTATCCGTTGACACATTGACACAGCTGCCGACTGACCACGTGTGTGCGCTTGTCTCTGGATGCCGTTTCTCTTTTATCAGCTAATAGCAGATTTACAGCAGACTCTACTCTTGTCAACTCTAACAAACGCTGCTTCGGGAGAACGGCAAAATTTTGCCGGGAATCGGGAGATAGGAAATATCCGGGACATCTGACACATTATTTTTCATTTTGGGAGGTCTTTCCTTCTGGCTGAATGTGGTTGAAAAAGAATTGCCATTTCATGCAACGTAAACTTCCAAAGTTTCCGGAGTCTCCGCTGTTTCTCCTTATTCTTGTGTATATTTACAGAACGTCCGATGTAAAGAACATTTTCATTGTTAGAAAGTTTTATTGAAAGTCATTTTTCATTCTTTAGAAGGCGGGGAAATGGCATTTTAGAGAGCCAAATTTCAAAAATCTTCCGGGGCAGTATGCGGCTAATCCCATTATAGGCAGCTTGCTCCTTCGGCGCTCGCAAATTTCTTTATCCCATTTTTCCGTGGAGTTTCACGCAGTTCTCCACGCTTTCACTGAGCAGCACCCTCGGAGGATGATAATCAATGTCGTTTTCGAGTTTTACCCCTAAACTGACAACAGTGTATTAGTGCATTTCGCAAAAAGTGCGGTTTTGAAAGTGTTGGCTTTTGAGCGTTTACATTTGTTCAAAATAGTCCTCAAAATGCAAGAAATGGTGTTTCAGCGAATCTAGATTGTAAAATTTTCCGGTGGAGTATGCCCCCGGACCCCCTTAGTGCGTCACGCCCTCGGCGCTCGAACCCACGAAATGCAACTGAGATCCTCCCCAACTGTAAATGATTGGATGGCTTAAAAAATGTAGAGAGTGTTTAAGAGAGTGTGATGAACCTTTACCTCCAGGGTTGAATTTTTTCGGGAGCTTCATAACAAAATTCGGAAGGATGTTTCAGAATTTTGCGTGAATGACGTCACTGGTCGAAATTCCGACGAACGACATAGGGACGTTTCGAAATTGCGACGCTTCGAAATTGCGACATACCTACGTCAGTTTGAAAAGGAGACAAACAAACATACTTTGTTATAATTTATAAATGTAAAACAATAAGTAAGGTTCACTGACCGTAGTCCACGTGTCACAATCGTCAGGTTCCCGCACCCGAGCTGTAGTTGCCTTCAATCCTGACCAGTGGAAGAAATGGTTTCCAGATATAGCCCATCTTTCCGAGCTGGAAGGACGGCCCACCGGCCCAGAGCCTCGCTTTCTTATTCCCACGTCAGACAAGTTCCTTGATACTGGTGGAGACATTTTCTTCTTGCTGAAATCCAACGCTGATAATCAATGTGACAAAGTGCGCGACAAGGTTACCGCTGAGTTGGGCAGCTATTGTTATGAGATAGATGTTACGTCATCCACACCGCCCAGCGAGGTACAATTAGTAGTTACTATGGTTACTCCGAATGTAATTCCTTGTCTCATTTGGGCCTTGTGCAGTATTTATCGCAGGATAGGGAGGGAGCTTACTTGGTTTTGGTATGTGAAGGAGGGATATGGAGGTCAGAGTCATTATTTTTCTAAAGGAACTATGCAATGAAAGCTACAAAATTCTCACTTCCATAGAAAGACTGTTTTACGTTTGATTGTATATTTCTGCAGCGCATTATTCAGAATTCGTTCAAAGACGGTCTTGCCAACCCATGTGATACTGAGAGCCTGAAGAATGCTGTTGTGAATGCAGACATCGACAGCAAAGATGGCTTCCCCGGCTCCACCTTTCTGCTGACGCAGAAGTTCAAGTTCAACTGGGTAGCTCTCGGGGGCTTGGACCAGGTACTTTATGATATACTACAGAACGTCTCTACTGAAACAAACGCATTTTAAGACTGAGAATAAGCACTTTCTGATTTACATTCTTGACACACGAAGCTGAAAGAATATTTATGGACAGTACGTAAGTGATCTATGTAGTATTGAAGCAACTTAAACAATTACAAAGACAACCCGCGGCAAAATCCGTCTTGAAACGAGCCCATGACCTTCACGGCCATTGCACGGCCATTGCTCTGTTTGATATATGTTTTCCCATTATGCAACGCATTTGAATTTTGTGCGCGACGGCATTTTGACCTAACAATGTCAACTGGTTCTATCACAGACGCAGAAGGAAGACATGATTGGTCGAAGGATGACGTCAGACGCCTTCATGTCATTCACGCACTCACGTGCACATATGAAGTGTGCTCACGTCATACCGGAAGTGACGCCCATCGACCCAAATGCACAGCACAGCAGAGTGTTCCGCTTGTCGATGCCGTATGGAGTGGATGGCAGCGGACCCGGGAGAGAGCAGGGTGTCATGTACATGCACCTGTGCAACACGACGGAGGTGTTCAAGCGGATACTCACCAGCATCGCGGGCTCAAAGTCTAAAGACGCTCCTGGCGAAGTCACTGTTGACACGTTACTAAGCAATGTGCAACCCAAGTTGGGAACCTGGTGGTACGTGCCGAGTGCGGAGGAGCTGAATCTTCCTACGTTCGAAGAGAGAAGGTATGGATCTACAAGTACAACATAAGTTTTAGTGCCATTGTGCAAGAAAAGTGAGTTGGGCGAAGCTGTCGATAACCATATACTTTAGGTTTTATTGCATTGCATGTACGTATTATCAACTTGTAGTACAGTTTAAAAAAACAAAGTGTGTCCCAGAATCGACTGAAGTTTACGTCAGGTGTCCCGAAGCACGCCCGGTTGTATGGGTTGAACAGTGCCAATGGCAGCCAGTGAGTTTCTTTCGTCTTTTTCTTCTTCTTTTCGTTGCATAATTGATCAGGTTCGATTTCAATGAGCATTGGAACGTCCGCAGTCCGAACGAGTACATGTTCTACAACCAGAAGGAATACCTGCACCGTATGACTACAGGCGGCTACACCCCTGAGGACCCCCCGACTAATCGCGTGCTTACCCTGGTTGACTACATGTTCTGTCACTGGAATGACCAATGGTTCAAGAAGAGGGTCATGCCGCCAATGCCGCATCTCTTCCAAAACGTCAAAGGTAAGAAAAACAAAAAAAAGATAGCGGAGATCCAGGTGGGTTCAGTGGCTCTCAGGAAGGGCTGGGCCATCAAGCAGACCCTTGGTAGTCTGCTGACCACCAATAACAGAGCCAAGCTTGAGGATGACAGTTTCTATGGACGACGGGCAGGGACGTTCTCCATCCACCCCGATGACATATTGGCGGGTCGGATGCCCCCAACTTTCTCCCTAGGCCTGGGTCAGATTGTGATGCCGTATCTGCATGACAAAGAAGTGATGCCCGCGTTTGTAAAAGGGCTGAGCGAAGCCGGAACCTTCGGACACATAATTCCCGACTACCAAACTTTGGTGAGCAAAGGGATCGGGAGTTTGATCAAAGATCTGGTGGCCGCCTCTCCTAAAGACAAGGCAGAGAAGGATTTCATTGCATCGTGCATCTTGGCTCTAAACGGAATCCGAAAGTATCACAAGAACTTCGCTTACCTTGCCAAGTACATGGCCGACAATCAGACCTTCAACTACTCCGAAGATCAGCGAAGAAACTTGAGAGAGGTAAAAAGAAATTTTGATTTGTTGCAAGGTTGATGTGTAGAATGTGTCAACGTAAGGTTGATGTGCATTTTATGTGTATATGCTGAACACATGTAGTACAGACAGTGATGTTTCAAATGTTAGCCCTTTGTCAGATCAAATGCAGACTAACGTGATACATTAACATTGATCAATATTAAGCAATATTAACACTATCAATAACAGGAAAAGGAACAAGGAAATCTAGCGATGTGTTGATAACAGGAAAATGAACAAGGAAATCTAGTGATGTAATAATATGTACGTACGTATGTGTAGCTGTTGTTTCCAGGAAATGACGTGAATTCATAGAGAAGAAAAAAAACTGTTTTAAATGCAGGTCGGGAAGAGAATGGAAAAGCTGAGCAAACACAAGCCAGACACGTTTGTGGAGGCGGTGCAGCTCATCTTCTCCTTTCACTGCTGCTTGCATCTGACTGGTGAGCCGACTTCTGTCGGCCGCTTAGACCAAATTTTGATGCCTTTCTACAACGAGGAAGAGAAAGAGAAATCTCAGGAGATCATCGATTGTTTCTGGCTGAAATTGGGTGAGCCCACACTGCTAAACAATCGACTTCTGGAAGACCAGGGGGCGTGGGGTTCATGCGCTGTGCCTTTTTCTAGTACCGGGGTGTTCCCAAACGGAGATTCCATCAACCAATGGGTGCAGCAGGTAAGGGTTGAAATGCTTATTACTCCGTATAGGTATAGACAGAGCATAGATAAACGACAGGAAGATGTAATCGTTAAAAATTCTTGAGAGTGTGATTGACCGTGTCTTTGATGAAAGAAGGCAAAGACTGGACTGTCAATAAATACAGTCAGTTGAAGACTGCGAGCAGAGGCCTGTTGGGATCTTGGGTAAATAGTGAATTTGCGACGTCTTTGGAGTTGCGGGCTGCTCTTTCTGACCAAAGGATGTCTCTACAATCCGTTCAAGTTACTATGTGAGTTCTGATTCCTATTCATAGGTCACTGTGGGTGGTTACAAAGCAACAGACACACCAACACCGCAAGACGCCTGTAATGACGTCACCATCCTTTGTCTGAAGGCCTCTCGCCGTTTGCCGGTTAATGGTCCATGTTTGTCGCTCAGGATGCACAAGCAGATGCCTCAAGAGGTGACACCTGAATCTCAAAGTGTAGATTAAAAGAGTGGAGAAGTAGATAATAATGGTTATGACGCGAATGCAAGAATGCTTATTAGGAGTATGTAGTCATTTGCGCGAGGTATGGTGTTAAAGCACTTACATGCAGTTCTTTATGACATGGCAATTAATCTCTGGTTTGAGGCAAAGTTTGTCATACCATTATTTCTGCACGCTCTAAGACTTTGACATCAAGGTTTAATATCAGTTGTACTAAAAATCGTTCGCCCAACAGGGTGGTGATCGGGGCCATCTTAGTATTTTATTGCTTTTCTTGACTGTGTGCTCGTCGTAATTTACCAGGTTCTCAAGCAAGCTGCTAAATGTATCCTGAGCGGAGGAGCACACCCATTGCTTCTCCATGACGACCGTTTGATCGCAGGTTTTGCACGTGACAGTCCACCTGATGTGCCCTTGGACATTAAGACAAGGCGTGATTATGCGTGTGACGGCTGCTATGAACCCATCTTCCCAGGCCTCACCGAGTTCTCGCTTGTTTACGTGCCAATGCTGGGTGTGTTAGAGATGACTATAAATCATGGCTCCACGTACAGTATGTGTGGCCCTGCTTTTCTGGAAGGGACACCCCAGTCCCTCCCTACAGCACACGCTAAGGACATTCACACCTTTAAGCAGGTGAGTATTACTTATTATTAGTGGTCATTACTTCCCTAGTTCGTTGTTCCCATGATTTGGAATAGATTGTTTAATTAACGTATTGAGGTATATTATAAGTAGTTCCTTAAGCGGAATCTCCCAGCGTAAATTGGGACAAACTGCTGACTCATCAGAGTGCGGTTTCAGCTTCCCTGAAAGATAATGCAGTCAACTGGTAGCACAATACGAAGTAAAAATAATTTACAGTTTGCAGCTCTAACATTTTACATGTTCTTTTAGCTGAAGGAAATTTATGAAAAACACTTCCGAGTTCGAGTGGAGTACAGTATTTATCTGCTGCTGTTGAACTATGGAAACCTGCATGAAGTGTGCCCCAGTCCCTTGCTCTCCACACTCGTCCACGACTGTATCGAGGCCAAGAGAGATTTGACCAAAGGCGGTGCCCGTCATCCTTTGATTGGCGTACAGTTTATCAGCTTCTCCAACACTGTGGACTCGCTGTACGCTATCAAGAGGCTGTGTTTTGACCACGACTCGTCCGTTCTGTCCCTGGCCGATTTGGTGCAGTGTCTTAAGTGTGACTGGGGAAACAACATGATGGAGCCTTGGCACGATGAACTAGCCGGGCCCACGCACGGTCAGCGGCTGTCTGACTTCTACAAGGATGTGCGAGAGAAGTCACTGCGGCTCCCGAAATTTGGGACCGACGAGGCGGTTGACAACAAAGATATCCAGGAACTCACCAGGTAGGTTGCTAGTGCCCAGTTCTCCCCGCTTTGTATCAACATATGCACTGTCTTAAAATTGTAGAATAATTTTTATAGCAAAGGCTGAAGTATGTTGGTGTGTAGTGATCTGTGAGTTTGACATATTTATTCCCACACAGCTGGCTGGGTGACCTGGCCACGAACACAATCCAGACTGTTGCGCGTGGGCAGGAGGGACAGCCGCTGAGCGACATGATTCAGTCTCTAAAGCAAAAGTTCTCAGCCCCAGGCTTCCCATGGGACATCATGCTCCCTGCGGGCAGTGGAACCTTCGAGGGTTACGTAGGCTGGGGCCTGGGACTTGCTGCATCAGCAGACGGCAGACGCACAGCGTCTCCTATTGCATCAGACTTCAGTGCGGCACCGAGCCCGCAGGACAAACCAGCGGCACCGAAGAAAAACAACATCTACAAGTGAGTCAGATCGGAGTGAAAGTTTTAATGAAAAATAAGATGTTGTTATGCGTAGTATTCACTGGTCTCTTGCACAGTGACAAATGTACAGCACCAAACACGGAAGCGCTGTCTGTACTCTTCATTAGTGCGGTGGTCCTGGTTGATATCTAAGTATTGCTGTGTTGTCTTTCATTTACCTCTAAAGGGCCCTCAAGTGCTGTAACAAGCAATCGATCAACGAGAACTTTACTAATGGCACGGAGATCGACATAAAGATTGAAGAAACTTGTAACGAGCAGGACTTGGTTACATTTCTGGGAAAGTACGCTGACCAGACTGCCGACGTGGGAGGCAATATCATGTCCGGTACGTATAAAAACAAAAGCAACTCACCACATGCACAAATCAAGCAACATTCGTTACGTCTGATACCGCCATGCATTTAACTCTTTATTCTGGAGGTTGACGTGAGTTCTCGGGAAAGCGGGAGACGCGATTCGGAGAGTTAGCAGTCTGGCGTTTCACCTCAGTCTAAAAAATGAACCCAACTTGCAGATTTTTTACTCTATTATCTCAATCTTTTTTTACTGCAGTATGACTATAACTTTCTTATCTGTTTTATGACTAGAACTTTCTTATGTTTTAGTCACCTGTGTGAATGGCGACACTTTGTCCCAGGCCGTCATCAACCCAGAGAAGTACGATCTGGTGCGCGTGCGCACAGGAGGCTGGTCAGAATTTTACATCACCTACTTCTCCGCTCACCAGAAGCACCAGCAGCGAAGGCAGTACTACCATGTACCGCACTGACACAAAACAAAACTCAAGCTTCTCACACAGCCAGCCCCGTCAAGATCAAAGTTTGCATTTGTTTTCAACAATTAAGATGAGATTTTCACAGTGATGTAACTGGAAAATATTAGCATCCCGTTCTTTATTATTATTATTATTATTATTATTATTATTATTATTATTATTATTATTATTATTATTGTAGTTTGCACCGTTGAAGTTTCCTTAGATTTTCAGTGTGGCAGTCAGTATTTTCGTATTCGTTTTTGACAAAGCCGAGTTACCATGAATACTCTAGCTTCAGATGTCTGTTCGTCGGTGATGTCTGATTAAACTGTCTATCATTTTTGTCCTTTTATTTGCTTTCTCTTGTGTTGCCTTGCCTGTGTTGTCGTGGGGTTTTTCAGTGCTATCAGAGTGTATGTACTAAATAAATAAATTGCTTGTGATCGTCCGGGTAAGAGTAGCCTCCAGAAAGACTTGTTGACTGAGGCTTCGTTAGATGCTGGCATATATTTTCAATGATGAATCCAGATCGGTAGGGGGAATAAATCAAGAACTTACCGTGAATTCAAAACCGAAAACGAATTTGAGAGTCACCTAAACGAGATTCAAAATACAGAACACCGCAGAGCTCTAACGAAATTACGAATTAGTGATCACGTATTAGAAATTGAGCGTGGTCGTTATAACAGAAACTACGTAAGCCCTGAGCTAAGAAAATGCCCATGTTGTCACACACGGAAGATGAAACCTTCTCAAAGGCCAGATATATGCTGACAAACGTAACACCCTTTTTCAATAAATCAAGTCTCGTGTTCAGCAGCCCGTGCATGATGGACCAGTACACATTATACTGACAAGGGTCTTGTTAGAGAGAGGGGTATAGTTATTCACCTAAAGAAGGCCTCTGACACTGCCCCATGAAAATAATCTGATAAAAATGCTTCAACGGTGAAACCCCGCCTTACGGCCGCTATCTTTTGTCCCGCGGAACAAACGCCCAGGCATTTTCTTATCTGAAGACCCTCGTTAATACGGCCACCCCGTTAACACGGCCAGATTTTTATGTCCCGATGGTGGCTGTTTTATGTGTATGTTTGCGTTTCCATCACTTCCGGTGCACGCAATGCATCATGGGTGAATTGAACTGATCGCCATGGTAACTGCGTGTGGACATTCCTTCAGAGTTGCGAACAGAAGTGAAGCTCAAGCTTGTTCGTTTATCTTGGGATTTAAAGATGGTTCGCGAGCTAAATATGGACACCCAACGGCAAAACTTTTGGAAGGAATCCATTGGCAAAGAGGCCATGGTCAGGCTTTTGTGGCACACAAGATACTCCAAAGAATTCTCGCGGAGTTCGTTCGTTTCCAAACCAAAGAAAGAAGGTATGATGTTCAAACCAAAGGAATCGGCCAGGGAACGAAAATCGAGTGGGACAGGGACAAATGTAACTTGCGCTAAAACACATAAAATGCCTGCACAGAAGAAAGTAGCGGAAGCTGCGAAGGCAGAACCCGAGTCGCTTTTGATTGAGATGCGCCCAGTGTCCAAAGATACACGTGGTTTGTTGTTCGACGGTTTCAGTGCGCTGGGTGGCGGCCGCTATGCATATCTGCAACAAAGAAGATTCAAGAAACCCGAGGAGAAATATGAATTCCCAATAACAAGTGCATGGGAGATTGGCTGGAAGATCGATGATTGCGTTAAGCCAGTCAAACCACAGTTTGGGCAGAGTCGGGAAATCCGAGATTCATTTTATCGACCAAATGGCATTTTTTACACGGACTAGCTGGTGAAGGTAGCACACTTTCCTTTGTATTTGCCGGAGTGGTTTTTGGTAGTAGTAGTTGCAAAGTTTTATGACTTCCTTTTACGGATGACTTGTGATTATTTAGGTTGAAGACACCAAAACAAACAGAATCCCTGCAGCACCAGGCGCTATTTATTCGTCTAGTTTGTGTTTTGGAGCAGCACACTTTTTTTGGCGAGTGTTTTTGAGCATTTTGAGAAAAAAATGTAAACAGAATAAAATAATAAGACAACAGTCAGCCATCTCGTTTGGTAAATTATCATGGAGTGATAATTAAAATTTGTCACGCATAATAAAGTATTAAACACATGCAATTAAGCCGATACTGATTAATACCTGTACTTATTACTTCCAGAGAGGGTTTATGTACTGTGCATCCAGATAGTTGGAGTTGACTGCACATGCATAAACAGAGAGAACTTTACCAAGCCTCTAGTCTCCTATATAATGTGGTAGCAATAAGTAAAAAACAGATACCTTGAAATCCAGAGGTTTTGCTTGTCCTTGTTTCATGACGAGACAGCTCCCGACCATTCTTTGGGAAAAAAACCTCTGGGACCAGGGTATCTAAACAGCAGCTTCTGCACTCCCCTAGTCAATATACATGCAGTACAGATATCCCAGTTTGTAAATACTAGTACAATTTTGCCAGCTAATGTTCAGCTACAAATTGACCTAAGTTCACACATAAATTCTGTTTATTAAGATTGCAGATGCTTGCTCTGCTAGCCATCTTGAGATTTGACAAAACAATCATTTCTTCCTGGGGTCCTCTTTCAAGGGTAAAGTTCTGTTGAAGACGAGCTGAGGATAAAAAGACCACAATATTTATTTAGCACAACACAGAGCACTACATAGCCAAACCTGCACCCAAAACTCCTGGCTCAAAAGACACAAACTTAAAAGATAAAAACCCTCTGACCCTAACTATTAAACCAATCAAAATGATATGTACTATTAAACCAATCAAAATGATATGTAAGTACAAAATGATAACATACCTCATGTTCAGTTGAATCTGGATCTGTACAGAAAAATCCCAGACGCTCAAACTGGAACCTGGAGAACACTTTAGCCCCTTTGACAGTACAGTCCACCATAGCATTTGAAATCACTTGCAATGAATCCTAAAAAAATACAGTAAAAGTTATATCAGAATAGGAATCTAAAAATATGCTGTTCATATTATGTAACGCCAGCATGTTCACTGGGTTTATATTTTCCCTTGTGCAAGCACAGAAAGAGTTTCAGCTTTTGAATATTGGCAAGGTCAATTTTCCTAGTGATATCTGTTCAATAAATTAATTTTTGAACTACCTTTTTGCAGTCAGTGACAAAACCACCAGGAACTTCCTCTGGGTCCTCAGGATTCTTGTGTTGAAACCTTGAAGATTACAAATAAAACAGACATTGATTATCATAATATTGATCTACAAATTCAGTTTGTAGGAAAATAATACACTGGTACTTACAGTCGGTCATAAATCCTAACTTGGCACTTGAGTGGCGAGGACACCCAGTGAACAAAGGCTTTTGGTTTAGCTGCAGTGTCTGTTGACTCACACTGCACTTCAAGCTCAGTTACCACACCACTGGAGTCCTGTTTAAAATGATGTCTTGTGTTTGTAAGGTTTGTAAGGAGTTTGGAAGAACATGATTCTCTGCAGGCAAGTGTTGCAGATATATATATATATATATATATATATATATATATATATATATATATATATATATATATATATATATATATATATATATATATATATATATATATATACAGTCAATCCTGAAAAGGGTGTCCTGAAAAGGTTGTCCAGTTGAAATATATATTTAGGCAAATATATCTATCACGTGACCACTGAAAAACACTGTATAACTACAAAGAAATACATTAAGTCAGCATGTTTATGTAATGTTATGGTTGCTAGTCATTAGAATGGTAAAACCAAGAGCATTTAGAGTTTTTCCAGTTTAAAACACGATAGCTTTATGTGGTCACGTGACAGATATATTTGTATATTTAGATTGGACAACCTTTTCGGGATTGACTGTATATATATATATATATATATATATATATATATATATATATATATATATATATATATATATATACAATCAATATACAATCAATCCTGAAAAGGTTGTCCAGTTGAAATTATATTAACTAGCACAATGAAACTTTGAAAATGTACTTAAAGTAATAATTTAATCCTCCCAACAGTAACTACTTAGGTGTATGAAAGCTGCTGTAACAGCACCAATTCAAGTAAACTCAGGTCCTACCTTGACAACTTTCTGTATCTTTATAACATAACCAACATGTTTAAGACCCACTGCTTGAGCTGGAGTAAGGCGTCGGAATCCTGCTTCATCAGTCTAGATAAAACAACCAGAGAACAAGATGACGAAGATGGAACCAACAATCAAATTATTTAAATCACCTCCTTACCTCTTTAAAATCTGTCCTTTCTATGTACATCGTTCGGTCAAATGGGACCTTATGTATACCTTTGCTGGCATCTTGTGGAATGTTGGGTACATCGATCATGATTTGCTGTAAATACAAGTAATCAGTAAACCTATAGAACAACTAGCCATTATATTCTGCTGTCTGATCTGCTGAATTTCCATCTTTACTCCTGCCACACATTTGCAGCTCAGAAACACCCTCTTGACAATGGAGCAAGAAACTGAAGCAGCCAAGACATAAATTAAGGGGGCAAAAACTGCCACAACAGTATCCACTGTCACATACTCCACTTTTCACAATCATTGCTATTCCTGAATAACTAGTGTCTACAGAACAGTGGCTGCCTAAAAGAAACTAAAACAGCTTACTATTACAGTAAATATATTAGAGGCTTATGGATTACTATGATAAGATTAATCTACTGTTACTAAATGTAATGAGGGTAAGCAACATACTTTGCCAAATGGGAAGTTAGTGATTGTAACTTTTAAAGGTTCCAACACAGCCATTGCTCTGAAATAAAAGAAGGAGAAGGCAGCAGGTTATCTGTCGCGAGACCAGTTATTCACTTAACAGGAACGGAGTTTTATTAGACTTAGTGCTTACATGGACTCAGCTAAAAAGTCACAACGAAAGCACGCCGCGGTTTGTGGAGCGCCCTGATTGGTTGGCGCTCACACGCCACATCCGGGCTCAATGTTTGAGATGTAACGCAACATCGTTACATCTCCTTTCGCCCATAATAAAAAAAAATAATAATCAACAAAATTAATAAAAAAATCAAATAAACGAGCTATCAGGAATTAACGATCCATTTCATAGTCTTGATGCCACCTGGGGGGGCGTTTCACGCGTTCTGAGCGGCGTGGCGTTGGTTCCAAGACAGTGTCTTGAGGGTGTTGGGAGGCTTGTGGCATTGTGGGTGATAGTACTTCACCTTCCGTCACCACCACCTCTTCAGCCTGCTTGGGCTGTGGGAGATCCACGTTCTCAGCCAGGGGTGGGGGTGATTCGGCCGTCGCACGGAGGTGACGGCGGTTTCGTCTGTATCTCCTGCCAGCAACCTCCACCTCGTAGGACCGGTTGTCTAGTACTCGAGTGCATGTTCCCAGTGACCATTTCTTCTCTCTGGGAAGCTTCATCCGGATGGCCTGTGCGCATTTCAGTGGTGCCAGAGGGTGGCTTCGCCGGTTGTACTGACGCGCTTGCTTTCTCTTGCGTTCGACGAGTTTCGTGGCTGTGTGGAGGTCTGTTTCTGTTTTCAGGAGGTTCTGGTGAGTGGGCAGCAGTGTTTTTGTACGGCGTCCCATCAGTCTCTGTGCAGGCGATGTGCCAATACCTTCTGTTGGGGTATTGCGCCAATCTAGTATGGCTAACAGTGGGTCCTTCCCATCAGCTTTGGCCTTTTCCAAGAGTGCCTTGCATGTCTTGACAGCATTTTCGGCGCGGCCATTTGATTGCGGGTAGAGTGGACTGGATGTACGGTGCTCGAAGTGCCAGTCGTGTGCGAAACGGGCAAATTCAGCCGATGCATACTGAGGGCCATTGTCCGAAATTAGCGTGTCGGGGATCCCATGTCTCGCGAACTGAACCTTGCATGCTTGGATAATGGACTTTGAGGTAACTTTAGTGAGTTCTTGCACTTCAAAGAAGCCGCTCCAGTAGTCCACGATGAGGACAAATATCTGATGGCCGATCTCTAGTAGGTCTGTCGCAACCCTTGACCATGGCCTTAGCGGTATGGGGTAAGGTTTCATTTCTTCACGGCACTGTTCTGGCCTGTGTGTCTGGCATATGGGGCATCTCAGGATGTAGTCCCTCACTTCAGCATTCATCCGGGGCCAATATAGTAGCTCTCTGGCCCGGCGGAGGCATCCTTCTATGCCTATGTGTGATCTGTGAATCTGCTCTAACATTTCCTTTCTCATTGAGTGCGGTACAACGAGTCGCTCTCCCATGAGAATGAGGCCATTGTCTTCGACAAGTTCACTTCGGTTGTCGTAGTATGGTGTCAAGTCTGGTGGACACTGTTTCTTGACTGTCGCCCACCCGTGCTTTATCGCTGTGATGAGGTTCTGCATGGTTGGATCAGCAGCTGTTTCCTCTCGGAATTGATTGAACTTGTAGGGTGCGATAGACAAGCCTTCTGTGTGATCCACCACTTCAAGTGATCGTACTACGCTTGTGTCGTGCTGGGCAGACTCCGTGGTCATGCGATAGGCTCTACTCAGAGCATCCGATATCCACATCAAACTTCCTTTCTTGTACTGGATGTCGAGGGAATAGCTTTGAAGTGCCATCAGCATTCGCTGAAGTCTCTTTGGGGACTTGTGAATCTGCTTGGCAAAGACCGCTTTCAGGGGCTGGTGGTCTGATTCAACATGGACGATGTCTCGGCCCAAGATGTACTGGTCGAACTTGCTGGTTGCCCATACTATAGCCAAGAGCTCTTTCTCTATTTGTGCATATCTTGTTTCTGCATCCGTAAGGGCTCTGGAGGCGTATGCAACGGGCTGGTCTTTCTGAAGTAGGACGGCGCCCAGTCCCGTTTCGCTGGCATCACACTGTATGGTGACCTCTTCATTGACGTCATAGAATCGGAGTACTGGAGCCTTGGCCAGGTACTGTTTGACTGTCGTGAATGCCAGGTCATGCTGCTGGAGCCAGCACCATTCTGTGTCCTTGTCCTCGAGTCTGCGTAACGGTTCAGTCATGTCGGACAACAGGGGCAGGAATTTGGCGAGATAATTTACCATGCCAAGGAACCTCTTGAGACCTTTAACGTCGGTGGGTGGAGGCATCTCTGTTATGGCTTGTACCTTGGCCGGATCGGGCCTTAAGCCTTCTGGGGTAAGAAGGTGTCCTATGAACGGCACTGTGGTCTGTGCGCGCTTCAGTTTGCTCTTGTTTAGTCTCAGATTCCATTCGCGGCACTTCTGAAAGAATGCCTGCTCGTTTCTCTCTAGGCTTGCGTCGACTTCCTCGTCGGTGTCGCCAAATCCTGCAATGAGAAAGTCATCTGCGATGACTTCCACACCGCTTAGGCCTTCCACGAATTCGTGCATTTTGCGCTGCCACACTTCTGGTGCACTGCAAATCCCGAATGGCATGCGGGTCCACCGGTAGCGGCCAAAAGGGGTGTTGAAGGTCGTCAGATAGCTGGATGCTTCGTCGAGCTTGATTTGATGAAATCCGTCCTTGGCGTCGCAAAGAGTGAATTTCTTCGCGCCTGCCAGTCGACTTGCGACTTCTTCCACCGTTGGCAGCTGATAGTGTTCTCGACAAATAGCGCGATTCAAGTCTCGGGGATCGATGCAGATACGGATCTTGTTGGGCTTGATTACTGCTAGCATGCTTGACACCCATTGTGTCGGTTGGGTAACTGGGACAATCACTCCGCGGTCGACCAGCTCGTCCAGTTTCTCTTTGACGCGAGGGCGCAGGGCTACTGGTATGCGTCGCGGGGCGTGAATCACTGGTCGCACCGTGTCGTCGATTGTGATCTTGTATTCGCCTGGTAACTCTCCTAACCCATTGAATACGTCATTGTCCTCAG
This sequence comes from Plumapathes pennacea, assembly GCA_964036295.1. Classification (NCBI taxonomy): domain Eukaryota; kingdom Metazoa; phylum Cnidaria; class Anthozoa; order Antipatharia; family Myriopathidae; genus Plumapathes; species Plumapathes pennacea. Next base: position 298,409 of record OZ038465.1, on the reverse strand, counting down.
CCAGAGGGTCGTCTGAGGGTTTGATGCCAAGTGACAAGACGTCGCATTTGCGCAAGTTCACGATACCCAGGGCGATACTGGTATCCAGAGACAACAGCGGCCGGTAGTCTTCCTCAATGACGTTGAACGTGAGAACTTTCTTCTTGCCATGGTGCCAGACTGCGAGCGAGGCTTTACCTGCTACTCTCCGACGCTCTCCTGTGTAGGACACAATCTCTTTCTTGCACTGTTTCAGGCATTCCAGGTGGTTATCTCCGGTTACTTGTTTGTAGATCTTGGCTGGCAAGATGTTGCACTGAGATCCTGTGTCGACCTGAAAACGCACGTTGTTGTCTTGGCGACGTCGGTGGACTTGCAATGTGGTCATCGCCACACGTGCCTGAGCGTTGTTTTTCTCAGAGAGGGATGAGATCGAGAAGTACGGCTCGTCTTCCGAATCGGAGCTCTCGTGTACCATCGAGACCTTCTGGCTTCGGCACTTCCGCTCGAAATGATTTATTTTTCCACACTTGCGACACTTCTTGCCGAATGCCGGGCAATCTCTCCTTCCATGTGTGTTTCCGCAGTTCGCGCACTCGGTGTAAGTTCCTGTGGCTCGACCGGATGCTGCTTCATTCCTTGATTTTCTCACGGTTGGTCGCTTGTCGTTGTCTCTTGAACGACTCCTTTGTACTACGTTAACCGTCTCAGATCCCGCCATGACCTTCACCTGCTGCTGTGTCTGTTCTGCGGCCTTGCACATGTCTATTGCTGTTTGTAAGGTCAGGTCGTTGGTTCGTAGCAGTCGCTCCCGGACCTTGTCATCACGGATCCCAAGCACAAGTCGATCTCGTAGAATCTGATCAGGCGTAATTCCGTCGTGTGCACAGTTCTTTGCAATGGTGCGAAGTTCAGTCACGTACGTGGTGATGCTTTCCCCTCCTTCTTGTTTACGATTGTTGAATCGGTATCTTTCGTAGATTACTTGGGTTCGTGGCTCACAGTGTTCGTCAAACTTGGCCAGAACGCTCTCTATTTTATCTGCGTCTTCTTCGTTGGACCAGGCAAAGGTGTCGAACGTCTTGACAGCTTCCTCGCCTATTACCGAAAGCAACGTGGACACTCTTACCACGTCATCTTGTTTATAGATTCCGGTGGCTATTTCGTATCGCTTCCAGGCCTTTTTCCACTGTTTCCAAGTTGTGGCGAGGTTGTCATCCATAATCAAGGGTTTTGGCGGGGGCAGGTTGGCAGGAGGCATTATCACTGGCGCTGGCGCCGTTGGCTGCGCTTGTTCGGTTTCGGGCATGTTGTTTGTCTTCTGAATGACTCTGTGTTGTCGGCGGCAGGTTTCTCGGGTTTCTGATTGTTATTGAACTCTACTCGGTTAAACAGGTTCGTTTACGTAAATTCAATCCGTTCCTACGATCCCACTTCTGACACCATGTCGCGAGACCAGTTATTCACTTAACAGGAACGGAGTTTTATTAGACTTAGTGCTTACATGGACTCAGCTAAAAAGTCACAACGAAAGCACGCCGCGGTTTGTGGAGCGCCCTGATTGGTTGGCGCTCACACGCCACATCCGGGCTCAATGTTTGAGATGTAACGCAACATCGTTACATTATCCACTGGGTTGCTATACACCAGCAGGAGGGGCAGGGGTTGTAATCACTGTCTGGTCATTTTCTACAAACCTTGTTGCTGTCAAATTGAGCTCGTCCCTGACACAGGATTCCAATAAATGAGGATCCAACACCGTCTGGGCCATAGTCACTCCCACCTGTGTGAAAACATCTTCACATTAACATCCAGCAATCAGTTGAGAACTATACCATGGCTTCATTAAACCTTGCAATTTATATTTCCTGACATAAATTCTGTTTACAAACCTTGCTGCAGAAAGTATTGATTGCCCCTGGAGGAAATCCTCTGCGTCTTAATGCAGTCAGGGTAAACAGCCTGGGATCATCCCAGTCCCTGAAGTAAAAACTTCAATGTTACTACTTTCCTCCCTTTCCCTGCAGCCCTCACACATGGCATACACATAAAAACATACTGTACATGACTGTATTATTAACATGTAGACTTTATGGCAAATAGCTTAAAGTTACAGATATGATCAAGCATGAGCACATCCAGATGTAAAGTTATTGTAGATATCACCTGACAATTCCTTCCTTTATCAACTTGCCAATCTTCCTTTTGGACACAACTGTGTAGTTAAGATTCAGTCTGCCATACTCCCACTGGACAGGGCAGTAAATGTCCAGAGCATTACACAGCCAGTAATAAGATGAGCGTCTGTGAAGGGAAAAACACAATTCAGTTTTAAGCTCATCTTTTGTAGCTTGAAATTCAACAATAGTGATTTACCTTGACTGGAACTCTTTGGTACAGAGAGAGTGGCTGATGTCCTCAATGGAGTCACACAAGCAATGTGTGAAATCATATGTGGGATAGACACACCTTTAAAAACACAAATTATAAATATAAACAAAAACAAAAATGCAAGCTGTTTTTCACAGAAAAAGAACACCAGGTCAATGAATTATTCTTTCATTGGACAAATTTAATTCATTATAATAATACTCTTGTCTGATAAGTTGTCTGTCCAAGTGGAATAAAAAAATTCATTTTTGCATGCTAGAAGATATTTTGAGATAGAGCAGCCTATAATGTGGTAGTGCTGATTTGAAATATTTGTAGTACTGTGCACTTCTACTGTATTGACAGCTTATCTGCAGCCAAAAAGTAAAATCTATCATCTTACCATTGATCACCTGAGCGGTGATGTGCAGTGTACTTAATGCGATATGCTACAGGATCCATCTTGCCATCTTCTAGTGTCACCTTCATTCTTAGGGTCGCCTTTAAATGCAAGCAAACTTCCACACTGAGCACATAGAATTTTGACAGATATACTATGATAAAATTATAAATATATAACAACCGAAGCCCTGTGTGCAAAAATAGGTGAAACTTTTTTGATTATGAGTACATATGAATATAATATGTAGAAAATGTATTTAATATTGAATATGTATTAAATACAACTGTCAGTAATAACTAAAATAATCAGAGGAATGCAAAGTATGAACATCATAAAAGAATGCAAAATTCCTGTACAGTATCTAAGAACAAGAATGAACACAAACCTTGCCCTCCTCAAGTTTGCCTTTTTTCATATCCTGTTAAAAGTAAACCATAAAAAAAGAACAAAATACTCTTATGAAGAGTTGCAATTACATCAAAACAAAAACAAATTGCTAGCTGTAATAACAGTTTATTAACAGTTCAGCTGTACCTCAAACAAACGGAGTGACTCATGAATTGGTCTGTCCCTCCATGGACTGAGAGGTGGGTTGTGGCCTTTTATCTCTTCATACTGTTGATGACACACATAAGCCAGACCTCTGTGTAAAAAGAAGAAAAAAAAAACCCAGACCATCAAAACATCACCTGCGAGAGATTCAAAATAAAATAGTTTGGTTGTATTGCCTTTTTATTAACTCCACAGCATAGTCATACAGTTTGCCAAAGTTGTCAGATGCATGAGTGATTTTCCATGGCTTGAATCCTACGAAGGAATAAGGAATGATCAAATTAACAGTACCCAAAGCATTGCTTAACTCCTTGCTTGCTTACTTTCTTAGTTTTTTGCTTCTCTTACAGTGTAGTATTATTCTTCTAAAATATACAGTATTTAGAGTAAACTAATGCTGTAACTAAGTGAACCAAATCTGGCAACTTGTAGGAATGCACTTGTCCAGTGGTCTGTGCCACATCATACTCTAGTTACCTAGCCACTCCACCATGTCCAGAATTCCCTTAAAGAATTTCTCTTCTTCCTTTTCTGGATTGGTGTCATCATATCGTAAATAACAAACACCATTGTGTGCCTGCAGTCAATAAAGTGGTCAATGATCAAGTGGAAATACCACAAAATGCAGGAAACATGCAAAAGTACTTTTTACAGTTATTGCCAGGAATCTTTTGCAAGGGGCAAGGTACCATGATAATCACAACAATATTATGATCGTGTTTCTAACATAATTAATAAGCTTACCTTTGCATACCCAAAGTTAAAGTTAATAGCCTTAGCATGGCCAATGTGCAAGATTCCATTTGGTTCAGGAGGGAATCTTGTTTGTACCTACAAGATTAGAAAGAACAAACTTAGTGCTTGCCAGTTGAAGTCAAATCAAGCATGCTTCTACCCACACAGTCCTGTCCTGTCAAATCAAGCACGCTTCTACCCACACAGTCCTGTCCTGTCAAATCAAGCACGCTTCTACCCACACAGTCCTGTCCTGTCAAATCAAGCATGCTTCTACCCACACAGTCCTGTCCTGTCAAATCAAGCACACTTCTACCCACACAGTCCTGTCCTGTCAAATCAAGCATGCTTCTACCCACTCACTCACCCGCCCTCCTGTCCTGTCCACGTGTTCCTTCAACAGTGCCATGGTGTTGGGTGTGGTCACATAACCTGGGGTCACATAATTCTCCCCTACAAAAAGCCATACAAAATTATTAACGTGAATATCGATTCATTTTACTGCATTCATTTCATACACAGCAGTCGGTAAATCACCTACGCTCAGGTAATAAGTGAACTAATCAACCAACCATAGAGTAATAATATTAATAATAATAATAATAATAATAATAATAATAATAATAACAATAATATAATAGATAATAATAATAAGAAGAAGAAGAAGCCAATAATTCAGCCAATAATCAGTCAGTCACTCAAGCAATCCTGGTAACATTAATTGACCAGTCAGTAAGTGAATATGGTGCAGGTAGTTATGATCCAGCATCCCAGCCAATCAGTCATTCATACAGACACCAAGCTTGAAAAAGGCCATCCAGAAATCAGATCAGTTGCTTTACTGTTCTACTATTTTCTGCACTCACCAGGTTTGTGGAATTTTGAAGCTTCTCCAAATAAAGAATCTGAAGAGGCATCTAATGGACTTCCATTGACTAAAATGAGACAAGCAAAAGACACATAGTGATCATCAGTACTTGAAGAGGGTGGCATCTCTATACTGAATGTGTCACTTTACTTGAGGACTTGTCTGCCACTGGTTTTTGTTCCTTGACTGGCTTTGTCTCCTGAAAAACAAAAAATCCATATTTGTCAATCAGATCACACTAAAGCAGGAACCATGCCTAAACCACAAACTAAAGATTCACTTCTTGTCTCATTTTTTTTTCAGTTTCTGTTTTGTGCCTTTTTGCCCTCATTTCCATTCTTTCCACCCTTCTATCAACCATGTTTCCTTTATTGTGCATTGGACTCACCTTCACTTTCACTTTCTGCAGGTCTTGCTCAGTCTTAGGTCCAAGCAAGTCTAAGATCTAAACTCAAGAAAGACAAAAATTCAGCTGTTGATAAAATAACAGAAAAGATTGTTGTCAAGTAAAAACAAACTGCAGCTGTAATTCACAGACAACACTTCACAAGTCCATTGTCTGTTTAGAAAAGTTTGTATCTTTTCTGGAATCTTGTTTCTATTATTTTGTTTATGGAGTATACTGCACCTGCATGTCCATTTCAGCCTTTAAAGCTTTTCCATCAGCCCACTTCAGCTTCTCCCGTGCTTTCCCTGTAAATCATGAAATATGGCATCAAATAAAATAATGTAAAACTGTTCAGGCAACACTCGAATGTCAAAGGCAACAAATTTACTATACCCATAATGAGACCAGTGTTGAATCTGTATCTGGTCTTCAGCAACTCCTCTTTGTAAATATTAATTATTTCTTCAACCTGTTAATAAAGTAAAAACACAAAACATGTAAATCCATGATTGTAACAAAATAACAGTGAGTAATAAATTGCATTCATTTCAATAAACTTACACACTCCTCAACTTGCTCTGGGCTGACTTCTACCCCAATGCCACAACTGCTTTCCAGGGCTGAGATATTCAAGGGATCTGCTGGGTTGGCTTTCATAAAGTCAAGTGCCGCTTTGGATGCAATCAAGGGAACAGGATCAGAGTTTCTACTAAGATGTTTAGCACTCAACTAGTACATCACAAAAAACATGGTGTGTGTAAATTACAAACAAGAACATGGCTCAAGAAACAGCAGTACCACAAGACAAGACAAGGGTACCTAACGTAGCAACAAGAACATGACTTAAAAATAGTTGGCATTCACAAAGAGCACCTATGGATGATGTGGCTTCCTCATTTAAAAAAAATATTATCATCATAGAAAAGTACATATATAATCCTGCATGTTTCCAAGTATTATGTTCAATAATTTATATAGACTGTACTTTGAAACCCACCAGTAAGCTTTGCTGTTGAACTCAGTTTGCTGCTACAAATGTAGTCCAGCAAGAGTTTAATGTGGCCATCCTTCTTCAGTGGACTGCTAGCAAGAGTGTACAGCAAAGTTCCTGTAGTTTTGTTTATCCCACCAGGATAATGTTTTTGTGCCTGTCACACACAACAGCGTTAGTTCAATCCTTACAAAAAGACTCGGTAATATAAAGTCATACTTAAATATAAACCTTGATATACATGTCTACCTTCAAAGGATTACTTTTTTGCTAATTGTTCCCCATGTATGGTTCCAATAGCAAAATGTGTTGGTCTAGCTACCACATAACTGTAACCCTCTCACAAAGACTGTGCTGGAACCCATGCCCCAGACTCAAAACAGGTAAGATGAAGCAACTACAGGGAGTCCGCACAAAATAATCACCAAAACATGCAGGAGGAGCCCCAGAGCCTGCATTCTTGTCACAACAGGGTTCCCATTAGGCGTTGGGTTGTGGCCTCCAAAGTGTTAATTAGATTGCACTCAATAGTAATGGCAGTTTTGGTCCCGCAAAATGTCTGTCAACAGCGTTATTGTTTTGACATCTTAGAAGCCAAAGAGAGAAAAGCAAGTACAGTGCCGGTAGAATCAAATTCCAAATCATTGTGAGTTCATTCGGTGGGTGTGCGTTATTTTACGACATGGCTGCTTGCTTTTCAAGGTGGAATTGGCTCAAAATAATCACTGGTGCACACTGAATGCAGTTCTTTTGTCGCGAGATCTGTGTGCCCAAATGATGGAAGAAAGGTTTGGTTCCGCGAGCTGGCAATGGATTTGTTCTTTGGGCCATATTTTATATCTAAAGAGAGTGGTCGACAGGTAACAACTTTGTAACAATCAACGATCAGCCTCACCAGTCGGTGAATTGTTGATACACTGGTAGACGAAAAGGGGTTCAAAGCGAAGGTAATACAAACTAATATGCCACTTTAGAAACACAAGTCATCACGCCAGCGAGTCGACACACAATGAGTATAAACACAGGTAACGAGCCTAATAGAAAGCCGAATTGTAGGTTAGAAATGAAGATAAGTGTTCTGAACATGTTATTCAATGTTTATGACCAAACTGTCTTGCCAAAAACCAAAAACCCGTTAAAAGTTGAATAACCTGCCAAAACTGGGTTGGAAGGTATGGTTTTCCCTCCTGTTTTGGGCGGCACGCCTGAAGCAGAAATGAATTATTGGGTGACACGCCTGAGATTCTGTGGCTTAAAACTTTATACTCTGCCCTTATAATTTCTCAATTCTAACAGCAAACCTAAGTTATGGTTTTCCCTCCTATTTTGGGCGGCACGCCTGAGATTCCTTGGGTAAAATATACTATACATCAATAATCTTGCATTGCTAACAGCAAAATCACTTTCCTTTGGGTGACATGTATGAAGCAGAAAATAATATTATTGGGTGTTACCTGTCTCAAAAACAAAAACTAACTGTGACACAGCGACAAGGGAGTTTGGGAAGCAACCAGAAACGGGAGGGGGTCATACTTACTGAACGTGATATCCAAGTATGGATATAAACATCCAGGCGTGTCACATCTACTGTCTTAAAAGTGCAAATGTCAGGCCGGAAGAAAGAAAAAAAAAATACAGGAAAACGGCATGGTTTATAAGAACAGAATACCAGTTTTCTAAACTGGTGCAGCTCGTTTGCAATCAGAATCAGATGACTACTTGGTGCTCCTGCACTTGTTTACCACAGGAAACCAGTTCTCCAGAACTCTTCAAACAAAACTTATCAGCAATCATTTTCGTGCTTCGGTGCAAGTGTAGAATTGTGAATGGCAAGAGTAATTTTTTGTGAGGTTTAAAACATGAAACTGGTTTTTGAGCATGTAAATAGAAGGCTGTCCCATTGCTACGTCACAGAGTTTAATAGTAAAATGAGCAGACGTGGACCAGGAACTTAAAAAACCAAACAGCTTGTATTTGTACGAAACAATATTCCATTCACATGACATTGTATTTTTTGAGTGAACACTTTATTACTACAGTGTAGCACTTTCAAGTGCCCTCTCCTTTTTCCTTGATCACAAGTGTGGCTCGAATCACTTTGTTTCTGCTTACAAGCTGAAATTTCCCAATTCTCCAGCGGGTATTGGAACTGTCCTGGTGCTCGCCCACTGTGAGATTGTTGCATACCTTGAATATTTCATCACACTTTTTGGCCAAAATTATGTATCCTGTGGTGATTTTGCATAGCCGCTAGCAGCCGCGCAAAACAGGAATGTGGTGGCTGGGGCTCGTCATGTCCCAAGTGACCAAAAACTGGATCAGCTATAATATTATCTCATCTCCAGTCTCATGCACCGAAGGTGCAAATTTGATGAGCCGGTGGGGGTGGGGCGGGGGCAAATTGGACCCACCTCTTTCCACGCACCAACCCCAATAATGAACATGCATGCAATCATGTCAATTTTTTTGGTGTTTGGGACCATTTTTTGGGAGATCATCCAGTTTATTAGTAGCTTTAGTGTCTTAAAATGGAGTAACTTTTCCTGGTTCCTTTATTTTACTCTTGTCTTTCCCATGACATGTGACATAATGACGGCCATGTTTGGTACAATAGATGAACATTCTTTTTGTTAGTTCTAGTTGTACTATCCCTCCTAAATCCACAAGTTTGGTTCAAAGTTGACCCCTTACCAGCCCTCCTCGTCCAAGCTCAGTGGATAAAAGTTGAAGCATGCCTTGTGGGGGTAGGGGTAAGGTAAATATAGAAACTGGGAGAATGACAGGGTTAGGGTGAGTAAAAGTACTGTAATTTGCCAGATCCTAGATCCTACAAAGGATGGGATCCTACTAAGGAAGGTCGGGATCCTACTAAGGATGGGATCAATTTGCCAGATCAGTGTCACATCTCCCTCATACTATTCATAAAGTACCCCCTACTTCTGAAAGAATCGCGCATGGTTGCATCAGCTTGGTGTATTAAATAATAATTGAAGTTGCACAAGTCGCCCCTAAGACCGTCACCTCTTCAAACACGGACGAATATCCATTAATATACAAAATAAACGACAATAAAAATACATCAAAATAATGCTCGTACCTGTACAATTATAGATTCCAACCGCTGTGAGAGACTCTCGTTCTTTATCGTGTCCTGTGCCTTCCCTTTCGTTAATCCAATGCTCTGGAAGAGACTTAGTCTGTCTGCCATTGTGCTGAATCTCACAAACGACAATAACTGGCTTGACGGACGTCGGGAGATTGAGGAAACAGAAAATAGTCTTTTAGAGAACAACAGCATAAAGCGACACACACAACCACAACCTGTCCTGACCACCGCAGTAACCTGACCAGCGGTAATTATATGGAACTCGTAATAGTACTTTATTTATGGCACACACAATGTCCCGGTGCAGCTGGGGGTCTGGGCCGGGCCGGACATGACTTCCAGTTTGCTTGCTTGGCAAATCTTCCTCTGAACACATTTCTTGTTTACTTTTGGTGTTGAGTTGGACTCAGTGAGTTTTTGATTAACGAGGACCAGGTATTATACATTTACTTTAATTTATTACTTGAATATTCATCTGTTTCAACAAAATCCCCACTGTACCACTATGAAATAGTATGGACTGTACTGGCATATATTTACTATGAAGCGACAGTGTTTTATTGACTAAATTAAAACTCTAAATTAAAACTTTCATCAGCACCAGGAAAATCTTTTAGAGTTGACTGGTGGACTCCTGTAGTTTGATTTCATAGTCATCATTTGTACAGAGCTGACGATCCTATGCTACATGTAGACTACAGTATGACTGATACCAGGACAAGTCAATTTAAATAACTATATAGTATGTGGGATTCTCCAGTAAGAGAGAAGACCTGAAAATATTCAACTGTCATCTGCACACAATTATAGAACGAAACAATGTGTGCGACACAGCCCCTCTGCGACCATGTTAACTAAGACATTGTCCAGTTTGTCAGATCAGGAGCTGAATGTTCCTTCTGATGACAAGCCAAAAGCTTGGTGTGTGCAGATACATGCAGATCTGATCAATTCTGTGAGAGCTGTTGGTTCTGCCGCAGGATAGCACCAGGGCTGGGGTATGGTCTCATCTGGAACAGCGGCCCATTAGCTGTTGTGTCAACTCCTGTCTTTGCCTCTCCCACTTGGGGTAAGCCAGTTGACCAAGTCCCTCTGAGAAGGAAATTGGATTAAATTCACTTGTGATTGGATCTATAGGTAGATAGGGTCTAGGATCATATTAGAGATATTTTGTCCAGACAGCATTAAATTGTAGTAAATTATTAATTTATTTCAAGCTGAACAAAGAAGTATAATTGTGCTAACTCCAAAGGTTAATCTTGGTGGGATCTTGGTTAACATGTGCTCGCTGCAAGAAGTACTGTACACATAAAAACACTTATTGAAACACTGGTTAAAATAATTATTCAGTCTCATACCTGGGAACATCAGCATATGAAGCAGGATCCATTGGGTCCAGAGCATCTGTCTTGCTACGTTTTTCACTCTTTGACTCTAAAACAATGGTCCTTGTCAGATGAGTACTGTGTGTGTATGTTGAATTTAACTCTCTTTTTTTTTTGTTTGTTTAATTTTTAAAACTGGTTTATTTTTTCAACCTTGTTTAATATTTTAATCTGGTTTAACAAGGGGTTAGAGTTAGGATTAGGATTTTGTAAAAGCAAAGATACAATGGACTCCAATCACAGAAGCCTGGATGGTCAAGTCAAGGGAATACAAGTCCGAAAGTTTGGAGTTTGAATCCCAAGCAAAACAAGAAAAAGAAGAAAGAAAGGACAGTGGAGTAACGAAGTAGAGAGGGGTGGAAAAGTGAAGGGGAGAGGGATAGGGATGGGATGGTAGGGCTGAAGAATTATTTCTTTCTTTTCCCTCAAACCAGCTTGAAGACGCTAGTTCTTCTGTATCTCCGACGATCCGTAATTCGATGAGATAATCGAAGATACCAACGAATTGACTGTAAAACCTTACGCGTCCGAAAACCAAACACAACCACGCTGCGAGTCTAAATCCGTCTCTACTTTAATCACTGATCAAATTACTTATTAATCATTACATCATAATAACACGTGTCAGTTCTAAACAACATCTTCCCCTCCCGGATTCTGACTGGAATCCGTAAGTTCATTTCGAGTTGTTTTTACCCATCAAACTCCAGTGGCGAAATTCGGCTGATGGGTCGTCTGTAAATTTTGTCTCCTTCCTTGACATCCACTATTCGAACACAGCCATCCTGTCCAGGGAATGTCTGCTCGATCCTGCCGATCTTCCACTGGCGTCTTGGTAAACTAGAATCAACAATGAGAACAACATCTCCCTCTTTGATATTTCTCTCTGGGTGGAACCACTTTTGGCGAGAGCCGATGCTGGTGAGATACTCCCGCATCCATCTTTGCCAAACGTGCCGAATCAGCTCCTGAATTCGTCTCCAGCGCTTCCGCAGATTGAATGCCGTAGTATCCACACTCTCTGGGGCTAATTCACCACCCATGTGACCAATCAGGAAATGGTTGGGTGTCAGGACTGGTTCATCGTTAGGGTCCCCGCTTAGTGCTGTCAACGGCCTCGAGTTCATCAAACTTTCGACGCCCACGAACACGGTTTGCAACTCCTCGTCATTGACATCTGCGTCTCTCATCACAGCGGCTATAGCTCTCTTGGCCGACTTGATCATTCTCTCGAAGACTCCACCAAAATGAGGAGCCGTAGGTGGATTCCAATGCCACTTGATCCCCTTGTTAGACGTCATGAGTTGAACTTTATCCTGGTCGATTTGGTCCACCAACTGGCGAATTTCTTTGTTTCCTCCAATGAAATTTGTGCCGTTATCACTTAGCATATCTCGGGGCCACCCCCTCCTTGCTACCATTCGTGTTAAGGCTTTCAGAAATCCGTCTGTTTCCAAAGACCACGCCATTTCCAGATGACAACAATGTGTTTGAAGGCACAGGAACAAACACAAGTAACGCTTGGCTCGAGCTTTTCCGCGACCCCGAATGGTAAAGTAGGGTCCAGCGAAATCCACGGCGCAGTTCGTAAATGGCTGCATGGTAGCTTCCAGTCTGATTCTGGGCAGCGGTGCCATTTGTTGGGTGGACGCTTTTCCTCTGAAGCGTCTCTTGCACTCAGAACATTCCTTAATTGTTTTCTTCACAGCCTCTCTTCCATGAACAACAAGGTACTTCTCACGCAGATGGTTCAGTGTAAAGTTCACCCCCATCTCGTGTCCTTCGGTTTCGTGGTGGTACTTGACAATCAGTCTGGTGGCAGGATGGTTCTTTGGGAGAATGATCGGGTATTTTACTTCATCGGGAAGATCTGTCGAATACCTCAACCTGGTATTTGAGCGAAGGAGACCGTCCAGCCACGTCGGGGTCAACTTTTGAATAGAGCTCTTCTTTGGAAAACTGGTTCCGTCTTGTAAACTCTTGATTTCGTTGAAATGCACCTCTCTCTGTGCATCTGCTATTATTCGTTTCTCTGTTTTCTTTAACTCCTCTGGCGTAAGCTCCCCGTGAAGTCTCTCTTCATCCGGCTTTCTGCAATTCTCGATGAATCTATGGACCCAGCTTCGGACACGTACCAAGGAGAGTCCGATCTCGAAATTCTTGCTCGGATGGGTCCGGTACCATTTGGAGAATCGAGATGGGGTCAGTCGCCACTCTGGCCCAATATTCCTTTCATTGGCAATGGCAAAACTACTAAGAGTAGCTTCCTGCAGTCTGCTGTTTCTTTCCTTCATTTCGTGTCTTGCTTCCGTGGGACTTTCAAATCTCTCTGATGTTTGACTGTCGGCGACAGAACTTGGACGAGATTGTGTTTGAGCGACTGGGGCCAGAAAATAACGAGCTGAGCTTGTCTCCCGATCTACTTGATCCACGAGGGCGTCTGCTTCGTCGCCCACTTTTGAAGCATTTTCTTCGTCTTTGTTTTCCCGATAGGTGTTCTCTAATCGATCCATAATCCTTAGTGTCTCTTCCTTTTGTTCATCGATGGATTTCACTAATTCGTTGACTTCATTCTTCTGTGTATTTTCGTCCGATATTAAGGCAGCTAACCTGTTGAGCAAGCGAGTCATCAACGATTTTGCACTCCTTTTCGCCTGCTTCCATCCTTGAATACTCCGTTGTAGAGCTTCTGCTCTCTGTAGAACCTCACCATGGTTCGAATCATCTTCCACAGTCTCCTCCTGGGCGCGCATTTCCCTAGCGAAACCTTTTCCTCCGCCGATGGACACAACTGAAGATCCTCGCGGAACGCCCCCTTTTTTCCGATGCAGCGATTTTTCTGTATCTCCTCACCAAAGATCCGGCTCGAAGGACCAAATGAAGACGCTAGTTCTTCTGTATCTCCGACGATCCGTAATTCGATGAGATAATCGAAGATACCAACGAATTGACTGTAAAACCTTACGCGTCCGAAAACCAAACACAACCACGCTGCGAGTCTAAATCCGTCTCTACTTTAATCACTGATCAAATTACTTATTAATCATTACATCATAATAACACGTGTCAGTTCTAAACAACACAGCTAAAACAATTAGCTTAAAAAAAATTATACTAGAATAACATTTAATTTTTGAACAAAGAGGAAATGCAAACTACAATATGTACACAGCCCCTGTCTTTCCTATGTCTTGGACACTGACCAACAAGCAAAGCAAACTATTGTATGATTTAACATGACCCTACAAATAGTGTAGCTTCAAACTATCATTGTGGATAAATAAAGATTGATCAATTTAATGCTATAAAAAAAACTACAGAATAAGAAAGCTGAAAATTTTCATGTTGATAAAATCTAACCAGTTATATTGACTGAGGTATCCGTAATCAGCTGAAAGGCTATTGAAAGTACAGCTCAGAAAGGGCCAAAATTTGGGTTAATAGTACTAGAGTTAAAATGTCAATGTTTTGTTTGTATAAAGTGTAAAATGCTGTATTCCACACAACTTCACTTTGCATATTCTTGCAAATAGAGGAAAGTCATCAGAACATTTTTACTGCACATCTAATTTTCTAGTCAGCTTACCTCTCTCTGACTGTTTTCTTTTGACTGCAGCTTCCTGTTTCTTTTGTGAACCCTGTAATTTTTAATGCAGATAAAATTGTCAGCCTGGTTGGGAAAAAGTAGTTCCTGATAGTACTGTATTGTGCAGATTGGTTATAAGTCAGCACAATAAAATTTATTGTGTGTGATAAATCTGACCTTGACAAGGCTTGGGTGACGTCCAATACTCAGGAGCTGCTCTCTCTCCTGGGACTGATCTGTTCCAGGGGGAGCAGGAATTGCTCTGTTTGGTTGCACTTCATTCTCTGCAGACAGGATGGTAGTAATTGGCTATGCTTTTGCAGTAACCCTGCCATAGTCTTTCTTATTATTTTAGTTTTCACTTCCTACATTTCCTTTGTATAAAAAATAATAATTTACTTAAGAGAGCAATGTGCACTTGCATGCTATCAGAAGTTACAGAGTAACCTTACCCTTCTGTTTATCCAGTGCAGATGCAGGAGCAGTTATATTTGCACTAGGATCTGCAAATCAAAAAATCCACAACAAGTTTGAGAATTTACTGGAGTGATGATACAGACACTCTGGAAACCAAATAAAAAATAGTATTATTAAATAAAATAATGTAAAGACATGAAGTGCAACTCTAAAAAGGTACAAACCAAGGGGGTGTAACCAGGACACTTGGTTTGTTGATGTATTCCAATAATAACTTGCTCCACTGAAGAAAAACAAAATTGTTAAAAACCTACTAGGAAATTGATGATATACAAAATACAGTTTCACTGAACAAACAACTGAGGAGAAATATAAATTTCCCTTTACAGTACCTTGAAGAGTCTGGAACCACATACCAACCAGGTGGTACTGGAATATTGCTGTAGTTGACCTGAGAGCAAACAAAGAAACACAAAAACCTTAATCAATATTTACCAAAAGGAGCTGCCCTCACAGACCTAACAAACAGTTTGAACCAACTATCCAACAAGACTGTTAGTTACCACTGAAGCTTGTGAGACCTGTTTGTTTGTACCCCATCTTTGTCTGCAGTACTCTACACAGGTGTGGTATGGATTCCATGCATTAGGACATTTGTTCACTGCGTCCTCTGTATCAAGTTTCTCCTTCTCCTCCTTGTCTGCAGATGAAGTGCAACACAAAATATGACTGAATGCTCTCTGTGTGTACAGTATGGGGAAATAGGGGGAGGGGGTGATGGGAAAGAGGAGGTACTACAAATTAGAATGGTTAGTAAGACTATAAAGTGGTTCCATTTTTAATACTTTCACTGGCAAAACAAACAACGAACAAATCTTTTTTTGGAGATATTAGCTTCTTTAAATACACTGTAAATCTGAATTGAAATAAAATTTATGTTATGTTATTACCTATTTTTGCAGTTTTTCATTTTAAATTGTCCTTTCCATATGCTTCCTAAATCTTCTTCTGATTTCACTGGGGTCAAAGTCAGTACACTAAAGAATATATCAGTATATGTAAGGTATGTAAACCTTAGCTTATTAATCTGCCTCCCTCTATCGACCAGAAAGACAGCTAGTTCTTCAATCAACAGTTAATAGGGAATAGAATGGTTGATCATACGAGAAATGTATTATATATTAAATGTGTCATATGTGATGTGTAAAGACAAGCTCCCTTAAACCAGCCTACACAAAAGAGAAAGCAGGATTTCACAGTATCGTTTCTGAAGCACTGCCTACTTACCTTTGTGCAGGATTCCTCTTTTCTTCAAACGAGCTTGAAGTGCAGGTGGAAGAGGCATCTTCACAAACAAAATGGCGGATCCCTTGTTGCGGGAATCTGGGACTAGACAGCAGAGTTGCCATGGGAACGAACTCAGGACACTGCAATGGCGGCGGAAAGAAGATGACTTCTTTGAAGAACTGCGATCCAGATTTGAGGCGATATCTCCTCAGGCATCGACTCCCAGATGTGTTTGAGGTATGTGCTTAGTGTAGTCGACTACTGGACAACAAATGTTTCTGGAGAGTTTCGATGCAGATGATCATTTCAGTTGAATTTGTTTAAGTCGTTGCATGGTCACTGACAGTTCAGAAGATGGCAATAAGATGCCCTGAGTATTGCAGCAATTACCTCAGATTGAGTTCTATTACAGTTCTTAACCTCACTTAAAGTCCCTTATGTTGTTTATCGATACAATAATGAATAAATTATGTGCTAATTGTGGCGTCAAAACGTGACTGCCATGCATTTCACACTCTTCTCTTTGCATACACCTGTACATTGTCAATCATGCACTCTTAACATTTGAACCTAATTACTGTGAGCTCACACCTTCCTCTCTTCAGGCTATTCTTACTGCTGTTGCTGTAAACTGTCCAGCTGACCCGCAAGCTTTCATTTTACAAAAGCTGAGAGAAATTATCGATAGTGAAAGCCTTCTGGAGGGACTCAGATGGTATGGTGCTAATTTATGATCTACTATAAATAGATTGTATTTTTCTGAATTCCTATATTACAGGGCATCAATACGTTATGGCTTTATATTCCTCCAGGGACTCTTTCATAGACAAGAAACTCAGACCAAAGCATCGTGTGATCAAAGCTGTCGTGTTGGATTTCTTGTGGTCGTATGAAGATGAGAACTCACAGGTTCACCTCACTTCTTTTTCTTACTGTCTCCCAGGCTCTTCCCTGAACTGACCCAATGTGCTGTCATCAGTATAATAATATAACTTCTAGCTATCATTTACCATCTAGTCCCTTTCCCACCCCCACATGGAGCTCTACCTTTTGACTGAGTTGTGCCCATTCCCCTGACCTGAATCTCCAACCTGATTGGTTGTTGAGTTTTGGCACCTCTGACCCTGCAGGTCTCTTTACAGGAGTTGCTGTGTAGCCACTGTAGATTCAAGTATAACAACTGGATTTGTAGATAAGGAATAACATTAATATCTAAAACAATCCCCTCAAGTCCAAGTGGAGCACCAGGACCCATTAAATCATAAGTCATCTAAACCCTGTACAATCCCTGAACACTGTGATGCATCAACATGACCAGACCATAGTGAGATTATTAGTTTTTCTTTTATAGCCTACTCCTGAAATGTACCAGAAGGCATACAATCGTTATAATGGAAAATTGAAGGCATCATGTTTCAGGTAATGGTCTTGTACAGGCACTAGCTGGCCTTCTAACTAAACCAATTGTGTGCAGGACACAAAAATTAATTTGTAACCTGTTGTGGTAATCCAGTGACATGGATATGTAGTGGATATATCCAATCCAGCCCTGACAGGGATTTAAAATGAGACCATTACTTATTCCTCTTAGTGCATGGATGAGGTACCACAGGCATATGAAGAAGAAGAAGGCCGTGTTGTCAAGGAAGCTGGATAGTGCACGCTTGTGGCACAAACAAAGAGTATTGAGGCTGCACCTACATGAATGGATTGTATCCTTAATTTTACCTGTTGCTTGCATGTCCAGCTGACAAGGGCTGTATCACTTTAATTAGTTACAAGACTTAATATTCTTTATTTATTTATTTTTATTTTTATTGCTTTTCTGCTGGTTAGGTAATCCCTGCAGTTTTGTCAGATATACTTTTTTGTGTTGTAAGAAAACACAATTTTGTTTTCTTGATTACTGAATGAAGTAAAAGTGTAGAGATGCAAGTACTGAATAATATAATAATTATATTTTATTAAAGACTACCTGTACTGTGTGCTGATATATTATCATCCTTAACTGACATTTATTTACATGAATGTCTACAGGATTGGACAGCAGAGCGAAAAGAGAGACAACATGGTTAGATTACAGTTCAAGATGCCGTGTCGATGATTTACTTCTTCGATCACCATCATTTTAACTTACAGTAGTGTCACATTTTTCTTTCAGTAATATCAATGCGAATAAGAGGAGTGTTGACAACCTCTTTGTTGAGGATTGTGTTTGCTGCATGGCACAGCGTTGCAGTGGATGCAAGAAGAACTAAAGAGTACTTTGAGGTTGGTTGTCATTATAATCCCTTAATCAAGAGTTTTTGTGTGCTCACAATATATATTTTCATATTGTAGAGAATAGAGAGAGGAGAGATCATTGATAGTGGATATGATGGCTTCTTCAGAGTTCGTGCTGATGGAAAAGATGAAATTTCATCACTTCCCAAACATGTTGCTTTGCGAGTAAGTAGATTTAAATGCTGTCAGTGGTTAGTTATCCTGGCATGGCTATGCTGAAAGATAGTTTTTGTTACAATACCATGTGGGACAATATTACATCCTTGCATAGTATCTCCTACCTTCCCCTTCCCCCCCCCCCCCCCCCCCCCCCCCTCCCCCTGCAAAATGTGACAGGATCATAAAGAATTGCTTCTAATCAGTAATCTGACTTGCAATTGTATGGAAAGTGTCTTGGTTTCTAATAGTCTATCATGCCCTTTCATTTGCTTGTGATTTTAGATGTTCAGTTATGTAAATGTTGGAGACTTAGGTCGTTGTGCCCGAGTTTGCAGAACATGGAAGGTTCTGGTTCAGGCAAACATCCTGTGGAGCAAGGTAAAGAATATGTCTATACTGAAAACATTTTTTGAGACATTTTTGTAATGTCTTCTACAGTTTTTCTCATGGCTTGATTTCTTACTCTCATAACAGGTTGACCTGTCAAAGATGAAGCACAGGTACTGAGTTAGTCAAGTTGAATGTGTGGACTTGTTCAAAATGATAAATATGTCTATGTTCAGTTATGTACTGTTACTCCCATTGTCTGAAGTTCTATATACACATTTTTTCCATCTCAGTGCTACCAACAAAGTGACATCCAATCTCATTCATAAGTGCCGACCATTCTTAGGCCATCTCAATCTTCGAGGATGCTACAACTTGACACGAGAAAGTCTAAAAATTACAGGTACTGTATGAGATCCATCAATACAGTGCTATTCAGTGTGAATACAAAATACATTAACAGAAACAAAATATTGTATTTTTCAGGGCAGTGTAGGAATTTGCAAGATTTAAATCTGGCAGAATGCCATGGAGTAACAGTATGTTATACTTTTGCTGTAACTAACTCTCATCATCGTCATTATTCTGTGGGGCTGATGTTTCTGCAGTTCCTACAGCAGTTGCTAGATTCCTGCATATATTTATATACAGTTTATAAATTTGGTTTGATTCTTTTTTACAGGATGATGTCATGAAAGACATTGCCATTGGCTGCTCGTCATTATTGTATCTGAACCTGTCTCACTGTGGAATATCTGATGCAACACTCCGTTACCTAGCACGGTATGAGTTCCAAGTTTGACACTCCTAAATCATAATTGAATGATCTGAATGACACTTTCTGTTGTTGATGGGGCTACTATACTGATGGACATTCCTTGCTTCCAGCTACTGCACGAACATGCAGTATTTAAGCCTGGCATACTGTTTAAAGTTCACCAACAAAGGTCTTAGTTACATGGCCACTGGAAAGGGTTGCCACAAGATTGTGTATCTTGATCTGTCAGGATGTGAACAGGTAAATGAATAATCATAGACAAGGCAACACCAGCACAGCTGTACATGCACAGTGTGTGACCCTGTTCAGCTACATTGTCATGAAGTGAGCCCACAACCATGCAGTAATAATATATACAGCACAGATTTCACCAACCTTGTGTGCTCTGGTACTTCCAGTCAGCATAGTGTGGCACATACAAGTTATGTTCCTGTCTGGAAGGATCTAATATTTTTATCAGGCCTTTCTTTTTCCAATATTGGGTCACAGTACACTAGAACAGCCAAAATGATGTCATCACCCCAAAAATTAAGAATATTAGTTCATACACAAGTCTATAATTCGTGAAATGTTCTGGCTGAAAAGCATCAGTAGAATTCCAACAGAATCTGCAATTTTACATTGAATTGATAGTATCTCTCTGTAACAGTTATTTGTGGTCATCATAACATATTTGATCGTCTGTTTTGTATTAGATAACTGAGGGTGGATTCAAGTATGTTTCCATGGGCTGCTCAAACTTGAACACTGTGGTACTGAATGACCTTCCAGGATTAAGGGATGGATGTATCCATGTGAGTTGCTCATTTTGGTATTTTTACAGACTGAAACCTTACTCCTTGGTGTTGTTGTTGTTGTTGTTTTGTTTTTGTTTTTGTTTTTTTTCACAACAGACCACACCTTCTGTTACAAATGGTTAATTAGTTTTAAAATAACTACCAACAGGCACTGACATCTGAGTGTCGCACAATGAAGTCAGTTTCAGTGTTGCATTCTCCGTTTCTGTCGGATGCTGCATTCAAGTCACTTGCATTGTGTAGGAGACTGCACAAGATAAGGATTGAGGGTGAGTAATATTGTGAACCAAATATGTTAATTTTATTATAAAACATATATTATATTAAACAACAATGATTTTGAACTTTGACTTAGTATGCAATCTACCTCTGTTTACAGGTAATAATCGCATCACAGATGCATCAGTCAAAGTGTTGGCCAAGACTTGCTCATTGCTGGAGCATGTTTATTTGGTTGATTGTCCACGGCTAACAGACTTGTCACTCAAAGCTTTGGCATCCTGCAAGCATTTGGTTGTGCTTAATGTGGCTGATTGTGTCAGGTACGTTAAGGAATAGCAAAATGCAAAATTGTATACTGTACCTACATGTACAGTGTAACAAACCTTTGTGGCTTTCCCAGTTTCCCCAGTTTTCCATCCAAGTCAATGTGGAGAGCTAGAAATCCAGCAGCAAATTTATAAGCTGCATGCTGAGACATGTTCCATGTGAAATTTCCCAATACTTGTTCACTTTGTTTACAGAATGCAGGACACAGGCGTGCGTCAAATAGTTGAAGGTCCCTCTGGTTCCAAAGTAAAAGAGCTCAACCTGACCAACTGTGTGCGTGTCAGTGATGTCACGTTACTGCGGATAGCTCAGAGGTAATGCTTTGATTCTACTGAACTTATTGAATAAATGCTTCATCCCCACAGTGATTTGATATTGGTTTGGATGTTGGCAGCATGAATTTAGATGTGAGAGTGCTGTAGGTTTGAGTCCCGGGGGGGTACTCCCTATGATCGGCTATACGGGGAGGCTCCGCCCGAAAGGGGTATATTTTTACGATCGAGGTATAAAAAATGTATAGGAAAATGATGTTTTTTAGGTATTTTAAAGGGTCAATAAAAAGGGTGGAGTGAGGAAATGATTTTGGTATTTTAAAGGGGTATGAAAAACGCCAGGAAAAACCGGGGAAAAAAAACGGCGGAAGACCGGAAACTCCGCCTTGTTAAAAGAGGGAAGCACCCCACTGTGGAATCGTCTGCCGGACGCATCAAAGGTATAAAAAAGGAGTGCATTTGTACTGGAGGTACATAAAAGGGTCCCGATTTTGCCCCTAGGATGGTATTTTAAAGGGTAAGGGGTTGACAGTCCGGGCGGAGCCTCCCCGTACAAAAGTCCTTTGAGTAGCCCCCCCCCCCCCCCCCCCCCCGGGTTTGAGTTCTCTGGTTCACTCAGATACTGCATTATATTCTCAACGGAATTCAGCCAACCTTTTCAAAAGTGAACAGTCGTGCATGAGCATGTTACCAAGTGTGTTTCCTTGAGAGTATGGTAGTCATCTGCGGTGGGTCTATTTGTTTATTCATTGCATCTGCTTCTTTCTTGTTCGACATGTGATGCAGGTGTCATCATTTGGTGTATGCCAGTCTGTGTTATTGTGAACATGTAACAGATGCCGGGGTGGAGCTACTGGGGACACTCCCTTCCTTGGTATCGCTGGACCTGTCTGGCTGCAACATACAGGATCAAGGTGTGGCTGCACTGGGCAACAACCCCCGCTTCAGAGACATCACCCTGTCAGAGTGTTCAAATATCACTGATCTGGGCTTGCAGGTACTGTCCTCCTCTTTTGCTCTCATGTTGACCTCAGAATTGATAGCATCATGATTACTAACGTCAGTCATTAACCAAGTAAAATTGATTTTCTGTAAAATGTTTCGTACAGTCCCCAAGGCTTGCTTGGTCTAAGAGAATAAAATAGCAACTAGTGAGATAGAAAACCATTCAATACCTAATGAAAAATAACAAATGACTTACCAGCAGCCAGCTCTTACATATACAGCTTGTTTTCTCTTACTCAGAAAATGGTCCAGCAATGCAGGGACCTTGAAAATCTGGATCTCTCTCATTGCAAGGTAAGGATAGTGCAAAGTGCATGTGTACTATCCTACAGTTTTAAAGTGTTCAATATTGGGGGCTGGTCTAGTTTACAGAGTTCAGGCAGTGCTAAACACTATCTAAATGTTTTAATTTATTGATTTTTAGTTCAGCCCTATTGATGACATCAGTACATTATTAAAATACAAGTTAAATTTTGTGCACAACTCTGTATACCTGTTTTCTTTAACAGGGTTTGACTGATAATGCAATCAAGAACTTGGCATTTTGCTGTCGACTTCTTCGTACTCTCAATCTTGCTGGTTGTGACAAGGTATGGTATTAGAATAATACATGTACAATAACTACTGAATGAATGGTATTGGAATAATACTTGTGCAATAACTACTGAATGAATGGTATTGGAATAATACTTGTACAATAACTACTTAATGAATGGTATTGGAATAATACTTGTACAATAACTACTGAATGAAAGGTATTGGAATAATACTTGTACAATAGCTACTGAATGAATGGTATTGGAATAATACTTGTACAATAACTACTTAATGAATGGTATTGGAATAATACTTGTACAATAACTACTGAATGAAAGGTATTGGAATAATACTTGTACAATAGCTACCCATTGTATGGTAGTTAGAATAATACTTGTACAATAGCTACCCATTGTATGGTAGTTAGAATAATACTTGTACAATAACTACCCAGTATTGTATTGGAATAATACTTGTACAGTAACTACCCATTGTATGGTAATTAGAATGTGACCACACAGTAATTGGCTACCTGCTGTTGTCGTTACCCTGCCATATTTATTTATTCAGTTTTGTTTTTATTGTTAAGCTATCTACTCATCTGTTTGTTTATATTATTATTATTATTATTATTATTATTATTATTAATATTATTATTATTATTATTATTATTATATTTATATATATATATATTTTTTTAATGGCAAAGATAATAAAATAAAATAAAAACAAAATGTGTACATCAACTACCCAATGTATGATATTAGAATAATGCATGTACAATAACTACTTAATGTATGGTTTGGTGACTGTTTCATTGAATCAGTGGTGCTCAGCTTAATTCATCAATGGTAAATTATTTTCTCTTCTCTACAGCTAACAGACTCTAGCTTGCAGTACTTATCAGGAGTGTGTCATTTCATAGAGTACTTGGATCTGTCTGGTTGCCCTCACATCACGTAAGCACATACTTGATAATATAAACTGGTGTATCAACTAAGTGTTGATGAGGGTAATGGAACGCCGTAAAAGAGACAATAGCTGATGTTTCGAGCGCTAGCCCTTCGTCAGAGCGAATGATAATATAACCTTGTCTTGACCCCCCCCCCCCCCGTGTTATATTGATAAATACAGAATATTTCTTCAACTATCAGTTTTTTGCCTTTTGTTTGCAGAGACAAATCTTTGCGTTACCTGAGGAAAGGGTGTAAAAAGTTATCTTCCCTCACTGTTCTGTATTGCCGAAACATTACCAAGTAAGTACAAATGACCACAGTCAGTCCCGAATAGAGCATAAATTGCTGGGTTCAAGTTTATGACCACCAAGCTGTTTGCATCATAGTCTCAATGACAAGCTCTTGTCAAACTGAAACAGTCATTTTCAAGACCTCAAAATTTAAAAGCAGTGGACAATCTTTTTCAGCTATCTGGCTATTTAAGAAAAATGTTAGTAACTTTTTTTACATAAATTTTACCCAGCATTCAAGGTTCCAAATTGAAAACATAGACCTCCAAGTGCAGGCCCCTTTGAAGTAGAGTGAATACCTTCTTACTGTTGACCGCAACTAAACCTGTTTTATCCTCACTCGAAGGTCAGCTGTTCAAAAGCTTCAGATCAAGTGTCCCCATGTTTTGCACAGCACAGACGATCCCACACCGTCCCTAATCTACTCATGAGGTGTATCACAGATCTGCTGCATTCAATGTCAGACATTTCCTGTTGACAGTAGTACCTGTCAAATCAACAGTTGGTAACAACAAACTCCAAGCATGGGCCACTGCTGTGGATTAGAAGGAAAAAACTGTCCAGGCTAACCCCCTCACATTACGCAGTTTGTGAATTGGCTAAATGAGCAGAATAACAATCTGTGACCCAACAGTATGACCCCTTACACTTCTACTGATGTCCAATCTGACAACATGGTTGCTAGTAACTGCTCCAGCTCATGAACACATCAGTAAAATAGGAGTATCATTTTGCTTGAAACACACACAAGGAACACAAGAATATTATTATTTTTTTGATATTCTGTTCTTATAGTCACTCAGAACTGGTCTGCCTCTCAGCAGTGCATTGACAAATGATCACTGTTTTGGACAGAAGCCCTTGGACTTGCATTGTCTGCTGGTGCACCCATTGGAAATATTTAATGCAATGTACTTATATTTAACATATTTATTAGGAATCAAAATAGTACTTATTAGAGAAGGACCGAGCCCAAGTTACTATTAGACAGTGGGCTAAAAAATAAAATAAAAGTGTGGCCAGAATTGTTGTATTATATGTTATGTATGAATAAACATAAACACTTACACCATGCTGTAAGAAATCATATTTTATTTAAGTATGTTTTTGTCATCCTTTGAAACAAGTTTGTATTACTGTATTTTTTTCTGCTAGACAAACATACACAGTAAAGAATCTATAATTTCCAAAGTTTTTCCATTTCCAAAACACAAAAGAGGCTGCTGAACTACTGTACTCTATAATATTTTTTACTTGTGTTTTCTATGCTATAATTTGTATAGTTGAAAGATAACCACTTTAGCCAGCTCCCAGAGAACAAAATAATGTATGCCAAATCCTAGTGCATTTCATAATCCTCACACAAAATTGATACTAATTTCATAAACAGTGCATGGACAACTGCACTCTGTGTATTTGAAGTCATTAGTTGTGTATAATAGTCAACTTACCATATGGTAAAGAGAGAGAAAATGCTGGAAAGATTAACAGAAACTAATAGAGTCATACTGTAATGACAAACACTCACACATGAGATAAAATACATGTGATGTACTGTGTACAGTCCACTGGTAATGAATATCACAACAGTGAAACTTAACTAGCAGCAATAATGCATATACTGTATGACAAGCTTTTGGTAAGTTCCTGAAGTACCACTTTTATACCCAGCATTTCTTCACAGAACCACACTATCATTTCTGGAGGGTTTTTACTTCACAGACATTCCATTTATACTAGTGACATAGAAATACACACAAATTGCATAATATTGTGTACAGGACAGAGTTTGTTAGACGTTTGGTATTCTGTGATGCTGCCCATTTTTACTGGGTGGTTTCAGTTTATTTCTATTTAAAAGATTAACAGCATGGTATTATAGCAATGTACAAATGCATCTTAACATGCACAGTCATTGGATTTGGGTTTGTTGTCACCTGAGAGTTTTATCTGGTCTGGGAAGTCATTGTACAATTCCACCTCGGTTTCCTGAGCTAGAGCATTCTTGGCGATTGTCTGGAAGGCTTGCTCCACATTGATGGCCTCCTTGGCACTAGTTTCAAAGTATGGTATGTCATTTTTAGAGTGACACCATGCCTGTGCTCTCTTAGCAGAAACCTGGAGATAAAAATGAGACTTGTTACAATGGAGATCAAGCACAACATGGATTAATATTGGAAATGAAATTTGATTGCTTTCATTGTTGGGGTTCATAATAGCAGGTAACACACATGTGATAGCCCAGATCCAGGAACTTCAGCCCTAAACAGATGCTGTAACTGTAATAGATGCATCTCTTTTCATAAGTATCAAGTAAGTAGTTCACCAATCAGTCTGACAGCCAGGTGGATTTTTCAAGCCCTGATTGTATCATTTGTACTGTACATCCTTTTGTATTACTTCTTTAGATTAAATGTGCATGTTTTCTTTGTGTGTGTGTGTGTGTGTGTGTGGTTCTGAATGTGTTTATGACCCTCCTTCCATGGTCTAATCAAAGAACAAACAGCAACACTGTTGAAAAAAAAACAAAAAAAAAAACAAGACTACTTACTGCTCTATTCTCAAGGTCAATCTTGTTTCCAAGAACTACAAATGGGAAGTTCTCTGGATCCCTGGGGCTTGCTTGAATAAGAAACTCATCTCTCCAACTGTCCAGTGTCTTGAATGTGTTTGGCTGGGTAACATCAAACACCAGAACACAACAATCTGCACCGCGGTAGAAGGCTACTCCCAAACTCTGGAATCTTTCTTGACCTGCAGTATCCCATATCTGTCCATAGAATGGGAGAAATCAGTAATGCACTAGTAAGAGCTCCGACCTTCACAAGTATCACACAAGTTTAGCTATCACAGACTTGTAAAAAGCTATAGAAGCTAGCAAACAACCTTCACAAGTATCACAGAAGTAAGCTATCACAGACTTGTAAAAAGCTATAGAAGCTAGCAAACAACCTTCACAAGTATCACACAAGTAAGCTATCACAGACTTGTAAAAAGCTACAGAAACTAGCAAACAACCTTCACAAGTATCACACAAGTTTAGCTATCACAGACTTGTAAAAAGCTATAGAAGCTAGTAAACAATCTTCAAGTATCACACAAGTAAGCTATCACAGACTTGTAAAAAGCTATAGAAGCTAGCAAACAACCTTCACAAGTATCACACAAGTAAGCTATCACAGACTTTTAACACAACACAAAGGTTCACTTTCTCATTCCTATCTTTTGACTTGCATGTGCATTAGTTTATAGTGCTTTGGGATAGGATGTGGGAAGGGGCTATTGATTCTGCATCCTAAATCAAGACACAAACTCCTATTCATTGGTTGAATTTTTAGTGACATTAATGATTTTCTCAATGCATGTCAATCTGGCAAGTAGATAGATGGTGCCCTATGGACTGATGGAGAAAATCACAGAAACATTATTTTGAATTGCAATGTATATGTGCACTATGTCAAATCCTCAAAACATAACAATAGTACTGGCATACTGTATATGTATGTACACTCTTAACTCATTTAGCACATGTATACTGTAAATGTATGTACACTCTCAACTCATTTAGCACATGCATACTGTAATGTATGTACGATGTCAACTCAGTCAACTCATTTAGCATATGTTTATAGTACAAAGTCAAACCTGCATTGTGACAAGTCTGTCGTCCACCATCACTTCCTTGGTCAAAAAGTCTGCACCAATTGTTGCTTTGTATTGATTGCTGAACTTTTTGTTCACATACTGATTCATCAAAGATGTTTTACCAACACTAAAATCAGACAAATAATATGTAAAACACTACACTGCACTGGTAATATACTAAGACACAGGGGGAGGGGAGAAAGAGACAGAAGCTTCAGTGCAAGTAAATCTTGATCAGAAACTATAAATTCAAAGCACCTTGTGCCTAACAAACATAAATGACGATGGTAAAATGGTAATTTAAATTTTATTGTCTACTGAATGCTTTAGCAGGGGCTTGGGTTAGTGAAACTATTTAAAGCAACTTGCCCAAAGAGCAAGCTAAAATAAAATTTCTTATGGAGCCCTGTGAACAAAGTGCAAACAGAGAACACATACCCACTGTCACCAAGAATGATAACTTTGAGAAGAACCTTCTTTCTTGATGCCATGATAAAAACAAATCTGAAGAACACAAGAGCACATGTTGAGACATGTTTTAATGGCAGTACCAGCACATAAACAAACTCAAAGTGTTTTTAGTCACAAACTCTCCTCATTACTGTCCTTAAGTGAACCAAATTATCTGTTCTGACAATTAAAGATAACAAGATCAGACAATAAAGATAAAATAACCAAAAAAAAAAAAAAACATGTAAAACTTAACCTTCTTTTTTTCTTGGTAGTGGTTTCTCAATAATTCTTAGAAGTGCTGAGAAATTTCTTGTGAAAAGTACAAACAAACAGTGTAACATTGATCTCTTGTGTGCATCAAAGTTATCGATGGGCTCGTGTCGGGCCAATACAATTGGCACAAAATCATGTCGGCTCTGCCTAATAACTTCCTTCCAACATTGTAAAATGCAGTTAATTTCACATTCTCGTCGATTGGTGTACGCCTTATTAGCCTCGCACCCTACACAGACGTTCGATACTGGGTAAACTTCTACTGTACGTTTCATATTTAAAATGATTTCCACTTATCGCACATGTCAAGACAAAACCTCCAAAATGTGATGATGTCGCTGTTACCAACAAAAAACTGAAGGTAGTAAAACACTTTCACTTATAAAGCCCTACTAGTTCCGATATTTCTCCATCAGTCGATCAAAAGCAACATTTCAGGATAAATGTCGAAATCTACTCTGGGAAAGATTTAAAGCAGTGTCGAAATCGCCAAGCCGAAACACTAATCAAAGTAACACTCGAGTAGTGTTTGATCCAGAAAATAATTTACTTAGTGCTCAATCTGTGTATAGCGTAGTGCCGAACTTCTGCTGTCTGGAGACAAGCAAAGTCCAAAGGACAAATCACAAATCGCACTGCTGCAGTTCAAACGTGCTCGTCTACATGGTTCGCACGTCCGAAATTACCAGGTTGATCAAGGTAAACTCTGCAAATGGCAAAAGCCTGAACATCTGTGAACCTACCAACTCTTACTGGAGACGACCAATTTCCCTGAATGCGAAGAGATGCTGAGTCTATTGCGACACTGACACAAAAAATGGCCGAAGCTCGCGAGGCGGTCACGAGATCACTGACGTCATCACAGCCTCGACCACACGCGAAACTTAACAAGATGGCGCTCGGACGGACTTCTAAATCACCGGCGAAAAATTTGTCTGTTGGAGCTTACATCAAGGACATTTATAAAAATCCTCTGAAGTGGTGAGAGATGCTTTATCGTTTTATCAAAATTGATTTCTGAGTTTTATCGTGGTGGTAGCAGTTCAGACAAATTGACTGTGTAGGTTGCTTTGAGTGGCCCATTGTATTCAACTCGCTTGACTGTATCAATTTTCTGCACCAGAGTTCACTCTTCTGTCCTGCCTTGATATTTCAGGCAGCTGGTGAAACATACAAGCATCTTTATTTTGGCTGTGATTGCTGCAAGAGAGTTATCTGACATTGATCTCATGGCGCCGCCCGCACCCTGAAGAGGATCGATCCAGCGGTACTCCCTATGAAACCTGTGCATACGGTGAGTGTTTATATGCAGCTAAACAAGGACATCCAGTTTTATTAACTACTAGAATGTAACCTTTATTTATACAATACATGCAGACCTCCCTCGTTTAGCAGTTCTCACCATGTTTATATCTTATTAGTTTCAGTTGGACAGTCTTGACAACTTGGCAAGCAGTGTTGCTGTAGAGTCCTGATCAACAAAACTACAACCTGATGTACATGAACGCAGTGAATAAAGTTTTTCGGTCTTTCTCAATAAGTGCACAATTCTTGTTGTATTGTGTGTAACCATTTTAGTCATAATTTTGTTGCTCGATCGACTATCTAAAGACTGCAGGAACTGCGGTTTGCGAGCGTTGCACAAAAATATATTTTAAAAATGCTTCACGTAGCATGACATAATGAATGGTTCCTCTAACCTTCCTAAAACAAGGCTTTTGTTCCATGAGAATGGCCCGAAGCTGAGTCCACTCTCGCAAATTATATCTGGTTCTAATAATTCAGGATTACTCCTTTCCAATTTTCCCGTTGCATGTGAAATCACAATGGGAGACATACACCAATAAACGCCCTTGTGTGGAAGTATTGCTTTCACCTGTCTAACCGTTTTAGGGGAGTTTTTATGGGGCAGCTCCCATCATCCTGAAGTGGAAATACACATAAGCTATAGGAATATAGCACTTTTATAAACGTTATGTCATGAAGACTTTGACACGCGTACCACTCCCCTCTCCCTCCCTCCCTCAGGTTTATAAGTAACCCTTTGGTGACTGCTTCATCTATCCATGACAACAAACTGTATCTTGTGACTCATAAGAGCAGTGACTCGTGTTTTGCGCGACTACTTGGACGGAAAGTTATCAGCTGGTCATCAGCTATGAATTCTGCTCCAAAAGCGCAACTAAGGATCGTGCAGTAAACACATCGTTTGGGGGCGGTTAGATATACAGGTCTTGTGTAGTCACGCATAAAAAATGGTAAACTTTGACACTATTTTACACGAAAACTGGAACAAGAAAGCCAAAAGTCTAACTTTCAGGTGAAAAACACTTCGTCCCATGCAAAATATAACGGACACCGAAGACAAATTAATAAGGCGAAAGATCCATAGCCGGCCCCACAACACGACACATCGCATTCCCGATATATCAAGCGGCCTTCGTGTACACAAGTGTGAAAATGCTAATTTGTTTTGAATAAAATTGCGACAGAGTCCTGAAAAGGGCGGGAGCGAAAAGGGCAGCATGTTTGACAATCGGCCGCCAAGAAAACATGCAAACAGCTGTGATTATTTCTGAGGAAGTTTAAAGAACAAAAATTTCTTGTACAGTGGTGACAAGCTAAACAGTTTATTTATGGAATTCCACGCGGCTACGCAACGCTCTTTTTCATTGGCTGCTGGTTCCACATTAGTAATACGTGTGGGCCCAGCGCATCAGTTAGCACTGAAGCTCACGCAACCCCATTCAGAGGAACAGGCAAACGACACTGCACGGTATCCCTAAAGTTGCAACGGATAAAGCTCTTGCTTACGAGGACGACCTGTGCAGTACAGTCTGAACAAGAAAGTGAGTATTTTTTAAACAATCTTCACAATACATTTCTTGATTTCGGCAAACGTGTAATGTTCCAAATTTTGTTTCTAACATGACGTGCAAATATTTTTTACGAGGCTTTTATTGGGTGAAAATGCCAAATTATTTTGTTGCTCGTTTTTCCACGTAGTGCTAATACTGCTCGTCATGACAGCAAGATGCCCTCGTGATCTGCGCAGACAAACCCTTACGGATATCGATCTCACAAGAGAAGTAGCCAACGAACTGAAGAGAGCTGGGGACGAGCTTGTAAGGTCACATGGCTTGAATTGGTTCAACAAAAATGTGACAAGACTTTTGCTTCGCACAATCTTCATTCAACTGCTAAGTGCTCTCTGAAAATTCATGGATTGGCTTCACGATCGGTATCAGAATAAGATATTGGATGGCCTTTACTCATGAGCTATCGCGTTGAACAGGATAGTTCTAGCCCGCTATTAATCGTAAATGAATCACTGATATATTGATTGCTGATCTTGAAAAGTGCATGAAGCTAACGTCCAAGGAGCGCTTGAAGCTTGCTCAAATTATAATTGTAGAAGGAGCGACGGGTGGAGATTTTCCAATCAAAGCATAGATAAACTAAAATTTAGACATATCCCCACGTCCCTGTATCTGCGTCTGCCGCCCAACATAAAAATAGAATCAAATAAAATGAAAATAGAATGAACTAAAACTACAATATTCCGATTTTCCACAACTACAGTAAATCACAAACAAATCGTTTTTAAAATGATGACCGCCCTTCCCGTTTGATGTATGTAGTAGTTTCTCAGGTTGTTAACATTATATTTGTGTGAATTCGTTCGAAGTTGACGTGTGAAGCTTTCTCGTCAACAGTTTAAATAGATAATCAATAAAAATACAGAATAAATAATTTTATTTATACGAGTGTAGTATATACTTTGTGTTGCAGTCATCTTGACTCCGAGCTAACATGTTTTTCTCGTTTTTTCCTTTTTTTTTTCCTGCTTTTACTTGGTACCATGCCAAATCAACAAATTCGATATTTTAGTAATATAGTTATGACAGTCTTTCAGTTCCATTTTTTTTTTTTTGTGGGCTACAAATGCTTCCTTTCTGTTGTTTGCTGTGGCTGGAGAAGGTGACAAGATAAAATACATCAAACAAATATACTGTAGTTTGATTTGAGACTCGAAATATTAGTTTCAAGCTGTGGGTGATGTCACGTGTGCTGGATCCTGAGCGGATTTTCTGACGCAAAGAACAAAGTTTTCGTATAAACGAAAGTAAATTCTTTTGTTAACTTTTCGATCCCCACAATGCCGAAATGCGGAGCGTATATAGTTTCATCATGTGTTGTATTATGTGTGAATAACTGGTATCAGTTTAATAAAATGCAGGGTTACTTGGGGATATCAAATTTAGTAAATTGGAAGTTTAAATTTCTATGGTTAGAACTTGCTAGTCAGAATGAGCCTCTAGTCAAATGAATGTTCAATGACTACAGTGTTACCCTTGACGAACCTTTCCGATACAGAAGCGGAACATTTTGCTCATAATTGAGGAATATAAGAACGGAAAATGCTGACGTGGACGTCTTGTTTTCTAGTGAGCCGTAATTTGAAGTGTGCCACGTGACACATTAAACTACGTCTTATCCATAAATGTCTATTACAATTTCAATAATGACAGCATAACTAAGTGAATTTTAATTCTATAGTTTTCAGACGCATTTGAACGGTGCTGGTTCAACACACTATTTACATGACACCTCAATGATCGGAGTTGCTACGCAACCAAGGTTCATTCAAACATTGAGTCTGAGTCATCTGCATTTTCGTGCTGAAAAACCTCTCTGTTGTGGAATATTTCGGCCAAAAACTGTAGGGACTTTATTCACGAATACTGAATAACTCCCAAACACAATGCGCGTCTCATGCAGTTTGAAGACGCAACTTCGCATAATTACAAGACAGGTGGCATGGACGAGCTATTTAATATTCTGTTAGGAGTACTGTGTGCTGCTTGATTAAATATTCTCGTTCGAGGCTCCCAAGCTATAAGAAACTATCAGCTCTTTTCATGTGTAAATACAAGTTTTTCTGTGTAAACGATCCACAAAAGAAGTGAGTAAACAACGGAAAAGCTGCCACTAGCTCACATCACGGCTGAGTGCTTGTTTCCATGCAATCCGAACATCTCCTCACAGTCTTTTGCTGCTCGCTCGCGCTTCGTGTATCGACGAGCTATTGTTCTCACAGAGAACTACGACTAACATAATTCTCTTCATAATCAATTTGTCTCCTCATAGGCTCTTGAATAGTGTTTAAAGTTTCCTCAAAGCAAAATACAGCGCATATTGGAAGTTTAATCTGATATCATTTTCTAAACACCAGCAAAGCGTATGGAACTCATGCAGGCAAGGAAGCGAGGCGCATTGAATAAGACTGATAAGCATTTTGTCAGTCACACTGCAGATTCGGCTTTTTTTGTTGCAACCAAGTTGTTTGTCCGGTACAAGTTATGTCGGATTCCCTCGTTTTGAGTTTCGCGAGACAGCGCCAAAGGCCTGTCGACCGAATAGGAGTTCTCCAACATGCTGTTAAATTCAGATGGATGGTTCATCTTGTAGTCCTTCAGCTCGAGTTTAAGGCGTTCAATAATAAGGTCTTGGTGATCCGCCACACTGCTGCGTGACCGCGGGTTTTCCAAACTGCCCGCGAGGTACCCGTTGTGTCCGCCGTGCATCCCGGCGTCCTGTTTCCCGCCAGTTGTGATTTCCGCGCGCCTCAACGCGGAACTTCTCCTCCTTGCAGCAAGAAGTAAGTCGGGAGAAGATTCAGTTCTTCTGGCCTTTCTCCTGGCTTTGTTTCCGATTAGATCAGCCCACTGTTGCGGTAAACCAATGTATCGCCCGGTGTCATCTAGAAAGACGTGAACGCGATGTTCAAAATTCGTCGGTGAAGAAATTTCTACCCGAGACTCTGATAAACCGATATCCTTCGATATTCTGCGAATCAGCTTCCTCAAACTCATGAGCGAAACAGCGTTGACAACCACTTTGCTTAAAGTAAGGTCTCTATGGTTGTGGCATCACGGTTAAGATCGTCATTAATCCGCCGTACAGATTTGAACCTTACGAACGGAAAAGTGAAACTGCAAGAATACTGGAACTTTTTATGGCTTGTTCACTAAAAAAGAACTGGCACTACCAACGACTGCTTATTATTGTCGCTCCTGATTTGCATATGTTTATATCACAGAAGAGTTTTTCCGAGTCTAGGTGATCAAAAGGACTTCCTTATATGGAACATGGTCAGCTGATTTTGTCTTTGTGTTTTAGCGAGACGTTCTCCTCTCAAGGAAAACTCGTAAACTTAAATAGAAATGCGAAGAAAAAAGCAGGATTAACACACACAGATAGTACTAAAAAGCAATCAATGTAAACTGTAATTATCATCAATCTAAAATTTTGTCAGGCATGATTAAATTTGAAACTTAACGGTCAAATGCCTCTTATGTTTCCGTATAAAGTCATGGGAACTCTCGTACGTAAGTCGTTTATACGAGACTTGTATCACTGATTAGTATACCACTAAGTTACTTAAGTTATTTTGACCAAGGAACCACTGGGTTGGGACTTGCATACGACGGACTAGTGTAAAACCGGAACTATGTAACATGGCGACATGCACATGATGATGTCATGGCTTAGTTACTGGGTACAGCCCGAAACTAAAAGTGCTAAACACGGGATGGCAAACTCTGGTTTGTGTACGGAGTTTCAATGCATTTGTGTACTTTATTGTTAATTTATGTTACTTCGCGCGAGGAAGAGATACATAATTATTCTGTTGTTCGCCAGAGGAGTTTATAATGACGTGCTGTGCCTGTCGGCGCCTCCGTTCATTCAGTGCTAAACTTCAGTAAATCTGATGTTCAGTGATATTTAA
This sequence comes from Plumapathes pennacea, assembly GCA_964036295.1. Lineage (NCBI taxonomy): Eukaryota > Metazoa > Cnidaria > Anthozoa > Antipatharia > Myriopathidae > Plumapathes > Plumapathes pennacea. The sequence goes on along the minus strand of OZ038465.1, from coordinate 263,225 downwards.
CAACGCTACTAACGGGAGAGTCGACAGACGAATGGGATCTTAAAAAAAGCCGGTTCTGTTCCTGCCATGGCAAATGCAATAAAATAGTCAGAATAGTGTTTGTTTCGTGACACGACAGCTCTGTTAATTCTTATGTCTGTAGGCTCGACACTAGACTTCTTCACTACTGGCTCAACATGATTGGTTTCTATGCGGAAAATTTGTTTAGTCGCGGTTATACTTATGTTTGGAGTAACCGCTGATTAGTACATGCGCGATGGCCGGTCTAAGGACAGTTATGAGCCGAGTCAACATCCAATGATGACACTTTTCATTTTCGAGACTACGTAATACTAAACTTGCACGTACACTGCCAGCTCGCTCTTTGTGTTTCATCTACAACAATTGTATAATCCCATCATTTGCATTCTGTAGAAATACCTAGAAACAACCAAGACCAAAAAAAGAACTATTTAAAAACACAGAAAAGGTATTGTCCGTCACAAAATAATAATATGATCAACCGAGCGATGTACTTTAGAATCTCGATTCAAAACTGGCAGTTATGTCAAAGGAAGACATCAACGCACAGCACTGTTTACAATACTTGTCCTAACTTCCTGTTGGAGAATTCTTACGTTGCGTCAATGAACTTGACCTGTGAAGGCCGATATCGGAAAACTGTCACGTGCACAAGGTCGCTGATGGTTTACGTGAATTTTTCACAACGAAATCAGCTACTAATCAGTCACTGTTTAGAACTTTGGTTTTGGCCGGGCTTTGTTTTGGTTTTACAGCCACCTTGTTTACAAAACATGTACACAACTCGCGGGATGGGTGTCCAGGTAAATATTGCAATTATAAATAACTGGTGTCCTTTTTGTTCACGTTCTCGAGCTAAACTTAGTGTAACACAAATAGCGTTTAGGGATGAGAAGTTGGATTCAAAATGCAAAGTGTTTACACTGGGTAATAAACAATTCAAACTAATGTTGCCTTCTAATTACTATTTCAATACTCGCGAGTTTAAATGATGCACTGATCAATGTAAAAATAAAAATGATAATGTAATAATAATAATAATAATAATAATAATAATAATAATAATAATAATAATAATGATAATAATAATAGTAATGATGATGATAATGGTAAACCCTTCAGCTAGTGTAAAAACACTGTTATAAGCGGAAGCTCCGTTAAAAATATATAGAATATAATACAATTGTTTTTCTGGTTGAAGTTTTTTTTGTTTTGTGGTTTTTGTTTTGGTGATTCCGTGACTAAAGATTGATTTATGAAGTTCGTCAGACAATAAACAGATCGGTTTCCAGAGTACAAGGTCAGTCTCTTGGCACGGGATCACAATTAGTCCGGAATTACTTTAAATTCATTGGTTCTTTTAAATACCAACTTCTCTCTTTTATGTCAATTATGACAGGTTTGTAAATTTCTTTTTGGCACTTCAGAAACTAGTTTGAAGTTACCTTTGTTGCACATAAAACCAAAACATCTCATAAACATCTCAGAAGCTGTAAAATGAAAGCCTTAATAAAAGCTTTATGAATATCAGACAAATAGATCTTCGGCTACACTTTTGCTGTCGTATTTGGAATCACGTTCCTATATTAACAAACGGCAATGCATGGAAAGCATTTTATTGGCCATACTTGAAATGAGTCCTGCAAATGAAAAGAAAGAAACACAACTGATAAGAACCCACTGGTTTGAGTCGAAGTTTACAATTTGTGCACAAGATCACGTGTGCAAATAGAAGCCCGCCGTGTGAGTTGCAAGTTTGCGTGAGGAGAATAATTGCATAATAATACTAATTTGCCCTCCGTAGAACTGGACTGCCCAAATTTAGCACCTCCAGTGATTAAACATGCGTGCCTAATGTTCTCTACATTCATGCAGATTCACTCAATAAAGTAACTCCATTGGATAGTTTTTGTAGGAGGGCAGACACTTGACACGCAGGGAGGACAACACGACTAGCCTGAGATAATCTTTTCAGCCGTTTAGTAAATCGACAAAAGCAACACTCAGAAAAGTTGTGAACTCCTGTGTAAATGTCACACTTCTGCCGATTACTGGAAATCAGGAAAATTATTCACTGGCAAAAAATGACTCCATGAGCCCGGCTGCCATATAGGTTCACGTCCAATGCTTGGGAACAACAAAAACGATGCCTAAAATCAAATTCGTTTCAGTACACTTCTCTCTGTCCTGCGCTTCGTCACGATTCTTTCGTCGCTGGCTCAGGCAATCAGCGACCGTGCGTGCATAGTCTACCAATCAGCACGAAGAAAAACCATTACGTAAGCACAACACACGCAATAGAAATTACTTAGCATGGACGAAACAACAATAAAGTTGACCAACACGTCGTCTTAGTAAGGCGAAAGGACTTTTACTTGAAAATCCCAGAGGAATATATTATTGGAAAAGACTTTCTACTTCGATACAAAAGATAACTGCATTCTTTACCAGAGGACCGCGACGAAGAAACAAGTTGCAGAGCCTGAGTACAACGCAGCAGTTGCTGGCCTCATTTGGCCTGAGTTGCTTTTTTGAACTTCACGGACAGATATAAAACGCTGTATCGTTTTGAGAATTCATTCGTCACATCATGTGCCCTGAAAACACGATAGAAGGATACAACCTCCATTCAGCGGGAATGTCATACCCCGAGCAGTCTAACAATCACCTACTCGTCTCCGAGGTGGCGGAAAGACTTGCGGAAATTGGTGACAAACTTGAACTCAGTCAGCAGTCAATGAAGCGAAAAGACGAAGTTTCTCTAACCGTGAAGAGTTTGTGTATCATAGCATTCTGTATAGCGTTACGAGTGCTTATTTAGTCGAACACTGCAATGTTGAACGCCACGCGTTTCAGCGAAAGGGATCGAAAGTTGCGGTGCATGCATGCAACCTCGAGTGGCATGAAAGTGAACACTGCTGTTGAAACTAAAAAAGGTATTTTGAGAGGAAAAATAATACCTTTTACTTTCGTGTTCGAGTTTTACAAATCCCTATGCTTTAAAATGGACATTTGGGAAGCAAGCAACATCTGAATACAACAGTGTAAAACATGGCAACACCCTCAACCGATGGGCCGTCAACTGGCATGACGCATCTTTATTTTACTTTCTTCTTTATACAGAAATGTGTATCTGTATATAAATCGCTGACATTTCAAGCGAAGGAACTCCAGGGATAAAACTGTAACACAAAATGCTTTTTTGTGACTGTAGCTCTCGATGATATAGGCCCGCTACATAATGTACAAAACCATAACTAAAATATGCTTCGCTTGGATTCATTGTATATTTCGTTTTTGCGTTGAAAAACTTGTTTTGGTACGCATAATTCTATTTCTGGATTTTACTGCTGCGAAATTCTGAGCAAATAAATGAGTTGCATGGAGAATCTGGTCCTCTTATCGCGTACATGAGACACAACAAGCCTTGTAAATAAAAGAATTAGTGTAGACTGCCGGTGGAAGGGAAGACCTTTTATGTACAAACTGTAGTAGCTAGTACCTTGTGTGTTTCTCGGCTTATTCTCACACTAAAGGAAAATATCCATTTTTACATACTCTGGTATAATAAGGTACAAAGTAAAGGCTGGTGTTTCAGCCTCAGATGAACGCTTCAGTCGGAATATTTGGAAAATCTTGCTAACTTGACTTGTGGTCTTTTTTATCGTGCAGACAGGTACGTTCTTGTCAACGGATGCTCGTTTAGCCTCCAAGGATAGCGACAACCGGAAGCCTTCCGTTCAAGAAACCTCTACTTGTTATTCTCAAACTTAAACGCGGGCATGCAGTATTTCCAAATAACTGTGAATGTTGTTATATTGTGTATGTTGTTAGACCTGCATGATTCAACTGCACACGAGTTGGTTTCGTTAGGACGCTGAACTTCGTACATTGTATGATGAATTTTCAAAACACAGGTACGTATAACTACTATCTTGAATGTACTAAGTGTGGCACGAATACTGTGACGACCACGTTTGAGAAGAGTAAAGTTGAATTTAAAGTAGACATGCCAACTACTTCGACACTCGGTGTAGCACAGTTGCATTTCATTATACTGATTCGTAACATGGGGTGAATGAATTTCACAAAATGATGCCTGAACAACAAACTACTGAAGCCATCCAATTGAGTTTTCAACATTATTCTTTTCAATGGCGCTGTAGAATTGAAAATCATGGGACCATGTCTGAACTGAGATAAAGACCGTCCCACTGAAGAACGACATGTACACAATGCCTCCATGAGTGTAAAGTGAACGATGCTTCAACACACTGAGAAATTATTCGAGATGTCTCCCCGATGAAACTTATTATTATACATAACATGTTTCCCTTTCGCGTTTAAAGCGTTAATAGAGAAAGAGCTTTTGGATTTCTCGTTATATCAAGACTGGAGATCTAACATGGATATTCAAGATGGCGTCTCCAGTGCACTGTTTAGCAACATTATGCAGTACTGGAGTTTCCGCATGTATAGTAAATTGGTTAGAACTAGTGGATGTAGCGACAATGTCTTAATTGCTGTGAGGACCGTATATGAAAAGTTTTAAGAAATTTTGTCAAGGAAAACGTGTTGATAGCGAAAGCTTAATCTAAGTCAAAGTATTGTAGCTGCATTGTGTTTAGCCCGTGTCACGTCCTTGCGATATGGTGCGTGCCAGTGCTACTTCTTTCCGGGTAAAACACAAGATCATGAGCCTAAAACACCAAGTTTCCATCGAAGAGGAAATACAGCGAAGACAACAGATTTTTGACGTTCTAAAATAAAATAGGCTGACTTATTCATGACTGAACGTGACAAGAATAACCAAACATGAATGACATGGCCAGTGCTGTAAACTGACTATACCATATTCTGTTGCAAGGCTATTGACCCAAGTACAACTGTGAAGAATGGACAGTTAAACCTGTGCTGTCCCTGACCTATGATAAATAAAATAAAGACTCGCGGCAAGTACTAAAACAAAATATGCAACTTGAAGTGTTTAATTCCATGTTTTACCAGCTCCATCATCTGAAAGTCCTTCGTGAATCGAATTGATAGATGCAGTATTGCTCCTTTCTTCACAGCGCATATAGGCAGTCGATTGGAGATTTGCAGGTACGAAATCTTAACCACATCACAGCAAATCAAAAGCAAGCTTCAAATTTTGATTTACATTGAATTGAACGGTGATAGCTGTGGCTTTCCATCGCAGAAGGTATCCAACCGTAGTGCGCTTTGAATATTACAGAACTCCCATCGCTGATCATTCCTGTCAATCAGTAGTTCGTCACAAACCATTTGATTCCGTCCTCGTGTAGACAATCAGCGATCCAGCTTTGCTGAGATCGGCAATAAATATCTCTCAGGCAAAACCTTGCCATGTTTGTTTTGTGGTCAGGCGATTTATAGATCAACGTGCCCCTCAAAGGTTCGTCCGAGAAAATCATAGAGCTTTTGAGAACATCAGTTTCGATAGACGGAGTTAGCAAAATGTTCTTACTAATTTGAATGGAGGCGTTAAACTGCCCTCGTGCATGTCAACTGTTGTACTTGCTCGACCGGCCATGCGTACTAAAAATGCCAAAAAATACCCCAGGAAAATCTCCAAAATATTGCTCACATACCCGCCTACACAATATAGTGGAACCCCACGTCACACAAGAAAAAACTATAATAAAGCACAACCTTTGGCGGGAAAATGCAAGGAAATGTGGAAACTATATAGAGAATCGAGACGAGCTGTAAAGTACCACAATATCACAAAGTGCTACAAGGCCATGCATGTTAGAATTTGAATAATGATTTGCAGTTTTGTTTTTACTTTCATTTGGATTTGAGTTGGAGAATTCATCTGCGACTAGTATCTGAAACATTGCCTCTGTTTTATCAAACAAATGTATGCTAGCAAATTCATAAGGTCTCTTGAAATCAGCCCGAAAAGCGGACCGCCATGAGCTCGAGTTGTGACAATTGAATAAGCACAATTTTGCTGATCTCATTGATATACCGACTGGCTTCGAGGTTCCTTATTTCACGCATGGATCATTCTACTATCACTAAGTTCCATTGCCAGACAAGGGGTTTAACCCGGAATTTTTGCGCCGCATATTGTCCGAGTCGTCGTTAATAGGACAGAAAAACATGACGCGTGCATGAGCAAACTAAATTTTGCTGGACAAAAAATACATCTAAAATAATACAAAAATCAGGGAATTATTTTCGTGTTTTACTCATCTACAGTCATACAGCTTGCTTTACACTCTGAAAATGTTCACAAAAAGTCGAAGGCAAAATGAAACGTATTTGTCGAGGAACAGTTCTAAAGAAATTATGAATTTCAGAAGAGCAGGTGTCAAACGCTCGTTCGTTGCTTTCTAGAGCTTCTTCAAAAACAATATTGTGAAAAAAAAAGATATGATGAATAATTGTAATTAGGCGACAAATTCTCGCCCTTTGATTGGAGGTTATTTTAGCTCCGTGAATGTTGTCAAATAAAACATCACGTAGCTGCCCTTGTTCGCTTACACAATACGGTCAAAACCGGCAGCAAAGCTGATGAGTACCTGTCAAAAATGGACCAATAGTCTCTCAGAAAGTTCTGCAAGAGAATCGCATCTGTCCCCTCTTAATTAATTCATAATGAAAACAGTCCTGGGAAATAAGTTTGCCGGGCTAGCGCGCCTCCGTTCTCAGCAGTTGAAAATGAAAGTTTGGCAAGATGATAAAACGAAACCGTGGATGAAAGAAATGAAAGTTTTCAGTGATGTGGACCGATAACAGTTCAGCAGTTTGTTAATAAAGTCTTAATGTAGATATCAACGCCGGGAGAAATGAAGTGATCCCGCATATCTAAATACATTTTGGAATATACAAAGCCGTCCAGCATTACCAATGTGGTCTTGCAGTCGATAAATAGGTAGTAGCAATGTGGCTGAGCAAGTACCACTCCTAAAAATATGGCCGACAACTTGCTTTTCCGTTCAGTTACGGTTGCTTGCTCGAACTTAAAGCGAATACGAGCGTTTTAATTCTTTTAATCGGAGGGAACTGTGGCATTACTGGATATTGTCGGTTTTTCTTGATATTACAAGTAAACCGTTCTTTATAAATGCTGTAGACATTTCTATTTTAGATCAAAAGTACTTTACAACGTTCTGGTTTTGTAGATCAGTATTCAGGTGACTTACCTCAGGTCTTGTCGTGTAGGCGTCTCACAACTGTGCATGGAGATTCGAATAACGGATCCGTGGGAAAAATATTCTCAACATGAGCGCGACGGACCAATTCTGTACAAGTGACTGACGGAACAAAAACCCGACTGCAGCTAGACCAGCAATCCTTGCGCGGTCACACAATACCAAAGCGTAACGCCACTGTTGTATTAAATGTGAAAATATTTTATAGGTCCATGGAGGTGATTTACAGTGAGAAGTTATTTCCTGAAAGTAACTGGAATCTTCGTTTGATCAAAGCAATGTGTAAGTTAGTTTAGCAAAGCATGAAGCATGCGGTCGAGGGCACATGATTCATGGTTGACCACAAAAACCCTCAGTCTTCAATTATTTAAATCAACGGAGTCTGTATTCTGATGCCGCCGCATAATGACAGTTAAACATTTCAGCAGAAAGTGATTTAGTCTGCAGATGTCGGCCATTTCCGCCGTCCAACAATGCGGTCCAGTTCGTTCCACCCAGCTCATTTTATCTATCTCAACTGGCAAAATTTACTGACTGATAAATGTTGTTTGCTGCATATGATATTCTTTAGTAATTAATACTGGCCATCCATTTTTAAATAAGTCGCCTCGTTTACTTGAACGTTTGTTTAAAGACAGGTGCGCGTGCGTAAAAGTTTCCTTGCCGGAAACATGGAATTAAACACATGGAGGGGACTCAATAACTTGTAAGCCGCACCACTCTAAATGTATATTAAATGATCTCTTGGGGCTCGTTGGTAGACGGCCCGGGGTAAACATGAAACGCCGTCCCATTTGCTTACGTACTTACCGTTGCTGAAAGTAGAGATGTTAGATGTGAATTAATAAAAAAAAGGTTAATTTATGTGATCTGACATGTTTCCTATCCCTTCATAGAGCGGGTGATGGACAACAGCAGTTTCTAAACAACCAGCCAAAATATATCACAATGTCTACCATTTCTGTTGTTAAGTAATCCACAACAGGCTTTATGAGATTTTCAGAGATCTAACTGAATGACTTTCGGTATAATGAGGCCAAAATAACATATTGTTCGATGTCATCCCCAATACGGAGGTAACGATTAATTATTTAAAAATAACACAGGATAGAGCCATACCACACCAGCTGAAACTGCGCGACTCTTTCTTAGTAGGGTTCATTTCTGGACTGGTTGGCCAGTCCTGAAGTTACGCTAAACTGCAGAAAATTTCACGTAAAATTTGTTCAAGCTTATCCGTTCATATGTGACCGCTGACTCCGATGACACGCGACAGTCACGTGTGACGTTTGATTTATGCGTTCATACTAAAATGAAAAACGGTTCTTAAAGTGTAGACCTATGCGTTTTCAAATGAAAAAGAATTAGTATTGACGAGCGACTCGGAAACGCAGAAAACAGAGCCGGAAAAAACTTGTACTAAAATGGCCATGAAGGGCATTCAATTCGGCAATATTTGGCCTCGTGGTTTCCCTACGCTGCTCTCGGGTTCTTCCAACTTCCCGCGTGTTTAGATGAAGCTATGTTACACAGGAACGCGCTATATAGTTCTTTTATAAAATAATTAGTCAATAAAATACATCACATATCACGTCAGCGTGTAATATACTCTCATCTAACACGGTTTTCTAGCCAATCAGAACGCGCGTAGTATCATAGTTATTTAAAAAACTCGAATACCGGACGTACTAAGATTGAGTCGAATACCGCGGTTTACGTCGACTAGCTATAAACAACAAGGGACTGTTTAGGATAGAGTTTCACTAGTAACTGTTCAGCGGTTTTTCCTATTCAAATCCACGAACTCTCTAAAAAGTACAGTCCCTCAGTTGTTCATAATTATACCTAAAATCTGTAAAATGAGAATAACCAGAAGTACACTCCTCAGCAATGTAAGTACTGCTATAAAGTATACAATGTGATCTTTTGTTTGAGTGAGTCACACATGTAGGCTGCATTTGACAGTCCAGGAGTCAATAGTGCTCTAAGCTACGTCAAAACTTGCCTTTTGCAGTCGAAGGGTTAATTTTGGCATAAACAAGTATGCTAAAGTGCCCGCTTTATTTAAGTCAGCCATGCATGTATCAGCACATTCTACTACCCGGAAGTATTGCTCATAATTTTGAATGGTATCTAGTGTGCCGCCGTCCTGAAACTCTTGCCCTATTTCAGACCAAAATATGCGACTTTTCGACCCTATTTCAGACCCGTATCCCCAAAGTTTCCCCCCCTTCAGGCCTGCATACCAACATTTATACCATTTTTTTCAGACTAACTCCAAAACAAGCAAAATCTACTGCTCTAATCATATCCCAGACCAAAGACACAAAATCGACTGCTGCGTAAAACGCTTGAAAACGATACCTTTTTAAGCGGGAACCAAGCATTCGATGTGGTAGGGTATTCTGCAGTGTATAGTACCAGATATAATCTTGTTATTTTATAGAGCATTGCATTCCAAGGCCCCGTCCACACCAGTTCTTTTTCGTTTCAAAAAACCATTTTGTTCCGTTTAGGTTTTCCGTCCACACTATGCCGGCATTTTCGGTCACGAAAACGCAACTTTTTAAAAACGCTCTCCAGAGTGGGCGGGATTTTCCTGTTGTAGTGAAAGGGGAAACGGAAATTTTCGAAAACTCTGGCGCGCCACAATAAATTTTAGTCAACGGAAAAAACGAGCAAGCTGTTCTGCGTTTATCTGTAACTGGAGCACGTGACTACATGCTGACTTGGCGCTCGAATATTTTATTAGCTTCTAAACAATCATAAAATGATAATTACTTAAAACAACTTCTTTGTTTGCTTAGAAATTATGGATAACTCAACCAATGTGTTCGAGGTTTAAGCTCTTTCTGGACCCATCGTTTTAAGGGGAATATGTCCCGCTGTTGATGTAAATAATGGCTGCCATCGAGAATTGAATGCCAACGAGAAGCTATGGAAAGACTACCTGTTCAATGTATTTTATGGATATTCCTAGTCAGTGCAGTCAAGTGCACCGAACCAACAAGTAAGTTGCGTTTTGTATGCTCAGTTCTGCAGAAAGGTTACCAAATATTTAAATAATTATATCAGAACACAACTTATAGCGCAGAGCTGCACGTGCCGTATATGTCATGAAACTCGAAAAAGAAAACTCAATAGGTGGACACTGAGTCAAAATGTTTGGGACGTTACGTCTTTCAATTAATGGCCATGTTGACCACGTGCGAAGAACTCGCGATCTGAGCGTTCCGGCTTTATAAACAGCTTACAAAAGCGAACTCATCCAATTTACGTTTCGAGGTAAAGGATGTGAAGGGTCCTGATTTGAAATTATAACAGGGAAACCAATATTACTGGAAACCTGATAAAATATTGCGTGTCAATCCTTCAGAGTCTCCAGAAAACTGAATTGACCTGACAACGATTGAGCCGTGGGAGAGATTGTAACTTTCTAGTGAATTTTATTCAGACCAACCAAGGGAGTTGTGGCGTGACGGGTGAGCAGCGCCTCGGGGCGCCACGCTGTCATATCTGCTGCACCTGCTCAACCACATGCTGATTGTTTGATACATTTGCCGGCAAACGTCCTCTCGCACCTCTCTTTTGTTTACCGGCGTCTATTCATAACTAGAATGTTTTCAACCATTCCAACTTGTCAAAGAGAGAGAGAATTAGAAGTTAATGTACTGATAGTATGGATTAGACTTCTGTGCTATGAGGTGGTTATCAGAAAGATATGGCCATTGTTTTTCACAGCTGCTACTGGACTGAGTTTGCGCAGTAAAGACGTGCAGTTAAACTGCTGGTCTGACCACATGATGCTGGACATTGACCTGCAGGCGCTACCCACAGTCCAACAGTCCTCGCTTCATTTGCGTCATTCTTCCTGTGGACCGCACGTCATCAAAGGTAGTCATGTGACATTTGAGGTACCCTTGCATGGCTGTGGCACCATGCAGTCGAGTGTTGCTCAGTTTCTTGTTTACTCCAACGTAGTCGTGAACTCCGCTGCCAACCAATCAATGCAGCGGAGAGTCTCCTTTGCCCCGGAGTTTTATTATCCGTTTACTTGCAAGTATCAACGGGAGTACCGGCTGAGGCTTGCATCAGCACAAAGAGTGCACAAAAACATAACACAATCAAAAGGTTAGTGAGAAAACAGTCATACAAAACAGTGAAAGTCTTGACTGCGGAGTTTGGCAATTTATCCCGTGCCAAAGAAAACATTAAGCGTAGCAGAATGTTGACAAAGACTCCGTTTAGGGAGCAAGAAATTCTGGTACATGGAAGGTCAGCGGTAGCAGTGAAAGATGGCCGCTTCATCCATGGCTCCGATATATCTGACGATATATTGGACTTCCTGACACTGCATGTGGGTTACACCATGTCTATTACACCAGAGCAACTTGAAGCAATCTTTGATCGCAAGACGCAGCCGATCACAGCCAAACTGTTATTTTGGCCCTAAAATCTGAAATGACTTAAAAGATTCACTGACAAATTTAAGCTTTCGCTGCTTCAGGCGTGAACTCAGCCTCTACTGAACACTTGAATAACCTCCTGGACAGTGTTTTGTTTATTGGTATTCTGTTTTTTGTTATTATTTATTTCTGCTTAATTGTGTTCGTGTTCTTGTTCAGATACAGCTCTGCTTGTCTATACATGTAACTTATATGTGGATGCCTACTTTCCTTACTCCGCAATATTAAACATCATAATGGACACCCGCTTAGATTAGCTCCTTATAGTTATTTCGGGTGCCTTGTTACTTCACATTTTTGTTACTTATTAGTCTTGCTGTGTGTAATGTACTTGAAGTACAAATAGATATCGATTGATTAATTGTCAAAATATGTACAAATTGAAGCTACATTGTCGCAATGATGGCGGAGAACGAGTGAAGTATAATTATAGAGTAATTTAAAGGCTTAGGTGTTGAGTTTCTGGGGCACGGCGTATGCACAAGGAAACCTTCCATGGGTTTCCTTGCAAATTTCAATAAGTGTACTTTATCCTCGGTAGCATTCCTCTAACATTATTTTACTCTGTTCTCTTCATTCCAGCAGGTGGCCTGGGTAAAAGCAACGCAACTTGGCCGAGATTTACCGCGCATGACTGGGCGCCTCTCACTATCTGTTTATGTATCGCATTCTTGTTCTCAGGCTATCTCCACCATCTTTCAAGGCCTGGTTTCGAATAATCGTCACCATCAAATACTACAAACGTTGCGCTGTTTACAAAATTGCCTATACAAATTTAACACATCCCGAGAATGGTATGAGCAACTCATAATTAATTGCTTAGCATTTGACTATGAAAAGATCGTTGGGACTCAAAATTCCCTCATTGAGCGCGCGAACTTTTGTCACGGTTGAGAAATAACTCAGTCTCGTCGGATAAAGCCGCGATTTTAAATTGCAATAAATACAAATTAACGATTAACTTGCTTGCTCTCAGCCAATCAGATTGCATGATAACACAGGAAACGGCAATTAGCTGGACAGGTGTGTATAGCAATATAATAACTAAACATAGGTAATATAGATACAAGTTTACAGTTTGTAGATACAGTTTACCAGATGACGGAGCTGTATTCTATTGAGCGATTTTCCTTGATAATCAAGTTCTAGTAATACCAAAACTCCGGCCGAGCGTTCTTGCTGCTCCGCTTGCAAGCGAGTATCTTTCATGTTTCCTGCAGAGCAGAGATTTACCATTTCATCCTAGAAACTTTGAAGCTTCGCTACGATTTGCCTTGGCTTACTTCTTGAGAACTTTGCCACTCTATGCGCGCGCACCACTACCGAAACACAAAGTCATCGATGGAGATTTTCTTCGTTTTCCTGTTGGTCACTAGTTCCCGCGCTGCAGACACATTCTTGGTAGACTTTTTTGTTACTGGCTCTTTACATTTTGTAGCTTTTCCTATTAATCCGGCACAGGGAGCGCCTACAGGAAGTGAGAATCCTGTGCCTTGCGCTGTGCCATGTCCTGTGGGCAAAATCACCGAGGCACCGCTTCTTGAATGACTGTTTAACCATTTCAAACGCTTACCTGAAGGTACATGAATTTCCCTTGGTTTACCTCCATGCAATTGTGTGTGTAGGGTGAGTGTACCCTGTGACAACTTGCTCGAGGTTCGAGTGTCTGAAGAGCACTCACTCACACGCTTTAGGCGGCCTTCAAAACAGTCCATAATGCATTGCCCACAGGCTACATCTGCGCATTGCTCACCCAAAGACTGGGCTCTAGCGTGTAACATGATACTATGGAAAGTGTTGTAGTCTGTAGAGCAGCAACGTCCCCGCCATGCAATGTGCCCTACAAGAGAGATGAAGCGTTACGTTTGTGTACATCTATTGCGTACATTTGCTATGTGCATGCATGTGTATACACTTAAATGCACGCGAGAATATTTCTTTCGAATTAGATAAGTCAGTTTTACGAAGTAGCTTAATTAAATTTTCACCTGCGATCGAGAATTTCAATTGGATGTGGCGACGGGTTCTTCCGCCAGAAATTGTTTCGTGTTGCTGTTTACTCAATTTGTCTCACCTGACGGATCAAGGATTACTACAGTGGGCACGCCCACTAAACCGAAAAGCTGGCTTACATCCGGGACCATGCTCACGCCACGTCGCAACGGCTTGACCCGCTGGCTATCAGAATGGCAGGCGCACAAATGCAGAAGTTTGCCATGTCTGACCCAGTCCTTTTGGGTGATAAAATCCATGACGGACTGACAATGATCTGCTCCTGATTCCTGACTTTTCACACAGCACGTAACAAAAGAGAACTGTAAATAGGCAAAAGAGAAAAATTCCTCTATGGATCTGGTTGTTTTGAGACGAAACATGACCTTGGGAACTTTTCCAGCTCTGTACGTGTATGTCAGCAAAACGGCCAACGAAAGAATAAGTCACAAAACCACACACACACACACACACACACAAACACGCACACAGACCTCGTCAGAGCACCGCCCACAGAATTCCACGAAGAAATCCATAAGTTTCTGTGACGAATGACACCTGGTGAACCAAAGTAATAGGAGACTATTCAGAAAAAAAGGTGATTACGAATAAACAACCCAGAAGGAAGAAGAAATAATAAAAAAAGGAAAACACAAATACTGGAGAGTGCAGGGCTGGGGTTCTAACCACTTAGTCCAAAACAGCAGTGCAGTTGGTTTGAAGGAACGCACGGCTGTTGTAAGGGGTTTCCAATTCGTGTCGAACAGGTCAAGAACTGAAACCACTGGGCACGGTATTCTCGTGGTCAGCAGTCCCCGATGTGCAAGCGGTTTGGTGTGCTCGCCAAGTGAAGCTTCATGTGCAACAGTATCATGAACGCTGCAACAACCACGATCAGGCCAGCTGCAAATTTAAGAGACAAAGATGAGTGATCTAGTGGTATAATAGCCGATTTGCCTTATTAATATAGACAATCTATCAACAGAACAACGTTACCTCGCTCCACGAACATGAACATCAAAATAACAGAAGAAGGTTGAAGGTAAGAAATCTGATCCATCAAGCACTTCTGCGTCCGAGGGAGAACTGGGACCTACAGGGTGTTTCGTTAACGTTTGCACTGTGATCACCTGCTGAAACTGACTGGCCGGTACCTGCAAATAAAATTAAAAGTCGTTTAAAGGAGAAGGCTTACTGGAATAGCCCCGCTCAATCTCCACAGACTGCACTTTTTTTTCTCGACTTTCTGTCAGAATATTTTGAGACCAATAATCACGAAACTACCAATTAGATATCGATGGCAAAAAGGGTCAACTTTCATTAACGTGGTAAGCAACGTGTAATAAATACCCAATATCAACGCACGTTAACAACGACTGTCGAGCTTCACCTGCAATTGAACCTGGGTCGAGTTTCTGCCGAACAGCTTTTCTCGTGGTTCACTGTTCATGAGAATCTGGTATCCAGTGACAACGGCATTTCTGTCGTCTTTAGGTTTCGTCCAACTCACTAACGCAGATACAGTTCCTAAAAGGTTAAAAAGATAACAATGGAACGGTTAAAATCCTGAGACCGTTGTGCACATTTACAGTAGTAGTGTGTGAATGCTACTCACCCGTGTACATTTTGATGGCCTCTAACGCCTCTTGTAGGTCGCTCTCCAATTCCGCAATGACAGAAAGCACTTTTGAAATCTAAAGAAAAAAAAGACATAGTCAGTCTTGGAACTGGGTAGGCATTGGGGATACATATTATGATGGCTAGCAGTAATACATTACGTAAGTAGGAAACACTTTCTCTGCCGCAAAATGAATAACTACGCCAATCCAACTTGGCTGTGTTATGTTGGCAAAAAGCCAGGTAGGACAATCAAAACTAAAGAATTATTTGCAAATTGAAAGAGCTTTGTGACACATGAAAGCCAGTAATTCTATACAACGAAAAGAAAACACGATGACATTCCAAATCACCTTTTATGGAATTATAATACCCAAGGTTTCTCACAGCTCGAGAACGTTAGGACTAGTGCATGTTATAAGCCTGCGACTGGCTGATGAATTACTCTCGATTGAAAGGTTGTTGCTAAGATTAGATCCATAGTCTGAAACTAGCGCATTTTAAAGTCTAGTGCTTACTAATGGCAGAACGGAGTAACAACTATATAATACAAACCTCCACATCCTTCTGTTTTGATCCTTTGACGACGATGCTACCGTGAAGCAAGTGGGATTTCCTGAGCAACCTTCAAAAGGGAAGCAAGTTTGAAAATTTGATGGTTTCGTAGCTCGGTTTGACAAAAGGTAAAACACTCAAGCTTGCAGTATTACAGCCGTAGAAGTCACAATCTCACAATTAATAAAATCATGAAGATATTCTGACATAACCTGTCTCTCCTGTGTAACAGAGAGCCGATTGTCTTGTCCACTTCGCGTCTCTGATGCAAGCCCACCAGTTGGATGCTGATCACTGGTGGGTCGGGAGGTACAGCTGCCCTTGTTCTGATTGGCTGTGAGTCTACACTGGCACATTGATCAGGTCGGCTTAGCTCCACGTGCAACAGGACCAAGTAAACTGCATGCGGATCCACATTGAACAATCGGTCTTGCTCAACGAAGTTTTGCAACGGACCGTGTACTACAGCTTGCTCACTTCCTTTTACGATGTCACTTGTGATCACGTGCCCAGGGTCATTCAGATAGTATACCTGTGTACGAAGAAAGTACCAAGTGTCATTCAGATAGAAAACCTAGTGTGAGTATATAGTGTCATCAGACAGTATAGATAAGACAAGCAAAGGCACTGTCACGACTTACAGTGTAGCTTTGTACTTTGGCCCCGCCTTTCAGCAAGGGTTTGTCCCAGGCCACTGCAATACAGTTCACCGCCTCCGAGTTAATGCGTCTCAGCCGAGGCTTCTCTGCACCAGGACACGTGACCTGTAGGCAGTCTGACCATTGGCTGTCGCAGCCTTTTTTGGTACTGATTACCTGAAACAAATATTTTGTTGTAAAAGCTCTAAAACAGGTCTTTGCCTTAATTTCTCCTGATTCAAATATTCTATTTGTCTGTATCAGTGCAAGCATTTACACAAGCAAAACTTTATTGGTAAAGCAATTATTACTATTATTATTATTATTATTATTATTATTATTATTATTATTATTATTATCCTTATATCTAAATCAACACGCCTCCCTCTGTTCGGGTGCAACTGGTCCATATTTACTGTACCCATGTTTGTAAAGGCTATTTTAAGACCCTGCCTCCACTTAACTTAAAAGGTTAATAAACATGTTGTTCGCTCCCTCATTATCAGGTCCCTACTGAAACTTTTTTCTAACCCTAACCCTAACTTTAGCCCATTTCACGAAATGATCTGATCCCATAAGAGCCGTCCGACACGGACGGCGGTTGATTGACAACTGAAGGTGTGAACCGCCTGGCACGGGTTCCTCTATATAGTGGTCACGTGTTTGACACAGTCACTCAGCAAAGCAGTAAATTATAAGTAACGTGTGAAGTGCAGCAGACTTACTCTGAGTTCAAACGCGTACTCTTGACAAGGTTTGCCTTCGGCAAATTCGAACGAAGTGCAGTCGCTTTTCAGATCTCTTACCAAACAACCATTGATCTGGGCATAAAGCAAAATAACTTTACCATACAAATTCACATTGCAGTACGTGTTCTCACTTTAAACATCTTGATGGCTGTAAAACAAGCCAATGAAGGTTAAGTGAAAATGAAATAATTTTACATCAGGGGCCAATTCATATTTTGCAAGTTGGGCCAATTTCCCGACACGTCAAAACACACTTTAATCCAATACCATGACCAAATCAGTTCCAGTTATACAATTGAGACCTGTATCTGTAATGTTTTGCAACTTTTGTCCGATTGGAGTCCGTTTAGTGGCGTTTGAAAAAATGGTCCAACTTGTAAAATACACGTTTAAATGTTTATTGAATTAGCCCCAGGTCAGCCCACGCCAATCTAATGAAATGTAACGAGGAATTAAAACTTCGCGAAGCTAGCGAAAATACACATGGTAGTCACTAATTACCTGCAACTCGTACAACCGAATTTCAGCATCGCCAAAAGTTGTTGGGCGGTCCCACTCAAGGATACTCTTAATCGGCAGGCATGACCTAAGAAGAAAAGCCTGTGCGTAAATTGAATAGGCGGATAACTAAGATCAAATCGTGTGGTAAAAATAAGGTGTTATCACACAAATAAGCTACACCAATTAATAGTAAGGTTTACGTGTGGCCTATGTCAAACGATTACTGCAGAGGTAAGCATTGTAGAGCAGTGAACACAATCGAGTTTGGGTTAACTGAATCTTTATATTGTAGACTTTTTTCATTTGATTTACCTGAGCCGAAGTTGTGGTTTATGAACAGGAGCGGATGTCTGCACAGTAACCTGGTCGGAACGAGCCACGAGCACACCATCTGAATCAAACACCGCCACAACGATGAAATAACTTGTCCCTGCGCAGCAGTCTTCAAGAGTCAAACTACACTCGTTCATGCGCACACGCTTCTCTCGAATCTAGAACAATCCCCAATGTGAGAAACCCCGTCAATAAAGTCCACATCGAACACTTTCCAAGTGACCGGATGTCGTTTCCTCAGCAAATCAGCGCCAAAAAGTACAATCACAAATTTAATTAATTTTGCTCGTTTTCTTTCCCCTCCCCTTCCTACAAAATCAACAAATTTCAAGAAGTCAGTAAACAATTCTTTCGTCACTGTAACATTGTTTCTCGCAGAATTGTACGGACTCAATAGGAATAGTATGCAGATCCAAGCTGTCGATTGCTCAAAAACGCCAGATGATCACGTTACCTGTGGCTTCAATACTGAACTCCACTTGACCACGTGATACCCGCCAGCTTTACCCGCAACTGAGGAACAAATGTTACGATGTGAATTAATGAATGCTCTATTAAACATGGATTAGGAAAATAAACGAAAACATTAATTACTGAGTTTACATTAAACCAATCAAGTGTGTTACAGAAGTGCGGACATGACTTAAGGTCACTCCGAAGTTTCATTTGGCGCACTCGTCCATGACAAACTTTGGATCATAGCTTTTTTGGCTTTTATGCGATTCCTATAAAATTTTGAGGAACGTTGCAGCTATCATTCAGTCAATTATATCAATTATATAATTGAATTCGATTTAATTGGAGAAAAATATTTTCAGTGATATTATAGTTTAAGTGGACAGTACTTTTTGACCCAGTGAAAAATTTTGTTGGTATATTTTTGTTAAATTCCTGGAATCAGCTTATATTTAACAGAATACATACCTTAACCAAGTTTCAGCAAAATCGTCGGAGCAGAAGGAAAATTCATGGCGAAATTTTGATGGTTTTATTACCTCCGCTCTTCTGTTCCAACGATTTTTCTGAAACTTGGTTAAGATATGTATTAAGTCAATATAAACTGATTCCAGAAATTTAACAAAAATATACCAGCAAAATTTTTTACTGGGTGCGATTTTGTTCAAAACGTAGTGCCCACTTAAGCTATAATATCACTAAAACGTTTTCCCAAGTTAAATCGAATTTAATCATATTACTGCTGAATGATAGCTGCAAAGGCTTCTCAAAGTTCTATAGGAATCGCATAAAAGCCAAAAAAGTTATGATCCAAAGTTTGTCATGGACGAATGCGCTAAATGAAACTCCGGAGTGACCATAAAGGTATTTTCGATCTTCGATCTTTTATATGTAGTGTACCTAGTGTATGTAATGTAAAGCACATAATGCAATTAATGTAATAATGATTTATGTATATTTATCCCCGAACAAAGCGAGGGAAATAACCACGACGCTAATGCATTAATCCCCGAACAAAGCGAGGGAAATAATCACGACGCTAATGCATTAATTTGAAGACTCCAAGCGTGTCGCCATCTCGAAATTTAGTGTTCGTGTGTGTGTGTGTAATGTGACCTTTTTAGGCCAGGTGCCTAAGGCAATGTCCTAATAAGGCAATTACGTAATCATTGTCGATTATCGACTAGCGTCTCCGCCAGTGTTTTTAAGAAAGATTTGAACGAAGCAACAATATTCTATGCAACTGCGTTCACGAAAATGAATTTGAAAACTAGAAAATTTGAAACAGAACGGTCTCGCGAAGCTCGTCTTCAAAAGAGAAGGGAACAGGCACGAGCAAGGCGAAATCATGAAACGATCAAACAGCGCCAAGTTCGTCTAGAGAAAAGAAGAAAATCATGTTATGACCGACAGCACGAAGCGTGCCGAAGAAACGACTCCGCAAAGAGAACAGCGCCTGAAAGCAAATCGGGAGATTCAGACGCCGTTTTGTGTTAAATTCAGATAGTTATTCAGAAAGGACAAGCAACAAAGGTCAGTCAGTGGAAATCGAACAATCACCGTGACAAATATATTCTATCCCTCTTCAAGAATGTATTAGAATCTGCATGCTGATCATTTCCCCTCGAAGTATTGTTTTAATACTCTTCTGTCGCCAGTTTCGGCTACCGTATTCGCTCAGAGCAATCGGAACTTAGAGTCTTGAATGATTTAGTTAGATGTCTTATTTTTTCATTCAAGACTAAAATGCTGTGTAATCTGACACGCGGTGATTGCAGCGAGAATCGTTCACAAGCCCTTTGAAGTATGACTAGGTCTGAAGCCCGTGTATAATTTGAAGTAAACCGTTCATGTTTTGCTTTGATTCTGGGAGAAAACATGCTGTTTTGTTCACATACAAAACAATTCGAGTTCATTAAATATGCATGCCAGAGTAAAAAAAAAATCGCACAAGAAGCCTATTTAATTGTACTGCCTATGAATTCAAAATTGGAAAATCAGTGTCTCCGTGTACCCGTATCTTGTAATTCGATCACTTCAAGAATGTATTAGAATCTGTATGCTGATCATTTTCCCTCGAAGTATTGTTTTAATACGCTTCTGTCGCCAGTTTCGGCTACCTTATTCGCTCAGAGCAATCGGAACTTGGAGTCTCTTGAATAATTTAGTCAGATGTCTTATTTTTCTGAAGACTAAAAATGTAACAAATGCTGTAATCTAACATGCGGTCATTGCAGCGAGAATCGTTCACAAGCCCTTAGAAGTACGACTAGGTCTGAAGCCCGTGTATAATTTGAAGTAAACCGTTCAAGTTTTGCTTTGATTCTGGGAGAAATCATGTTGTTTTGAGCGGGTTCACATACAAAACAATTTGAACTCGTTATATATGCATGCCTGAGTCTGGAGCATGCAGTCCAGAGTAAAAACAAATCGCACAGGAAGCCTATTTAATTGTACTGCCTATGAATTCAAAATTGGAAAATCAGTGTTCCTTTTTTTCCGTACTACGACGGCCGACCAACTTCAAAATTTGAGTATTAAATTTTGAGAACGTGCTTGGCAGACTGTATGAATTAATTTGACGTGCCGACCGTGGGAAATACGTACTTCGTCAGGCAATCGACTCTTTTTTCAACGCAAAAGTATAACACACACCATTCTTTTTCTCCTTCCTTTGCGTGTAGCACTTGACTTCGAAGAAAAGATTGAGTCAACATTTCGGTAAAACAAAGGCTACTCTTGTTGGGAGTACCAAAGTAAAAGTCCCATCAATGGCAGAGCGAGGGGTATCTGCGATTATCGTATTTCTAGTTTGAAGACTGACCCACCTCGATTAGCTATGCTACCTACAGGTCAGTCCAAAGTTGTGTATTAAGAAATTGACGAAAAGCTGTATTACGACACCCAGTAACACGTGACACACCTGCATGTGCCACCTCAGCAGCGACACTCCACCCCACAGTGATGCTGTGGTTAGTAGTGGACTGGGGGCGAACATGAACACTGAACGGCCGTTTTGTATTGCTGCAGGAGCGGTCGCCTAGCATGCTGTAACCTGCTGCAGCTGGTGTGAGGACTGTCAGCTGATTGGAAGGCAGCGAGTCACCGGACCGCACGTCACTGCTGAGCGCAACCAAACTTACCCGGCAGACACTGCAAAAGTCAAACGTTAAAATAATTACAAAAAGGATAAAACTTGGTTGATACACATAACTGGCAATGAAAATGGAAACACATTTGGCAAAAGTAAACACTTTCGATTGTTGAGGACAAGTTTGACACTATTTTTGTCTTGTCTCAGATCAATAATTAATTGAAAAGCAGGTGCGGAACAAAACAAAGTCTTACAGCCAAGCTACAACTGGATTTACTTCAAGAGAAAAACGTTTGCAACAGTAAAATAAAATAGCGCCATTGATAGTAGCACGGCTTAGAAATCACACTTTTCTCAAACTAAAGCTAACTATTTTAACATTAAACGGTGTTAAGAATTTGAAGTATTGCCCAGACAAGTTTAGTTTAGCGACACAAACAGGTGTTGTAAGCAGAACAAAGGACTTGACAGTACAAAAGTAGTGACCTGTTTCGACGAGATTTTGTACGAGACCCACTTTCATAACAAACCACAAGCGCTTTCCGTTTGTTAAAAATGCGTTTTGTACCAAAGTTCCACCAGAATCAGTCGGTCATAACGTTCCTTTCTTCTGTGTAGCTGATTAATGGTCTTGCAGGAATACTAAATGTTTGTGCCTTTCTGACTTACGGGGCTTACAACACCAGCGGCTTGAAACCGTCGCAATTCCTTGTGTTGCCATGTCAACCAATTTTCACCTTCATGTTAATGATGACAGTGCTAACTGGACTCTCACTAATTAACTGACAAACAAGAAAGGCCGCAACTTATTAAAATTGATGATTTTATCATTCAAAAAGTAAAAAAGAATATAAGGAATTTCCACTAAAAAAATGGCGTGTTTGATAAGAGGCGAGCAAAATAAAACTGCATATTATTGGGGGGATTCTCGATCAATATCGTGTAGGAGGCAGAAGAATCAGTCAATACAATACACCATGGCAATGGGTGACACACGAACAGGCCTTATTTAAACAAATGTTTGAATACAAAAATGCATATGCTAAAACCTGATATGCTAGAACAACTAATGCGAAAAGCAGAAAGAAGGTTGATGATCGCAAACTTAACTTAACAGATGATCTGGCTGTTATGCAAGAAAAAAAAAGGTTAGCCTCAAATTGAGACAACAACATGGAAAACGAGAAAAGCAGCAGATTAACTTTATGGGTCTATATGTCGTACCTGGCAGCCTGGCAATGCACCAACACACGGCGCAGATCGGAAGTCAGCAGTTTTTTCTTATTTTCACCCAAGTCCACCTGCAACAAGTATGTTAGCTCCATATAACAATTCAAAAGGGGCATAGATACACTGTACTCTGCAAAGTCGGACTCCCACACGGCAAACATGTAAAACAGTTTTTAATTTAGTAAGTATACCCACAACATATTTACCATTTTAATGTATATTAACTGATGTTTTTATACCGTGTATAAATAAATAAACTTGTCTTGTCTTGTCTTGTGCGACAACGATTCATCAAATATTACACACAATGCTTCAGCACGCTCGTTAGACCACTTCGTGTTACACTTTCTGGGCTGCAAGGTAAGCTTGCTCGATTTCTTACACAGATATTTCCACACCTGATAACCCCGAATGTCTACATCCCCGTATACTCTTGGCTCGTTCCATTCCACTGTGAACTGGTGACTCGACACGTTTCGGCACCAAATTCGTGGAGCGGCTGGACTTCCTGGGATCTAAGAAAGGACGGTCGTAAAAGTTTAAAGAAAAACACAAGACGTACATCCATTCACTTATCACACATTATTTGTAATTGGTAAGAAACCAAAATCCAATAAATATCCACTTTCTTTATTTTCTTTTTCATTCCGAAACCTACTACATCATAAATACATTTATACATAAAAGGTGAATTACATGTTCTCGCACTAGTATACAGCCAGTGTATTACCTGGTCTTCACACCAGAATACAGAGTATTATCTATCGTCACGCAGTTGTAAAGGAGTATTACCTGACATTGCACTGGGCCACATGAATTCAATATTTCGTCACCCCGAATGAACAATAGCAGGACGTTGTAAACAGATCTGAAAAAATGTTCAAATATTTCCCGTTCTGTTAAAACTTCTTTGGACTTCAGCTGGCATAGTAAAGCTGTAGGTTGAATCTGCACAATGGTTTATTATAGCTCTCATATCCCGGGTAGTCCCCAAGAGATGTAGCGTACGAGAAGCTGGCGTGAAAGAAGGCGTGACATGAGAACACAGAAAATTTAGGGACTGACCTTGGTGAGACGGGAGTAATGTGATATGTGCGTGCCGCAAAAGGCTGTGCAACTGACTCATTTACGGCACCATCATCTGACCACCAAATAAGTTTAAAGCCAGTCATCTGTTTGCTTGCTTTGGCTGCTGTCCATTCCACTTCAACCGCACCATTTTTCTCCTCGTCGCTCTCACTTTCATTACAGGCACTGTAGTAGGCACTGAGCCCCGTGAGCCAGTCCTGACCCCTCTCCTGACGAGGAAGTGTAACCTCTAGAGGGTCAGACTCTACCTCGTCCCAGGTCCCTAGTAAGCCAGTTTGCTCTTCGTCTGTGCCTGTGAGCCAAAATTGTGTTTCCTACGAAAATAAAACAGTAAAATGTACTGTGACGGATGCAAAGTAGCTTGTATTAAGTGCCGCGAGTGCTGGCAAACATATTTAAATGTTTTCTTTTTCGTTAAATGCACAAGTGTGACAGTGCATGATCATTACGCTTCTAACATTTCTCGCTACTTCACTAAAACCATGTTATTTTGTTGCATTTGAACCAGAAGACGTAAAGATTTGGTGCAATTCACTAATATATAACAGTTACCTTACGGTTGAACACACTGGCCACGTCATCATCGGGTGACGTCACCAACACTAGAACACAGGAATATTTAATGCCTGGCTTGCACCTTTTCAGCACAAAACTGTGTTTAGATGCGGGTAGTCTGGTAACTACCGTGCCATTCACCTCTAAACGATAACAACGTAAGCGCCGAACACGCCCTACAACCTGGTTTGGGCGGGTGGGGTCTGGAACTAAAGAGCAACGAAGATAAAACATCAATGACTACCATTACAAATACGGAATTGTTCTGGTTGAGGGGATGCATAGTTATTGCTACGATGGGCATGTGTAACATCTCAAAACTGGCTCAATAACTGGTTTATGTTGATAAAACCAGATTTACCCGTTTCATCTGCTTCAGTTTTAATTAACATGCTTCCCCTTCGCATTTCGAAACATATTTGAAAGAAAAATAAGAATTGCAAATTTTGAAATCTGTTTGTGCCTCTATAATTACACAATCTGGAGCCAGAATTCACTTCAAGCGGAAATAACAGATTATTGACTACAAAGCGAACCTGGGGCGAGAAGGCACGGCCTGCTCCAACATAGGTGTATCCGAGAACACGAAAAACCGCTGAGCAAAAGCCTCGGCTTCTCAGGTGGTGCCGTGGTGCAAACAGTGAGTGGATCAGACAAGCAAGAGAGTGGGACTGGATCCTGGGGCATACCGCTGGACAGTGAAGATTGATCGCTTTCGTAAGAGTCGTCTCCAAGGTAATGATCTGTTCCCAGAACAGCTTGAACCGTAACTCGATACGCAGTTCCTGGGTCTAGGCTCACCAGCTCCGCTTCTATGGCGCTGCTGTCCACCACAAGCAAGTGACTGGCATCCTTAGTGTACCCGCTCTTCCCACGTGACCGTTTTCTCGTGTGTCTGCTCTCCACATAGTGCACTGCATAGTGGAGAACAATAGACATACCATAAAGCACTGCAGACCGCCATTTGACGCGAACGGAGGTTGGAGACCTGGACACGACTCTGAGATCTGTTGGTGGATCTGCGCCATTTGTGGATGCAGTCAACATAGACGCAGCAGCATGGGCACCAGAACACGAGTCCTGATCTTCCGAGAAATAGTTAAGTGAAAATATATATTCCGTTTTGGGCATCAGTCCGTCTACCTTGAGGTTAGTAATTTCTGTTGTCAGTTTAAATTTTCTGTTATTTAACGCATTCACTGACGGTTGTGTTCTATTGGCATTTCGTTTATACACGTTTACTCTCAGGCAAATGTCTGGAGTCTGCTGTACGACTGGAGAATCCCAGCAGACTTTAATGCTGTCTCCTGTGGTCTGAACAACACGGAGGTTAGCAGGAGTCCCGGGTGATTGAGCTGTGTGAAAAAATTCTGCCTGAGATCGCGTTGTATTCACAAATCCGCCCTCCACACTGCTGTCCGCGTCTTGATCGTTGGGATGGCTCGCCAGAGACTCAACAGTCACCGAATACATAGAGTGTGGTTGAAGGTCAGTCAACCTGAGAGATAAATCTGTAGAATATATATATATATATAGTTTTGTTAATAACAAAAACAAAGGTTTATGCTCATCCACATTAACACTACATTGCATAAGCAAGAAAGTAGAACAATTTGCAAATACGAGTCCAGGTAATCTTGGCCGGTTTTGATGTTACGACAAGTTTACAACATATCAAAAGCAGACCAAAACAAATGAACACATTAAATTAAATCAAATTGGTGCAAGTGCTACAAAACTATGTTTCACCTGTAGTAGTCTGTTTAAAGATCAATTCCCCTCCATTCAACAAACATGAAACTCGGAAACACTCGGGCTGGATGCGAGTGTAAGTAAAAGACTGGTCATCGTCTTCCACTGTCCATGAGACCCAAACCGAGCAACACCTGATCTTCTCTAGATAAACATGGTTCACTTTTTTCACAAAGCAGTCGTAATAAATGACGAGAGTTGGACCAATGGAACATAAACTCTCTGCCTCGGAGTTGGAGATTTCTTGTTTAGAACTTGAACCACTCTCAACTCCACTGTTCACAGCTTCATGACCAGAACTTCGACAAGACGACTGGACTTCTTGAGTTTTCCGCACCAAGTCATCTGTAACTGCTGTCAATGAGATTCTGATTTGCTGTCCAGGGGCAACATCAGTGATGGAGGTATTCTGACAGTCTGCTGACAACATCCCACCATGAGGCTGATTGTTGACACGAAGAATGTAACGCTGCGCATAAAAAAGAGAAGAAAAGGAGACAATAAATATAAAGGCAAACCACTCGTAAACACTATAAAACTTAGACTGTTAGAGTCAAACAATACAAATGTGTTTCAATATATACCCACCGCTAATTTGATTGAACTATACTCCAGGGGCTTACACCACTTCAGTAATATTCCTTCTTCGTGCAGATTTGTGACGCGAAGAACTGGACCTGATGGTGGGCCTGCGCAGTAAACCCTCAGGACATTTGAAGTATTCCCAAGACAACCACAAAGGAAAAGCTTTGAACCATCTGGTCCTTCGACTATTTGGGGGGCCGAGTACGCTCTCATGTAGATTTCATACTTTCTACCCACAACACATTCAGTTAAACAGTAAGCATACTCTTCCAAGATGTCTGTGACGCTTCCTGCCGGACAGCTACCGTGAAAGTGTCTATCGAGGAAAACCCTATAACTTGATGGAGGTTGCTTATTGTCATGTCTGTTTGGCTTCCAGCCAAGGGATATGCAACCACGGCAAAACGATTCTTTTACGTGAATCTCCGGTGTCTGAGGAACAGGCGGACACGACACGCTGATTACGTTTGATGGTTTGCTATCGCCCACGCTATGTCCAGTCAGCGCAATTAAAATGAAATTGTTGCAACTTCCTGGATATGAAAACAAAGAAAACTTCACTAAGACAGACTTCAAAGACTGTCTTCATCATCAGCAGATTACCAGAACAACAGCAATTTCTGATGTGCACCTTTTATGTTCAGGGTCGCGAAAGCTGTATTTCGTTCAGTGCATCAGGTGTAGACTGGCACCAACTGCGTAAGCACTCTTTACATCAAGTCATCATTGCAATTTAGCTTATCTCACCAGGAACTAAATCCGATACACAAAATTGAACGATGTTTTCATTATTGCAATTTAGCTTATCTCACCTGGAGCTAACCTTGATACACAATACCGAACGGTGTTTTCACTGAGCACAGAGCCAAACTGACAACCATCCCTCAGCAACTTGTAGCCCACAATCTCTGCTTCACCGTAAGCTGCGGGTCTTTTCCAACCCAAGATTACCTAAGAAAAGACAAAACTAGCTTAAAACAAGTTCGCGGAAAACTAGTGTACTTTCCAATTTGTAGCATGAAGCTCTCACAATAAGGGAAAGCAGCTTTTCTCAAGATGCAGTCGCGTATCTAGTGCTTGAAATGCAACAAAATTACTTAGTTTCAGTTGGCAACCAGTCCATGTATAAGGCTTCTATCTCGGTTGCTGTTTATTTTTGAGTACTCCCTTTGACACTTGCGACCATAGATCTCTGCTAAGACGACAGTAAAAATTGCACAATTTATTGTTGTAAGATTGACGTCAATGGCAATCAATATTTGCAATGTAGGGCAATCCATCGTTGCCACACCCATGATTACGCAGTGCATGTAAAGATTACACACGAACATTTATTGATATATTACCTCCAAAGACATTAAGCTTCATACAGATTGAATTGGCTTGCAAGAGAATTATTCCAACAACTACCGCTAACTACGACAAAAACAATGACACGGCACAATAAAACTGTCTTTGCACCTCACTTGAATATGTCAAAACAAAATATACCTGCTGGTCATTTAATGCCACCACGTAAATGGAGGGGGCTTCAGGAGGCCAAGGCATGATGAACTGAACAGGCTCCGATACTGAAACACACGAGGGACGAATGAATCGAGCCACTACTGCCAATCTAAAACAAACCAGAAGACAAGCACACTTATAAGATAAAGCTGAAGATGGAATGGTATGAAGCAACACTCCCAGGTACTACAAGGGAAATGAAGGTGCAATGGCATGAATCTACAATGAAAATGAAGGTGGAAAGTACAGAGCTCCAAGGAGTAAAGGTAACAATTCTCATGAAGACATACCTGTAGTTGTGCCGCTTATCCAATCCCAAGATTTCCACTACGCAATGTTCAGTTGTCCAACAGTGTTCTTCTATACCGCTCTAAACAAAATAAACATTAAAAGATAACACATAACAGTCTTTTCATGCGATCGTGTTTCAAGCACTATTTGACTCTGTGTACAATTTTGTAAGATAACGGAGAAGAGCGTTGGTTCAAATACCGACCTTTTGCTTCGGCCAAAGATTTTTTATGGAACTCGAGGCAAAATTGCGCCTTGAACGAAATAGAAACCGGATGAGATCATATTCATATCAAATTTACGACAAAAAAACTGCATGAAAATTACAAAGCAATCAGATTACGTACGAGGTGTTACTGTTACAATTTTCAGTGAACTTGCTTCCAATAACAGACACTTCATACACCACACCAGAGCTTGTTACGGTGCCATGTGGCTCTAGGACCCACTCCACGGTCGCCTTGCCATACGCAGTACCTTTTACTACCACGTGGGGTATGGGGAGAACCTCCCTGCCCATAACGCCATCACTAAATTTAGGAGTAAAAGGCAAGCTTCTCGTCTTGGCACAGTTACCTGGGTGAGATATAGAGCCAGGATTTCAAATGCAAATTAAGTCCTTGTTCTAAATCAAAGTTCCGTCTAAACATCTGAGAGCATCTTCCAACAGGTTTGGTGTTAGTAAAATATTTTGCACACTTACGTTGTTGTATATCATTTGTTTGTGGAATTTCGGCAGCTACTTGATGGCCACACGATCCCCAATTCGCCTTCGTTACAAATTCTGGACAGTCGTCGGAGTTTCCAGAATCTGAGTGAAATAGTTTTGTGGTGCCCAACATCGCCAGTTCCGACGGAACAACATCAACTTCGACAAAACTGGACAAGCGTCGAACCCTAGGCTCTGGACTGGTTGGACAACTTTCATTCGAAAACTCCATTTCACATTCTTTTTGCTCGAGTTGCTGTTTTTCAATGTGATCCACGTCTTCTTCAATGGAGTCCTGTTGATCTTTAGTGTGATCCACTTTTTCTTCCATGGAGTCCTGTTGATCTTTAGTATGATCCACTTCTTCCATGGAGTCCTGTTGATCTTTAGTGTGATCCACTTCTTCTTCCATGGAGTCCTGTTGATCTTTAATAGAATCCTCTTGTGGTTGCCCCATGGAGTCCTGTTGATGTTTAGTGTGATCTACTTTTTCTTCAATGGAGTCCTGTTGATCTTTAGTATGATCCACTTCTTCTTCCATGGAGTCCTGTTGATCTTTAGTGTGATCCACTCTTTCTTCCATGGAGTCCTGCTGATCTTTAGTATGATCCACGTTTTCTTCAATGGAGTCCTGCTGATCTTTAGTGTGATCCACTTTTTCTTCTATGGAGTCCTGTTGATCTTTAGTATGATCCACGTTTTCTTCAATGGAGTCCTGTTGATCTTTAGTGAGATCCACTTCTTCCATGGAGTCCTGTTGATCTTTAGTGTGATCCACTTTTTCTTCCATGGAGTCCTGTTGATCTTTAGTGTGATCCACTTTTTCTTCCATGGAGTCCTGTTGATCTTTAGTATGCTCCACTTCTTCCATGGAGTCCTGTTGATCTTTAGTGTGATCCACTTTTTCTTCCATGGAGTTCTGTTGATCTTTAGTGTGATCCACTTTTTCTTCCATGGAATTCTGTTGATCTTTAGTGTGATCCACGTTTTCTTCAATGGAGTCCTGTTGATCTTTAGTGTGATCCACTTTTTCTTCCATGGAGTCCTGTTGATCTTTAGTGTGATCCACTTCTTCCATGGAGTTCTGCTGATCTTTAGTGTGATCCACTTTTTCTTCCATGGAGTCCTGTTGATCTTTAGTGTGATCCACTTTTTCTTCCATGGAGTCCTGTTGATCTTTAGTGTGATCCACTTTTTCTTCCATGGAGTCCTGTTGATCTTTAGTATGCTCCACTTCTTCCATGGAGTCCTGTTGATCTTTAGTGTGATCCACTTTTTCTTCCATGGAGTTCTGTTGATCTTTAGTATGATCCACTTTTTCTTCCATGGAGTCCTGTTGATCTTTAGTATGCTCCACTTCTTCCATGGAGTCCTGTTGATCTTTAGTGTGATCCACTTCTTCCATGGAGTCCTGTTGATCTATAGTATGATCCACTTCTTCTTCCATGGAGTCCTGTTGATCTTTAATAGAATCCTCTTGTGGTTGCCTATCTTCATTGGCTTGATTATGTGGTTCTTCTCCAGCGTTTGTTGTCCTTTGAAGTGTTGTGCTTTCAGTTTTTTGATCCAGTGTTCTTTCTAGCATCTCACCTTCAGGAATTGTGACAAGATTGCTGGAATATGATTTTGAAGGCAGTTTTTCGTTGACTGGATGATCATCGAAACACAGCTGCTCGTTTGACACAACAGTGAGTAACTCCTGAGACCTGTCGATAGTCTCATGTGTATCTACCGCATCACTTTGACCGCTAGAGGTAAGAATCCATCTCATTACATCGTCGGACAACGGGAGGAAGAATTGGACTTCGTTGGAATAAAGTAACTGATCTCCGCCTAATGAGGAAAACAAGCATCTTTGTCGTTGTACTGAAATAAGCATCAATCAGCAACACATCGCCCAATAACAGTAAAACATGTATACGTAACATAAAGGACAACCAGTCAGTAATCTGACGTATCATTATTACCGACCGTCGGCACGATGGCACGGTTTGTTTTCACTCACACTGTGCTGACTGCTGTTTGCCGTCTAAAAGACTGTTTCCTCTTTCATTTCTTTTTCCTCTAACAACTCTTTTGAATTTATCATCAAACAATTTTGAACTCTAGTTTGACCATATGGAGAACGACCATCTTCGTTTAATCACTAGCAAAATTTACTGCGTTTAAAAACCCCACAAAATAGGTTTAGGAATTGTAAGGTTTGACAACAGATTTTGCCTTGTCACGGGAAATATATAATGGGAACCATCCTGTCTTTCTGGATAAAGAAAATGATAGACTTACCTTCAACATGAGCTGTAACACATATAACATAGTCTTCTCCCTCAGTCGAACTCTCAAACAATACCTTGCAGTATTCATTGTTGAGGTCCGTAGTAATCTAGGAGCAAAAGGTGAAATAGAGTACTGTCAGTGTTTGATTGTTCAAAATAATATTGAAACAACATCAGGCAGGATAAACCAGGAAAGCGACAGTAAGGCTGACGCCAGATTAATTACACGAACAACTTGTGGAACGGAGGCATCAGATAACCCGCAGGTTGGTGTCTGACAACGGACACTCTCAATTCCAGTAAATAAGTCGACTTTGTGTCATAGTTTCAAAAAGGCTGCTAAAGTATGAGACCTCCAGTATAATAACATTGATCACAGCTAGCAGGCCAAAGAACTGAACGAGCGCTGGCAACTACGAGCAGTGTGTATATCACAACACCTTACCGGTTCACCAAACTGCTCGCCATTCACTAAAACTGTGTACGCCGCAATTCCAAGAGAAGGGTCTGGGCATGAAGGCCAGACGATAATGACAGCATTAGGATAGGTCCAGGCCTCCAGCGACACCACAGGGGCTCCAGAAATCAAGCAGTGGGGAGCATCAAAGATCTGGTTTGAAACGGAACAAAAACGAGGCCTTTTTGCTAAAGAAGTGATTAACTTGCAACATCTAAAAAGCATTTCCAGTGGAAGATAGAAACGCACTGATTTGTGGGAATGGGGATGGATGGAAGAGCGCTATATAAAATAAGGACAGAAACACACGGCGCGATTGCAATGATGGAGAGTTAAGATTGCCGTTTTCCGCAGCCCACAAACCTTAAACTTCAAACCGCAAGAAGTCATACGTCACGTCTGCCGTATTTCTGTTTTCAACACCAGGAAGCATTCCTTAGGTAAGTCAAATACTGCAGCAATAAGCTCCTGTTATCTCAAAATCTGCTACCTTTGGCAAACGGGTCTTGTACGTTAGATCATGTGACTTAGCGGGTTGTGGACTGCAGTATACGGCGATCTTAAACTGCCTAATAACGTTCACCACGTGATCTAAACCTCGCGTACCACTTCATTTGAGAGTTGCGGCTTAAATCTTTCGCCAATTGAATAAACGACCAGGACTGCGTGGTAGGACTTTCCTCCTGTCAAACCGCTGACAACTAAACCAGGGCAACTGGCTCCGAAAACGCCTCCATAGACCACTCCATTAAGAAAGAGCTGCAGTCAGAATGAAAACAACAAATTTTGCCTCTTTTCACGTTAACATTCTAATCCTTTACCAGTCCAAGGGGCTTTGGAAAGAGATCTTTCAGTGAGATACTACAGAGACAATAACTTCTGAACTTATTCTGCATCATTCTGAACATCGTACTGTTTAAAATAACAATATCACATGATATGAACCATATAAAGACTTCAGCCCGCAGTTTACCTGAAAGCCTCGCGTCCAAGACAAATCTGCTGTCGTCGACAGAACAATATTTACGTGTATGGTATTCTCAGTGACAAAAGTAACAGAAATAACAGGGGCGCAGCTTGACCATTGCCAATTAGAAATCTAAAAATAAAACACGATCAGAATTGATTCCGTTTAAAACATAGAGTGACAGTACAATGTCACATCAGATCCAAATGTCATAGCTGACGTTGATAGCTTTCCTATCTCACATTACCTTTATTATTATTATTATTATTATTATTATTATTATCATTATTATTATTATTATTAATATTAATATTATTATTATTATTATTATTATTATTATTATTATTATTATTATTATTATTATTATTATTATTATTATTATTATTATTATCCCCGAACGAAGCGAGGGAAATAATCACAACGCTAATGCAGTAGTATCGCATCATTCGGAGATTCCAGTTCCTATCGTTGTTTAACCAATGTTACGGAAGAGATTTCCACTATTTTCCTATAACTTTTATGGGTTATATTTATGGGTTAACTTTTATGGGTCTTTACTGCTTAAGACTTTATAATTTTTACACTGGATAGTAGCCCGTAATTTATTTTTCCACTGTTCTTGAATCTAGCTTATTCCGCTTACGCGTAACTAGTTTACAAATCTAAAATTAAGGTTTTTCCTTAGTGCGTATGTTATGGAACATCTGCTGCTTCGTAGTTAAGTTCTGACGTAAGCTAGTCTATCATTAGCTCGTAGTAATGATTGACGGCCAAAAGTGTCATTTACGTAAGCATCACTACTTAAGGCGAAGCACACCCTTTTCATTAGAGTTTTGCAGTTAGTTCTAGAGTTGGCAATTTGTAACTCTAGTTGGAGTTAATAAATCGGTGTTGGGAAAAGAAGAAGGTCTCCGTTCCTGATCCTCTGGTACCTCTCCAAAGGCCGGATCGATCACGTGTGGCCCTGTAGTTTTACTCGCAACGAGAGAAAGTAACTACAGTATATCGTAGCTGTGTTTACGAAAATGGAAAACTGGAAAACTTGAAACACAACAATCTCGCAAGGGAACAGGCACGGGCAAGGCGAAATCATAAAACGATCGAACAGCGCCAAATACGTCTAGAGAAAAGACGACAAACATGTTATAACCGACAGCATCATGAACGGAAGCGTGCCGAAGAAACGGCTCCGCAAGGGAACAGCGCTTGAAAGAAAATCGGGAGCTTCAGACGCCGTTTTGTGTTAAACTCAGATACTTATTTAGAAAGGACAAGCAACCAAGCAACAAGGGTTAGTCAGTGGAAATCGAACAATCACCATGACATATATTCTATCCCGTATAGCTTGTAACTCGATCACTTCAAGAATGTATTAAAATCTGTATGCTGATCATTTTCCCTCGAAGTATTGTTTTAATACGCTTCTGTCGCCAGTTTCGGCTACCGTATTCGCTCAGAGCAATCGGAACTTGGAGTCTTAAATGATTTAGTCAGATGTCTTATTTTTCTGTAATCTGACACGCGGTGATTGCAGCGAGAATCGTTCACAAGCCCTTAGAGGTATGACTAGGTACGAAGTCCGTGTACAATTTGAAGTAAACTGTTCAAGTTTTGCTTTTATTCTGGGAGAAATCATGCTGTTTTGAGCGGGTTCACATACAAAACAATTCGAGCCTATTAAATATGCATGCCTGAGTCTGGTGCATGCAGTCCAGAGTAAAACAAATCGCACAGGAAGCCTATTTAATTGTACTGCCTATGAATTCAAAATTGGAAAATCAGTGTTCCTTTCTTTCCCGTACTACGACGGCCGACCAACTTCAAAATTTAAGTATTAAATTTTGAGAACGTGCTTGGCAGACTGAATTAATTTGACGTGCCGACCGTGGGAAATACGTACTTCGTCACGCAATCGACTCTTTTTTCATTGCAAAAGCATAAGACACACGATTCTTTTTCTCCTTCCTTTGCGTGTAACACTTGACTTCGAAGAAAAGACTGAGTCAACATTTCGGTAAAACAAAGGCTACTCTTGTTGGGAGTACCAAAGTAAAAGTCCCATCAATGGCAGAGCGAGGGGATCTGCGATTATCGTATTCCTAGTTAGTATTATTACTTTGCATCTTTTTAGTACAATAAATAGAGGATATTACACGGCGGCGCGAAGATATGAATTTTATTTTCTCGTGGTAAAAACAAAATTTTACGAACGAGCGCTTCGCGAGTGAGTAAAATATTGTTTTTACCACGAGGAAATAAAACTCATATCTTCAAGTCGCCGTGTAATATCCTCTTCCCACTATATTAGACACGAGTGTTTTACGAGAAATTGCACAAACAACCGAGCAAAAGCGAGAAATGATGCCAACGATATCCTCACTAGTGAGGATATGGAAAATACGCCACTCGGGTCCCGGATGTAGTTTCGTATGGATTTTACGCACGGTATATTTTCCAGTAAAACACTCGTGTCTATATAATAAATGTAGTTATCAGCTTTCTTATCGTTCAGTTCCCCGTTTGTTTTCTTCTTTGTTTGTATTTTCTGTGTTAGTGTATTAAGTTCTCGTTTCGTCCCTTTTTCTTATCTTTGGTTCTCTTCCTTTCGTTTAAGATTTTAATTATCTTCCTTTGTTTATGCTTGGCCTTTTATCTCATATGCAGTTCCTCCTCTACTCTTTGTTGTTTTCCACTAAACTTTCTAACCTAACGTTTCTCAATTCATAGTAAAACTGCCCGCTAGCTATTCAAGGAAAGCTACCAAAACATTCACAGCTCACTTGTTCCCGCAAACCCAGGCTCTCAGTGTCCGCGCCTTCCCAACTTCTCTCTTTGGATTTCATTCCGTCCATCGGCTCTTCCAGAAGATTCTCACGCACCCAGTAGCGCCTACAAAACACGTATTCTGTGTAAAAATATCATCACTAAGATACAAGAGGTAATGTGAGCACCCAGTAACGCCCACAAAACACGTGAACAGCCGAATGCATGCAGCACATACCTTTGCATTTCGAAACTGCAAGTTATGTAAGATGACCAGTCGACATTTTACTCACAACACACCGACAGTTTCCGTCTAGATCTGCTGTTCCCATAAGTTTATCCGTCATCAAGGGGTCACATAAAAGAATACTTTGAGACAGGAGAAAAGGATGGAGTCTCAGAGCATTCTGATCTCTTACCTTGATGTGTACGCTCTGCTTCTTATCCATCCCTCCTTCTTCGCCAAGGCTCTCACAACAAACAGTCCAGGATGCCTTAAAACAATTCCAGTTTTCCGATTGTATGCCTAGGAAAAAACGGACCCAACACAAACAGTTGTACCTTTAGTCAAACCACGTTACTTTTCGCTCAACCGCTAAGTGGGAAAAGAAGTGCTTTACCTCACTTCTGGGTTCCAAATTAATTCGCGCAAATAAACATCGTACACATTTCTTGCCAAATAAGAGGCTTCCTGATTTGCAAAACAAGCAAGAACAAAACTAGCAGGCTGAACACATGAGGAAACTTGCGGAAACAATAAAGGCATTGTTAAACAGCGGAACAGCGAAACGAAACAGCGAAACAGTTTCAAAATTTTAAATTTTAAACCTGACACCTAACACCGATCAAACGTCATGCAATAAATTGTTTCGAGTGACACTGAATTCGAAGGCGAAGTTCCGTATGTCCTAACTGTATCAGCACGTGTATTAAAACTTACCGTCAAGCAGCATGCATGCTTGTGCCTTCAATCAGAGTAGGTCGGCCATTCGCCTTTATCACACAGTGGCCATTTTACGTCGTAATTTTAGCACGAAAGCGAGGTCACGCGTGTTTTTACATTGCAAGGGCAGTGAAATGATTGTGAACACTAATGCCTGGTTCACACTAGCGAAATAACGACATAAAGAAATGATTAGTTTTTTCCTTATGTCGTTATGTTACTATTATGTCGTTATGTCTGCATGTTCACACTCCTAACATAACGACATTAACGTAACGACGTTGTGCTTATGTCGTTATGTCGTTAGTGTGAACCAGGCTTAACAGTTTGATGTGATGTGATGTGGAAAAGCTAATAGCGCCACGAAGGTGTTTTAGCCCTCCGTCTGACCAAGCAAGTTCGCTTCGAATCTGTGGGACATAACAGCTTGAACAAGCGACGTGCGTTTATAGTTGGATCCATGTTGCTGCTCGAGACGTTCTCATTCTCCGCCATTCTCGATTTCTGGTTTATATTGTTTTGCCTTTCTTTTTAAAATTTAAAATTTTGAAACTGTTTCGCTGTTTCGTTTCACTGTTTAACAACGCCCGGAAAAACAATAAACGAAGCTAGGACGGCATGAACACAAAAACAAGCAAACACGATAGAAGAAATAGCAACTCGTACTACATTTCACTAACCATCAAATTACAATTGTTTTCATGTGGAAAGGAACCATCCAAAGTGTAAACAATTTCAGCCTGCTGGGTGTCACACTCGAGGTGCACTACATACCCACACTCCACCTGCAGATAGCGAGACCGAGTTTATGATGTAACTAAAACTAATCAAAGCATGTACTGAACACAATTGATTTACAAGATTGGTCACTTGACTCCCCGGACCATACTAAAAATTTGTCATTTTTCCGATGACTGTTCATGGTACGTTGGAGCAGCCAATTCGAACAAGACTCAGGCTATTAGTTTACATGTGATGCACCAATCATTAAATTTCCTCTACAAATTAAGCCCCAGCACCCTCCTCACTTTGAAGACTATCTGAACGTGAAGATTTATAAGCACGCGAACCAAACAGGTTTCAGTTGCAAGCCTACAAGAAGTACAAGAAGTCAACAAAAAAGTACACTCACACTCCCTCCATCCATCCCGCGTGTTACAGAAGGCATAGTCACGTGCCAAGCTGAAACAAAGACAGACTGCAATTGTGGCGACTCAAAAACTAATGACAAACCATGATTGTGTCTATCCTTTGTGAATGCGGACTGACAATTCATTAATACGTGTATGCTTACGAGTTACGTCATACCTTGGTCCAACACGTCAATCCGGCACACCTGCCGGTTGGAGCCCACTGACGTCACATAGTATGTACCAGGGACGTCAAATGTGTGAAAGAAAGTGCTGCAGCTCATAGCTGAACCACTGTCAAAGGAAGAAAGACCACGTACACGAACCAGTTCCTGGACAAAAACAAAGAATAGAGTGAGAACGAACATCAACAGAGTAAACTAGGGAAGGGAAAAACCAGGAGACGGACAAAATAACAAGTAAGGCAAAACAGGAATACAATCACAAGAAAAAAACACTCGTGAAGCAAGGAATATATAACAAAGCTTAAATGCGACACTAACCTTCTCTGGTTCAGGTGCTCTGACAAGTAAAATGCTGTGCATTTCTTCTCCTCTGTCTTCCCAGGTCCACAGAATACTGTGGGACTGCAGAGAACAAACAGGAAAACGGCAGGAAACTTACAACACGACGAACCTCTATTTACGTGAGTAAGAAATGTTGCTTGTAGTTATGAGATAATTTCAGACTATTAGGAAACTTTTTAGTTTTTTTTGCTGAGAACTGGTTCTTGGTTTGTAGTTTTAATAACATGCATACAATAATTTCTGCATTCTGATTGGCTGAGCGCACGTCAGTTTGTCCCAAACAGTGCAAAAATGTGAAATTAACAGTGCAGAAATTTGAAATTAAAAATTGTCGACAGCTGGCGCGCGTATTTGTGAAGCCAAACAAAACAAAAGGGCGTGTTTTCTTTCCTCAGGACGATTCCGATTCTGTTTGTGAGAAAACACTTTGTGAATTGTAACGAAATTGAAAAAAATTGCGCGACGTAAATTATTGTATGCATGTTATTAACAAGTAATCACATGATTTCTCGTGCAATTTTGGAATAAATAAGCACTGGTAAAATTTTCAAAGACCACAAATTGCACTCGCGCGGCGCTCTTGCAATTTTGTGGTCTTTGAAAAATTTACTCGTGCTAATTTATCCCAAATTGCACTCGAAATCATGCGATTACCTATACTAACAATCTACACATTGTGGTGGAGGCTGTTATACCTGCGTGCTCAACACAGTGTACATACAGTTCAGTCATTTTGATTTTGGGATTTCTTCCTGTCAGTATGTTCAGGAATTTCAACACAGTGCATAGATTTCAGTTATTTGATTTTGGGGTCTCTTCAAGTCAGCAACTATCCAAAACGGCATCCCCTTGCTTTGTTTAGCGGTGCACGCTCACTCATGGAACGCAGGCACAGAAAAACAATGTGCTGCAGAGTTCCTACCGTACGTTATAGTTTGGTTGATGTTTTACAAAGTAGAGACAAACAAAGAGACGACAAGAAAAGAGAACGAAGCGGCGGTAACTACCTTGGCAACGGTCACCGCAGAGGGATTAAACCCGTCACACGACACACTCACAACGCAAGAGTAAGGGACTGGGTCTACTATGACCGTGTTGATGAACGAGTCACCGACACATCCTGTTTGCTGTGAAAACAACAGAGGCCAGGTTACAAAAATTACCTTCACACAAGCGCAAGCAAGGAGAGTCTTGTAGGTATGGATGATTTTACATGTTTGTCGTTGCAAATTTGTTGCGTTGTGCTTTTCCGGTATGACTGATTTTGCAAGAACTGCTATAATATCACCATGGAACAGACGACGAAAGGCCACGGAATACAAGACACGCGAACGTGACAGAATACACAATTGAAAGCTCTGAACGTGAAAACTTTGTCAATTCGCTCAAAACTAAACCCCGAGCGAAGCGAGGGTAATATTTACGACGCTAATGCAGCATAGTCGCCTCATTTGAAGACTCCAAGCGTGTCGCCATCTCGAAATTTAATGTTCGTGTGTGGTGTGTGTGTGTGTGTGTGTGTGTGTGTGTGGTACAACTTTTTAGGCCAGGTGCCTAAGGCAATGACGTAATAATCATCGATTAGCGTCTCCGCCAGTGTTTCTAAAAGACGCAACAATTGTACGTAACTGGTTTCACGAAAATGAATTTGAAAACTGGAAAACTTGAAACAGAACGGTCTCGCGAAGCTCGTCTTCAAAAGAGAAGGGAACAGGCACGGGCAAGGCGAAATCATAAAACGATCGAACAGCGCCAAATACGTCTAGAGAAAAGACGACAAACATGTTACAACCGACAGCATCATGAACGGAAGCGTGCCGAAGAAACGGCTCCGCAAAGGGGAGCGCTTGAAAGAAAATCGGGAGCTTCAGACGCCGTTTTGTGTTAAACTCAGATACTTATTCAGAAAGGACAAGCAACAAAGGTTAGTCAGTGGAAATCGAACAACCACCGTGACAAATATATTCTACCCGTATCTTGTAACTCGATCACTTCAAGAATGTATTAGAATCTGTATGCTGATCATTTTCCATCGAAGTATTGTTTTCATACGCTTCTGTCGCCAGTTTCGGCTGCCGTATTCGCCCAGAGCAATCGGAATTTGGAGTCTTGAATGATTTAGTCAGAGGTTTTATTTTTTCTTTCAAGACTAAAACTGTAACAAATGCTGTAATCTGACATGCGGTGATTGCAGCGAGAATCGTTCACAAGCCCTTAGAAGTATGACTAGGTTTGAAGCCCATGCATAATTTGAAGTAAACCGTTCAAGTTTTGCTTTGATTCTGGGAGAATTTGAGCGGGTTCACATACAAAACAATTCGAACTCATTAAATATGCGTGCTTGAGTTTGGAGCATGCAGTCCAGAGTAAAAACAAATCACACAGGAAGCCTATTGAATTGTACTGCCTATAAATTCAAAATTGGAAAATCAGTGTTCCTTTTTTCCGTACTACGACGGCCGACCAACTTCAAAATTTGAGTATTAATATTTGAG
The DNA here is from genome assembly GCA_964036295.1 of Plumapathes pennacea. NCBI lineage: Eukaryota > Metazoa > Cnidaria > Anthozoa > Antipatharia > Myriopathidae > Plumapathes > Plumapathes pennacea. The sequence goes on along the minus strand of OZ038465.1, from coordinate 222,344 downwards.
AACGTGCTTGGCAGACTGTATGAATTAATTTGACGTGCCGACGTCACGCAACTTGACTTCGAAGAAAAGATTGAGTTAGATTGAGAGAAAAAAACATTTCGGTAAAGCAAAGGTTACTCTTGTTGGGAGTACCAAAGTAAAAGTCCCATCAATGGCAGAGCGAGGGGGTGTCTGCGATTATCGTATTTCTAGTATGCTGTACCTCTTCTTCATGAAAGATGTACGCTGTACACATAAAATGGTGAACACCAGGCTTGTGGAAGACCCTTGCAAAGGCTCGCCTGAAGAAGAAAAATAGATACTCCGAACGTAATTAACAGATCTCCGTCTGTTCTATTGGTGTTCTCGTTATGTCAACCAATAATCTACTGCCTGTCTGTCGTTTTAATCAAGATATCCACACCTGCTATCCGTAGGAGCTAGACTCTTCGATGTGCCGACTATCTCGCCACTCGTAGGTATTTCTTGGATGGCGTATTGTTTTTTGTTTGGCCATATCCAGCATACACAGTCGGCGGAGTTAATCACAAGTGGATCTGGAGTGATGTCACCCACAGATAACTTGTGTACCTGTGATATATTTGAATTTGCATTCAAATTACAAGTAAAAGTACAAGTAGTAAGTAGTACTACAAGTAGTAAAGCCAGTACACCCACAAACCACTAGTTTACACGTACCTGAGAGTCCGCGATTACAACAACTGCTCCAAAAACACTTGGCAAAGCAGAGCTGAAAAGAAACAATTCATATTGAATTCAGGCAAATAAACTGATCCAGTTCTCGTCGACTGCGTGGAGAGCAAATGTGAACAGCAAAACTAGACTTATACCACAGCCAGTTGATGGATGGTTAACACTGTGGAAGTCACTGATTTTAGCGCAAAGTTGCGACAAAAATGACAGAGCAAAACAAAAGCTTTCATAGTAGGTACACTTGGGGTCACTTCCGGGGGGGTACCCTCACATAAAAATGACTGACACTCGACCCGACAGTAGCAAATTTCGAACTGTTAGCGAGACCAGCTCTAGCTTCTATGAAGCCTCCCTCTTACCTGAGGAGACTGTAGTCATTCCTCCCTATCCATTTTGTCATTTTAGCCTATTTATTTGTATATAGCACTTTTATCGTTTTATCCTGTTTTAAAAACTGCACCCGCACTGCACTAATCTAGGCTATACAACACTTTATCGTTGCACGAATTATTGCACAAACTTCTAGTATTAGTTTGGGAGTATATCACCTAAGACCTAAGACCTAAAACCCCTAAACGGTACCACGTCACATAAAAATGTCAGCGTTTGATGTTAAGCGGTACCAAAACCCGTGATTTTGACTTCTAAGAGGTACGACGAGCATCCCTGTCCTTTTTTATTTGGGAGTCCCTTCCCCGGGAAATCACTGGATCTTTTCGGCCCCACCTGGCGAAATAGTACACGCCTAGCTGACAAAACACCCGTGTACAGGCCGTGGGACCACGCGACGGAGTACCACTCACAAACCCCCCTTCAATTAATGTGCCCTGATGAGTGACCTGAGGAGAAAACGGAGCAATTTCAGTAAAACTGTGCACAACAGTGAAGGATATACAAATCGCTATCAGTAAATACAGCTTCTTTATTAGACAATATTTCGCCTGCACGAAACTCGCTTGGCCAAAATCTGTATTTACAGATTTTCGTAAGCGGCCAGTTTCGGACACTTTTTCTGCTGGATGTTCGCTTACGGAAGCTTCAACTGTATTCCGAATGACGGAATCATTTCTAACCCACCACCCCCCCCCCCCCCCCCCATTCCCTTTTATATATATACCAATGTTCTCTGGGCTGTGGGGGGGGGGGGGGGGACGGGGGTGGGTTGTTGGGTGTTCGGGTTGTTCGATAGAACTCCCTTTCTCTGGCTCACTCGTGAGTAAAAAGACAGCAAAAAAAGTTAATTATCAGGTAACCATTTTATCATGCAGCTTAAACTACCAACGTTAACGGAGGGGTCGCGCAATCGGCGTGAGAACCATTCTTTCCCTTTTTGCTTGTGGATAACACAAGCTTTAAAATGGAGCTTGTTTTTAAGTTACTAAAATGGAAAGCAAGGACAAGAGCGGAACTTCCGGGAGACTTCCAATTTCTCACCAGAACTATATCACACAGTATAGAGAACTTGGCTTTTGACACCTTGTTTAAATGAAACCTGATTAAACTATAAACATATCATTACAACACTCATACAATCATTCGCTCTTCGTTTTCAGGGTCTTCGTTTTAATTACAACCCGGCAGTGTCAAGACGAGAACTCCAGTGTTGAAAGGTGTCAGTCACCAGTTTTATGAGATGTTGGCACTACAGATAGCCAAAAATGATACCAGGCATCATGTTCTAAAAGCATTCCAACATGAGATAAGGCTATTACGCTGTCTTACAGCTACTTAAGATGTCGGGTATTCCCCAGTCAATCCCATTACAAAATGAAAACACAGTTCCTCCACAAAACATGTCAGCTTGAAAATTCACTCAACAAAGTCGCCAGGTTATATAGCAAGCGTCACACCAGTACTGTCACGTGCATCGGAAAGCAAGTTCAAAATGCTCCCGGCAAAAACGATCACGCAAGGCAAAAGCAAATCACTCACTGAAAATATTATTCCGTATGAAACATCATACCCGGCATGAGTCGGGAGCTTATGAAAACTGGGTTGTTGCAAACGAACAATATTCCTACGGGGCCTTCGATAATTATTTTCTCTCAATTATTATAAAACACTTCTTCGTGAATATCTGTTTGACCGAAATTAGAAGAAAAGAGGGCAAGAAAAATAAAGGGAGCTCTTGGATCCGTCATGTGCAAAAACTGACTCAGCTATAATATCTTTTGCATATAAACGCACGACAAAAGTTCCTCTCCCGGGACCCCGCGTGTCTCTTTTCATTGCACTAATGACGCCACAAGCGCACTGGCCACAGGCCTGTCTTGTTCTATACGATATATCGAGGCAGCACTCCTTTATTAACGAAATGTCCAGTACATAGATGCAATGGTTGTGATAAGACATGTAACGAACATCTTAATCGTTGGGATGTTCTATTGAAAGCCGCTTTTCATTTTCTAGACGGCAGGAAATGACATTTTGGAGACCGAAATGTCAAAAATCTTCCGGGGCAGCATGCTCCCGGACCCCGTGATAGCGCGCGCTCAATACAAATAAACTCCACGAAGCTAGTGTTTTTTTGTAGCTTAATAAACACAAATTCAGGAATATAAGAGTTTTAGGGGTTGTTATGCAAATTAACATGGCCCCAAGTCATCATAGATTTGTCGGACTACTGAGCCGATAGTATTTTTGTACTTCAGATATGTTGATCTGAAAAAGTGTGTCTGATTTTCGATATTTTGTTTGGTTCGAAAAATATCTAAAGTCGAAGACGGGCGATGTGCTTTTTGGGGAAAGTTTTTACGGCAAATGAAATTATTCGGGTTCTAAAGCGAAAACAGAAAATCGAAGATACTCTTTGACAAACAATGTAATACCAGCTCTTAAGAGAACTAGGTTGACTGCGTCGGCGCGGCGGAAGACAAACTGAAGTATCAACTAGGTGTTGATGAGGGTAATGGAACGCCGTAAAAGAGACAATAGCTGACGTTTCGAGCGCTAGCCCTTCGTCAGAGCGAAGAATGCATTACCCTCATCAACACCTAGTTGATACTCTTTGACGGTTAACATATCGGTCTATACAGGAGAAAATCGCGCCTGAAGATTTTCGGCGCCCCGGCGGTGTTTGTGACAAAAGCAGCTCATCTGTCAGCCAGATGTCACTTTGGTTCACTTTGATGTAAAGCAGCGTCGTGTAATCTAGCCCAAGACGTCTTATTTCGGCTGTTTATTCGCTCAACAAACAGTAATTTTCTTCGTGGTTTCGCCATGCCAAATCACACACGCAATATTTGTGTTTTGCCAGATGTCACGTGATATCTCGATGACAGACCGCGACAAGCGCTTGAGCCAATTTCTCGCGGAATAAAACAGAAAATCGAAAAAGGACAACAAATTCGGGCAGATATATTGAAATACATCACAATACAGAAAAAATATTTTTTTGGAAAATTTTTCACCTAAACGTCTCCTGATACCTTATTACCACTAAACTGACAACAAGTGCGGTTTTGAAAGTGCTGGTCAAAAGTATGTGGGACACTAAAAAAACCTATTTCTCAACATTACCCTCTTTTCAACAATGAAAGCGGCTCATTTTCCGAAAGTTAACCCTCCCCCATACAATGTTGCATAAAGGGAGTGCACTTTGAGCACACTAATTCAACACTGTATGGGGGGGGGGGGGGGGGGGGGGGGAAGGGTCAAAATGTCATATCTATCAGATTAGTTGCTAAGTGTCCCAACACTTTTGACCGGGATTGTAGATTTCAAACTGTTCAGGGGTAGCATCCGGACCTCCCTAGTGAGTTGCGCCTTTGGCGCTCGAACCCCCTCTCAGGAAATGCTGGCTCCGCCCCAGCTGGGTTACAAGTTATTTCACCTGTGTGATGTCATGTAAGCGTTCCGTCTTGTCCCAGTACCACCACACCTGGTCTCCTGGCCGAACGTTCAGTATCTTGGGAGAGAAGCCCTCGTCCGTGACGCAGACAGTATGATGCTTCGAAGAATAACAAAGAGATGTTTAGCTCTTCAAGATGTTTCTTGCCGCAAAGTTGAGCGCGCCACGCGGGAAAGAAAACAATCATTGTCCATATTTAGACTGCGAACAGTCCCGCCCTCCTTTTCCTCTCCCTGTCTCGCCCCAATTTCCGCCCGCTATACTCTTATGCGCACAAGCCTGGGCCCCCGTAGTACGGTCTGGAACTGTTCGCAGTCTAACCCGTTGAGCCATGTGAAAACCAGACATACAATACTCGTATGCGCCAAGCCCGTGGCAGATGTTTTATACCTAAAATGTTAGGCTGACAGTAGAGTAAGGCTGTTGAACAACAACATACGTAAACAGTTTGTGTGGTCATGTTCAATAATAAGGAAATACATACTAACCAAAATACACCATAAATATTGGGTCGTATAAAGGTTGTAAGTAAACACCTCCTGTGGGTTAACATTAAATTAAAATACTGACCTACGGACCTAATAAGGTTACAACAATGTAGTAGGTTGTTATGCGAAAACACTGCCAGGAGACTCTTTCCTAACCTAACCCAAACCGAAATACAACGCCACCACTCACTCGTCCAGTCGACTGCACTACGACGGAGCTGATCATGTCCATAGAAGTCTGTTCCTCTTGACTCCCGTTGTGCACGCGGTATGTGTACAATCCAGTATTGTCAAACATACATGTCATGAGTCCCACTTGTCTGACCTGCTCCTGTTTGTCCAGATGCCTCAAACATGGACAACCTAAAACGAGTTTACTGCAGCTATCGTGAAGGTCCAAAACAAAGAAATATTACGGCGAACGCACACTTGATAACGATTCGAACCGTAATTTCGGAGATAATATTCTTTGACAGATAATTGCGGCAACTTTCTCTTTAGCAAATAATATATAATAGGCTTGCGCAAACGACAGATACCTTGTAAATGGCTGAAATTTCTCCTGACCGGCATTTCTGGAGAGGCCGATGTGCGAGTATCCTGTTGATTTCAAAATAGCTATTTATGATAAGGCAGTGTACTATGGAGAGCGTATAATGTGGTGCAGTCTTCTTCCATGCAGAATGTTCAATCAACTTTGAACACAACTCTGACTACGAGGAACCTGGGGCTCTATAGCAAAAATAATCGAATATGAAAAACCTCACAAACAATCATAGAAACTTCTGTGTCCGTAGCAAGATAATTTATGACAGTAAATTCTGCCAAAAGACATCACTACCTACTTTAGCGGTGAGAACTACGGTACAGAATCCAGGGCCCTAATCCCAGGCCTTATCCGGATAAACAGACTGCGCCCCCGCAAGATTTTAAAATCTAGATTCTCTGAACACCATTTCGTGCATTTTGAGGGTTATTTTGAACAAATGTAAACGTTCAAACCAACTTTTTGCAAAACCGCACATTTTGCCAGTTTAGTGATACAATTAACTGCTATAGTCGTAAAGATTAGTCCTTCTCGAAAACTGGGTCAGTTGACTATCATCCTCCGAGGGTGCGGCTCACTGAAAGCCTGGCCCACTGCGTCAAAAACTAATAATGAGTAATTTGTGAGCGGAAGATTTTTGAAATTTGTCTAACTAAAATGTCATTTCCTTCCTTCTAAAGAATACAAAGCGGCTTTCAATAGAACATCCTAACGATTAATAAAATGTCTTATCGCAACCATTGCATCTGTGTACCGGACATTTCGTAAATACAGGAGTGGTGCCTCCAATTTCTCCTATGGAAAAGGAAAGAACGGCCTTCCGAAAACTTTAGAAGTTTTCGCTGCATGAATTTCTTTTTCAACCACATTCAGCCAGAAGGAAAAGCCTCCCAGATGTCCTGAATATGTTCTGTGATGTCCCAATATTATTTTTGGTTTCCCAGTAAATTTTTCGTGTTTCCCAATTCCCGACAAAATGTTTAATTTGCGGCAAACATTTGCCAATCTCCTGAAACAGCATTTTGTTGCGGACCGAACCGGACCTTTTGTTTTCACCCTCAAGAGGTACTAAAAGCTAATTTTGACCTTAAAAGGAACCAATATTTTAAACTTTCGATGCCTTCTTTAGTTGATATAATGTCCCGCTAGCGAGAGCCTTGTCTATGACTCAGTGGACTCCGGAAGCAGCTGCAGGGCCTGTTGCGAGATTATACTAAACACAGTTGAGGGTAAAAATCAGTGAAAGGCGCCGTACCTCTGTCAGACAGAACATAGGGGCATTTGAGTTGTCAGTCCACCAGACCCGATCACCTGTGGCAACACAACCCAAACCTGCAAACCAACACGTGTAACATCACATAGTCCTTCGAACCAAGATTGTAACATCACATAGTCCTTCAAACCAACACGTGTATTACATCACATAGTCCTTCAAACCAAGAGGTGTAGGAACAGAGTAACTAATATGTTTTCAGCATGAAACTTCTTCCATCACATAAACATCACTGCTAAATAACAGAACATCGTGTTTTCCATAGCATCGTCTTAATACCAAAACCAAACTTGTAAGACACTTGCCTGGGTTGACGCCATCTTTCGTCATCTCTATGACGTGTTCCCTGCTCCTGGGAGTCACCATTACGCAGCCTCGCCTTGATGTCGAGTCAGTAAACTTGTATGTGTAGAAATAGATTCCTGGCTCAGTGAAGCAGTGGGACACCAGAGATACACACCTGTCACACAATAAAAATAAGAACCTGTCACAGATGTCACATACATCACAGTCAGGTTAAACTGTGGTTGCATCACTCAGGACACATAACTGTCACACAATAAAAATGAGAATCTGTCACAGATGTCACATAGGGCACAGTCAGGTTAAACTGTGGTTGCGTCACTCATGACACATAACTGTCACACAAACATGTCCGTGAAGATACGCGGTCGTGTATTATTTTCTGAGAATACTTCGAATGTTTCTTCTTACGGGGAGGGGGAGGGGCAGCACTTGGAAGTAGTGTTAGGGTCAGGACCCGCGTTAACCAAATTCTTGTATGACAAGAAACTGAAGTCTTTGGATTGTTTACACAGACTACACTTTTTCGCACTCTTTTGTTCCTTTCTTCACCTGCTTGGCCAGTGTGTTTGTTTACCTCCATGTAAATACCCATCCCGGCTGTAAGTTTCACAAGTATGTTAAATATTAAATATTAAATATTATGTTTAATATTTAATAAATAGAGGATATTACGCGGCGGCGCGAAGATATGAATTTTATTTTCGAGTGGTAAGAACAATATTTTACGAACGAGCGCTTCGCGAGTGAGTAAAATATTGTTTTTACCACGAGAAAATAAAATCCATATCTTCAAGCCGCCGTGTAATTTTCTTTTTATTATATTAGACACGAGTGTTTTACGAGAAATTGCACAAACAACCGTGCAAAAGCGGAAAATGATGCCAACGATATCCTCACTAGTGAGGATATGGAAAATACGACACTCGGGTCCCGGATGTAGTTTCGTATGGATTTTACGCACGGTATATTTTCCAGTAAAACACTCATGTCTATAGAATAAAATGTTAAATATTTCACAGTTGTATCAATTCTGTGGACAGATAATTAAATGTGAAACTGACATTGCTTGCAGCACTGCTGCTTGATCTCATCTTCTAGCAAGCAGCTCACCTAGATTGTGATGGACTGGAGAGAGCACTGGAAACCTGTAAATGAACATCAGCAAATATGAATATGCTGTATACATGCACTACAAATTATCAATGTTGTGTGAATATTTACTGTACTTTGCAACAGTTCTAAGGCCACTACTTACCACAGTAGAGCCACTTTCAGTTCGTAGTAAAACAGTGTCGAGCTTGTCGGTTTTCTGTCAGCCAATCACAGAGGAAGGGTAGAAATAAAAATATTAATGTCGCTATTGCAGTAAATATTAGTATTGTCACCAGCAATATAATCACCATTATTATTACAAGCACCATTATAATACCTTGTAAGTAGAGCAATCAAGCCACACTCGATCCTTCACGTGAGCTTTGATAAAAGTTGGTTCAATACCACCATTATCCGTCAACTGCACATGGAACTCCCTGACACGAACAACAAACAATCTTCTACTTAGTAGTAGTAGTACTACTGCTACTGCTGTTACACTACGTACTAGCTAAGTATTGCTACTACAACCCTTGCTTCTAAAACATCAATAACAAGCAATTTAGTACACATATATCTCTTGTTCTTAGAACATATTATTCTGTAGGACTTACCTGTGTCTCTGCAAGACTTTGATGACAGAGAGATGGTGCAAGCTTTGTCCACATTTAGTGCCTTCAGCAAGAAAGTAGTACAGACCAGTTTTCCTGAAAAGGGTCAACCAACGACACAAAGTCAGTGCTATCTATCACAGTTGGCAGTCCAAAAAAAGAGACTAGTTAGATTCATAGCATTCCCTAATGCTTGCACAAATAATAATTGTCCAAAGGAGGATTTTGCATCAGAATGGGCACAATGGAATCTAAATAATACTGCCGATGGCAAAATTTTAACTATTTAAAGTAGAGTAAGTATATACGTTCTTTTTTGGTTGGAGCTTCTAACACATGAAAATAGATCGTAAACAAGAAGGGTCTGTTATGTAAACCAGGTTATAGTCCATAGAGTCCCAACATGAAACGATCATAATCTGTAAATAATAATGCTTTGGTTCTCAGTTATACTCGTATATCAACAGTACCATTTATCTGTAGGCTGTTCAGTACACTTTATTCATAGCTTTTATGTTTATCTCTGCAAAAAATCAATGTATGTTCCTCTAACAATGTTTCAAAGTAATAATATTATAACATGCATTGTGATACGCACATGTACCAACATGAAAATGGAAAACCTGTTTCCTCTGTTTTGCTTCCTTACCTAAATATTTTCTCATATGTTCCAGAAGTTTCTGTTACTTTAAAGCTGCAAGTACAAATACACAGACATAGTGTGTAGAAAAATTCACCACACACAAAGGATGGAGAATTTTGGACTTCATTTTACAGTCCTTTCTCGCATCAGTACAAAATAGCATGTGCTGATTTCAATGGCTAAAATAGCATTTTAGATGAAAGGAAGTGGTTAGGGTTCGGGTTATAAGGCTTTAATTCATTTTATACAGCCAGATCTATGAACACCTGGAAAGGTGGTTCAAAACTACTTGGAAGTGCAGTTCTTGGCTCCCCATGTGTTTTAATAGATCGCAGGTCACACAAAATGTAAAAGCAACTTTAACTATACATTAGTTTCAGGTGAATGCAGGTCAGGGGAAGCAACCAATATCAAGCCCAATCTTTTTGTTAAACATTGAACAGTGTATAATAATTATATAATTATTTATATAATTATTTATAGAAAATATTTAGGTAATAATTACAATTACAATAATTACAATAATGCAATTATTGCATTCGACGAAGGAGAATGTAACCCTAATCTCAACTGGTGTGGGTTCCATGGGGTCGATGGGATACCTGTCACATGCTTTCAGCCAGCGCAAAGAATCGAGAGTTTTTGGGTGGGTGGACGGTCAGTCGGGCGATGTGCAAAATCTGCGCCATTTTGAATAATTACTATAGCGCTCTGTGTCGCACGAGTGGCTCTGAATGATCACACTGAGATCTATCAAGGCAAAGACACCTACTTTTCAGTAAAAGAAGCCAATATCTGGATAATAAGGGCAGCATGACAGCAAGAAATCCACAGAAAAATGTAACTCGACTCGTGATTGCCATATTTCAGTTTCTACGTTGATGAAAATATACTCAATATGCAACCGACACTTTACTGATGTTCCAGATACTTATCTGGAAGAAATATACGGCTTTGTGGAGACATAGGTATCACGGTGATTCAATCGCAAGCCACAGGATGGTCGATTTGTGAAACTCTCGTGTGCAACTCTTCCGACAAAGGTATAAATCACATTTGACCATGTCTTACAATTTTCATAGATCTTCAAAGAATTAAAATAAAATAAAAAGAACGAAAGAAACCCGGACCGCACGGTCTTTGCGCTGCTCACTTCCGATTTCAGACGAAACCCACGAACTTTTGGAGATCGTTATAGGGAAAAGCATTTTAGAACAAAAACAACTCCAAGCAAAGAGAAGTCAAATGCACCTGACTAATCTCTGATTACTACTAGAGTATAATTATTATATACTGACCAGGTTGCTATGGGAACAAGTCCTCCATGTTTGAAGCAGTACCTGAACACAAGTAGAGACAGGCATGTAAAAAGCTGTGCTGTTCCTGTTTCCTTGAGAATAATACTTCATTGAACTTACTCTACTTCTTGTAAAGTATAAGACACTTCACAGTTGTCCCACTGCCATCTCACCAGCTGCTCTTGTAAGACTTCAACAAAATTTGGCACAAAAGCATGTTCAGTTATCTGCAAAATAAACAGAACTGCATTTGGTATTGTGGCCTTGTGACACATAAACAGGTAAGGCCCAACATGGCTTTTAGCCGGACACTAAAAGTCTGAAATATGACAAAGGTACCATATTCATAGTAAATAATAATAATAATAATAATAATAATAATAATAATAATAATAATAATAATAATAATAATAATAATGCTGATAATATAATAATAATGATAATAATAATAATAATAATAATAATAATAATAATAATAATAATAATAATAATAATAATAATGACTAGTGGGAGCCCCGCAAAATATGGTGATCAGATTTCTTTTTTTTCCTAATGTTTTCTCTCTTTTTACCTTTTTGAATTCCATTGTGTTTATCTGAAACACAGTTTACAGCATCAAAATACAAACTTCTGTGTCTTATATACCACTTGGCCATATTTGACTTGTTGAACCACCGATTGATCGACATAAAAATCTCCCTGTTTTTCGAAGATGTGGCCATCTAGTCACCTGACTGTTGAAATTCTCTTTCTAAACTCAAACAGAATTCTCACCTGCAGTAGTCGCGTCCTTCACTTTGAAAGGCAACGGTCAAGAATATTTCTGGCTTGCTTAATTATGACTAACGAGTATGCAAGCATTTGTTGCATCAGAAATTATCTTATTACCAGTCCATATATGGAATTAGGAGACTTGTGAAAGAGCGTTACACACACACACACACACACATGAGCCGGCCGGGCCAGCAGTTGCTTAGCATATTATTATATAGAGATAATATAATAATAATAATAATAATGATAATGTAATAATAATAATGATAATATAATTCCATCAATGTACTGTAAGCATGAGTTTTAAACAACCTTAACTTGAACTGCTGGTCTCTGCATCACATGTACCACCAGGCTGTTGTTAGTGGGCAATCTGGAACTGTTATTGGTAGAAAGATAATGCAATGATGTTGGACACTAACCTGTAGTTAGTAGTTTGTTTTTATAGAAGGTAGTTAAGAAAACACAGCATACTTAATGTTCTGTAAATAATCTGCTTAGGTCATACCTGATAAAATAATACAGACCAGCCTGGCCAAACCTCACACAAAAGGAACTCTGTGCTGTCATCTGCCCACTGTCATATCCTCCTGGAACAGGCACTGTGCCATGCTTATTGTGAACAACCTGTGCACATTATATATACAGAACCATTAACTGATGTGTACACTAACTTGACACACTCTTATGTCTGTCCTTTTTTCCCATAACTTACAGAGAATATTGGCACTACCTAACCCTTATGTAATATAGAATTTCCTGTTTTGACACCATAGATTGGTGAGTTATGGTAGGGTGGATGGGTTAGAGTTGGACTGCGCATGCTGACACAGTCCAAAAACTATTTCTCGAGAGTACTATCAATATTTTTTACTTCTGAAATCAAATCTATTGGTACAGTGTGATCGAACTGCCACCTGCTACCTAAGGTTTTGTCTCACTTTATGCTCGCCACTCTACATAATTGGGGTCATTTCTAATTAACACTGCAAGGAGAAGCTAGCAAACCACTGGAACCAAGGGAAGTCTTATTCTGTAGGGGGAGTAGAACATGCTCCTAGGTGCTGATGCAGCTCACCTGTTGCACATTGTATTCCACAGCTGAAGAAAGTTCACCACTCCATTCCCAATAAACTTGCTGTAAACGGGAATGACATAAATTTGCTGACCATTAAATGCTATGATTGAAGAACATTTATTTGAATGTAATCGAGCACCAAGTTGAGTCAGGTCTAACATAAAATTCCATGTGAGTAATATTAATGCCAATAAGAGCCTTACTTCATTCTTGCATTCCAAAATAACTAACAATATTTAGGTAGAATTAATATATTGGCTACATTTGCTTCCAAAGGTTAGGGTTACATTTGCTTCCAAAGTTTTGTTACAGGTTATAGTATACATACAGTTACCTCAATTGCTAAATAATATTGAATTTCCTCTAATAGGGCCCAGAGTGCTTTTTTTTTCAAATTCTGAATTTTAAGGGACAAACGAGGTGAGTTGTTTAGTTGATGGGAGGGGCACTGTAGTCAATGTATAGTCATGCAACAACCCTGGTGAAAATCCTTGCAAGGATCCTGGTAGGATCCTTGCAAGGATCCTGGGTCAGGATCCTCAAGGATCCTTGCAGGATCCTTGTAGGATCCTTGTAAATTTCCTTGCAAGATCCTGGCAAATTTCCTTGCAGGATCCTGGCAAATTTCCTTGTAGGATCCTGGCAAATTTCCTTGCAGGATTTTTGTGCATGCCTTGCATAAATCATTTCAATTTTCTGGTGTATCACACAAGTCATACATTGTAGGCCTGCACGGGCAATTTGGACATATCAGGTGCTAGCTAGACCACCCCAAGTTGTAAAGAAAAACAAAGAAAAAGTAATAAATCCATTCTGGTGGAGGAGAAAAGCTACACTGTAGGGTCAGCTCCAGTACGTTGTATTATTGCTTAGTATTTTTATTTTTATTATTTTGTGCAGCTGCATGCAGGTATAATATAATATAGATATAATATTAAAGTTGGCCAACTGATTTATTTATTTTCAGCAGGAAAGACATGCTTCAAACGGTTTATTGCTTTAGTGAACATTGATTAATTATTCAATTTGACAGCTGCGTTCTGTCAATATTTAAATGATAAATATTATTGTAATAATATTATTAATTTATAAATCAATTATTGCAAACATGTCATTTATGACTCAGGGATAGGTACATCCCATCTAAAATTTTCACATTGGTTTCATAATTCATCAGTTCAACAGTTGTCAAAATCAATCTTAAATTGCTTCAACAATAGGGTGTTGAAACTATTATGCATGGGACGATGTGGGGATTAGAGGGGCATTGAGGGGGATTTGACATAAAACGATGCCCAAGGGCATGGAGGCCAATTTGGAGTGAGTGGTAAATTTCAGTCCCCAGGCTGACCAGGATTTGCAGAGGAACAAGCTCAGCCAGGAAACTGTACACTGAGGCCCTGTTCAAGTTCAAATTGAAGACATGATTAAAGTGAAAATTTACAATCATAATACGAGTACAGTAACCTCCAAGGCCCCAGGGGTGGGGGCATAGCTTAGGTTTTGAAGTTTGAAAGTTGCCCTGGGGTTTTATCAAATCCCGGCCCACATAGCCCCGGGGTGGGGGAGGTCGGGGTTTAAGTCGTCACTCATGCATTAATCACATTATTTACGTCGTGCACATTTGCTACATTTTATACCTGTCCGACAGCAACGGATACCTTCCAAGGTGTGAAACCGTTTTCTGATACGCAAACCACCACAGGATCTGTCGAGGAGAAATCGATCCGGACAGCATAAATAATATGATAACTTGAATTGTTTACATAAACATGCCGGACGGGCAGAGACAAATCTTCAACGCATTACACAGAATAATTCCTCACCCGACAGTGAAACATTCCCTGTCTTCTCCTGTCGATTCAAGTGCCTATCCTTGACCTGACCAGAAACCACACTACCCATGTCGCTTCCAACAGCTCGTCATATTTATACAATGTCCATTATTTGCCCACCAAGGTAGCTTGGAGATATCAGAAGGTTAAATAGCTACAGTGCCGTCAGCCGCTGTGAGCCGTCAGTATGATGTTACCGTCACTGGCTTATCACTATTAGTTGTACTTTACGTTAGTATCAAACAACAACTTGTTCATTTGGCTCGGACAGGCTTTGGCCCGGGTTTTTGGCCATGCATTGGCACGCGTTAATCCGGTTGCGACCGAGAGGGGAGTGGGGAAGAACACATCGAGCGTGAAGATGTGGCCGTGAGCAGCCATGATGACAGCATGGATGGTGAGTTGCTCATTTATTAATTTTCATCGGAATTACCCCGGGCAATCGCTCGTCAATTCCTTCTTTTCTTATTCAATGAGCAACTCACCATCCATGCTGTTACCATGGGAACGCCTGACTAAAACTGACCCTCTCCTCCTCCCCTGGGGCCTACTTGTGTACGAGCGCGGTTACTAATCCAAAACAACATGGCGTGTAGGACAACTAAAACACCAAAGATCAAGTTTATTTGCGATTTCTGTAGTAAACAGGCAGGCTGTACGGAGTACTGGAGCAAGCATCACCATAGCGTGATCAAGCGGATCTGGAGATGTATCGAGAGTTTGAAGGTATGGTGTTTTGAAACGCTTCACGTGTTTCGAGCGTAGCATTTTAATGTTATATGACTCTTCCGTTCACTTCGCTAGCCTCAGAAAACACAGTCCAGGCGTTATACTAATGGATATGAGTGTTTTTGGAGGGGGTCAGTGTTTTAATACAGGGGGTCAGTGATTTATAGGGGGGTCAGCATTTTATAAAGGGGGGTCAGCAGACCGGGGGTCAGTCTTTTGTCGAACCCCACCATGAAGACATAATGGAGATAATGGGTTTCTGCCCATTGACAGTTGTCTGTGGCAACAACCGTCTAGGAAAGACAAAATCGGCAATGGGTGCTTTGAGCCTAATCGGAAACGCAGACAGTTTCTTCTCTGTAAAGGAGCGGTTCATTCCGCGATTGTGCAGCCGTTCCACCCTCCCCCCTGTTCTTGGTGACATCAAGAGCACCAAGGTGGTGGAGATAGCGATTGCCTGTTTTAACAAAGGCAAAGATGGGACGTGTTTGTTAGAGAGCACTCCAAGGACGTGCCCTTTGCTGACGGTAAACTTGGAGACATTAGATGCCATCGACAAAGATCCCCGGTAAATCTCGTACCCCCGGTGGTTGTTGGTGTAGCGGACGGGAGGGGAGGGGGGAGTGTGGTCGGAAAATAAACTGGATTTCTTCTGAATTAGATGACAATCTGAATTTACATTTGACAGACCATATGCACTGGTATACACTATAAGCAGTCTGTAATATCTTACTAATTGCTCGCGGGGGCCTGGGGCCCACGAGAGCTTAAAAATGGGAATTTTTATTTATTTTTTTTCCTTTTTGTGGGTCGAGAATCAGCACGCGGTGATTGGTTCATATTATCACGTGCTGGGCGATGACGTAATTGACTTCGCTAAACAACTCGAGATGTGGCCAGTGAATTGCTCGTTACTTGTGTGTAAAAGTTAACTGCATCCCATCCAAACTCAGCACCATTTGGCTCTGTGGAATATGCACGGATAAACTGGATTTTCGGGAACGATTTTGGCTCGCGTTCACCGCGGAAGCTTTGAGAATAGCCGTAAACAAATATTTGATGGTACCGCTGTCGCCGATAAATATTTAGTCCCGACGAAACTTTCTGTGGCGACACGAAATACTTTTGGGAAGATAACAGGGCGAAAGCAGAAACCAAAGCTACGGTGAGCTTTAGCCGTAAAACAATGACGCTTTATGCTTTACTCTGTACATGACATCTGTTGCCTCATAAAATTCTTCTGCGTATCGTACATTGCCTGTTGAAGTGTTTCTTTCATTCGATCATGTAGCCTTTGTTTCGCAATGGTCAGTGAATACCAGAAATGAAAAATACACCGAAATAATTCTGAGGATTGAGTTTGCAGTCACAAATGGACTGAACACACTGTGAACAAAAGCGCAATAATATTGTAAACATCTCTCGTGTGACATTCCTCGCTGTCAATTTTATATTTGTTACAGAGCACGAATACTCGAAAGCCTGATAGAAAGAAACGTATTGAGTTAATAAAAGAAAACACATAAGTAGTGAAGCGAAAAAGTAAACTGCATCCCATTCAAATTCAACGCCATTTGGCTCTGTGGAATATGCACGGATAAACTGGATTTTAGGAAAAGATTTTGGCTCGCGTTCACCGCACAAGCTTTGAGAATAGCCGTAAACAAATGTTTGATGGTACTTCTGGGGTATTGCAAATATCTCTGTCGCCGATAAGTATTTAGTCCCGACGAAACTTTCTGTGGCGACACGAAATACTTTTGGGAAGATAACAGGGCGAAAGCAGAAACCAAAGCTACGGTGAGCTTTAGCCGTAAAACAATGACGCTTTATGCTTTACTCTGTACATGACATCTGTTGCCTCATAAAATTCTTCTGCGTATCGTACATTGCCTGTTGAAGTGTTTCTTTCATTCGATCATGTAGCCTTTGTTTCGCAATGGTCAGTGAATACCAGAAATGAAAAATACACCGAAATAATTCTGAGGATTGAGTTTGCAGTCACAAATGGACTGAACACACTGTGAACAAAAGCGCAATAATATTGTAAACATCTCTCGTGTGACATTCCTCGCTTTCAATTTTATATTTGTTACAGAGCACGAATACTCGAAAGCCTGATAGAAGAAACGTATTGAGTTAACAAAAGAAAACACATAAGTAGTGAAGCGAAGGCTGGATTAATCGTGGCCTCTGATTAGAAATATGAGTCAAGGTCAAACTGTCATAATCGATTGTGCATAAAAAGATATGTCACGCATTCTCAAGATGCAGGGTCGCTCAACCTTTAAGAAGCAAGTGTATGAGTGTTGTAATAATAATTTTTAGTTTAATCAAGGTGTCAAAAGAGCAAGGTGTCAAAAGCCAAGTTCTCTATACTGTGTGATATTTTTATGGTGAGAAATTGTAAGTCTCTCTTGGGAGTTCAGCTCTTGTCCCCTACTTTCCATTTTATATTCTGGTCTCGACCCAACTCACGCCGCGAGCTCACTGGCAAGGCCAGTCTAGTTTTACACACCGCAAGTAATATTGTAGTAGTCTTATCCTGTCATTTCCAGAAATTTCAAATTTGATACAGTTTGAAACATTGAAAGCTAGCCGCCCCACCAAAGAACCATGGGACTTATTTTTCCTAATAGAAGATAACACAGTGATGAATCATGCCAAAAATTGCCTTTCATAATTGAAAAACGGCACTCTGAGCCAGCAATTTCGACACATGACTTTCAGACAATCAAAGGCAAAAGTAGTTGAAACACTGTGCATATTTTGAGGAATTTATCGGCTTTTAAGTTTTGTTGATTTCTGTCCCCCCTCCCCCGTGTCAATGTTGTTCGGGCCTGAAATCTGGTTGTGCGATATTGGATACTCAACATTGAAACGAGGGAGGGGGGAAAGATGCTGTCAAATGAAATCCAGATGAGAGTGAGGGAATAGAAGGGAAGAATGGGTCTTTTTCTGCGAGTGTCTCAACTATTTTGCATTTCATTGTTAGTATTTTGTCAAAATCCAGTCATTTTCCGACCATCTCAGAATGGCATGAAACTTTCAGGAAACGTTCCTGGGATTATGTGGACGGTTTTCACATAGTTTTTGTAATCTTTAAGCCCGCGCATCGTGAGAAATTAGAGCAAATAATCGACTAATTAAAAAATCACGCCTTTCAAAGTTTTAAGCAGTTTTGCTGCTATATCTCGCCAACAGATCAAGATACATAAAGGAAAAGTATTGCAGAAAGTCTTCTTAAAGTCCCAGAAAGGTTTCCTAAAAGTTTGAAGAGTTTTCAATTTTTGGCCAAAATCGGCGAAAAAAACCCTGGGCTATAGCCTTAGTATTTTGTCAAAATCCGGTCATTTTTCGACCATCTCAGAATCGCATGAAACTTTCAGGTAATGTTCCTGGGACTATGCCGTCGGTTTTCGCATAGTTTTTTAAACTTTAAGCCTGCGCGTCGTGAGGAATTAGAGCAAATCATCGATTAATTAAAACATTACACCTTTCAAAGTTTTGAGCGGTTTTGCTGCTATATCTCGCCAACGGATGAAGATGCGTAAAGCAAATGTATTGCAGAATGTCTTCTTATAGTCCCAGGAAGGTTTCCTAAAACTTTCAAGAGTTTTCAATTTTTGGCCAAAATCGGCCAAAAACCCTGGGATATAGCCTTCAACGGGTTGCAAAAATAGTTGAGACACTTTATAACATTTTAGCCCTGTTTTTCGATTTTGGACTTTTTTTCTTCTCGTCTCCCCTCCCCCTATTGCAATGTTGTTTGAGCACCCAAATTTGTTACACAGTATTACTGGATCAACATTGAAAAGGGGAGGGGAATGATCAGATATAGCACAATTTTACTTAAAGCGAAAGGGACAAACGCAAAATTTATCATTTTTTAAAGAAAGTCTCAACAATTTTGCAACTCATTGTTGATTAAACTCGTTCATGTTCCTATATGCGAAGTTTATATGTCTCGAACCCCATAACAATACACTTATTACCATATATCTTTGAAATTTTATTCCTTGTACGAGTTCAGCAAACATTAATAACTTCCAGATAAACACAGCTGCATTTGCACAAAGTTAAAGTCAAAGTCAAAGCAGCAGATCAAAGTGTTCTGATAAAGTTCTGTTTTGAGCCAGCCACGTTGATCCGCACGAAGTTAAATTTTTTGAGGAAAACTGTGCAATTTCTCTGGGTATACCTTTCGTCAAGTTGCAGTGTAAGTCCGTGCTTTTGCCGTAGCTGCTTTTTCTACCTTCTCCCATTCATATCTCCCTGGGAGTGGAGTTTGAGTTTCGAAGTCAAAATTCCATTTCTGCTTCTTTTCCTCCGCCTCTCTTTTCCTCTCCTCGGCCGCATCTCTTCTCAACTGTTCTTGGTCGGGACGCCCAAAAAGACACCTCCTTGCCTTATTCCGCTCCCCAGTACTCATTGCCCTCTGTAGCTTGACGTTTTGGTACAGTGTTCTCAATTCCAGCGCTCGTTTTCGCAAGTTTTTATCCTTTCCTTTCGTGTCGACATATCCGATTTTGCCGGCGTACGTCAAATGACGTTTTCTCCACAGACCTTCAAAAACTGACCAATAACGACTCAGGCTTTCCATATATGGGAAATAAAGCAAATGAGCATCTGATGCGAGATTTAGGGGTATGCAGACGAGGCTGTGAGATTGTGACGCCGTAACTCGTAACAACGTGTCATGACGTGCGAGCGAGGTTGTTCCTGAACGTTAATTTTGATTGCTCCTCCGTTTTTCTTGTTCGTCATTTTTTGATAGCTTTCAAGTTTTACCAGCTATGTTACGCTACGAAGTAATGGCAATGCTTCTCGGTGTGGATAAGGACCAGGGAGAATTGCTGTACGAATGCTGTGCGTGTACGCTCTCAACCCAGCGCAACGACCCCGAGTTCCCTGCCAGCTTCACCTTCGGCCATCCTTTCTTGCTCTGTCCGCCGACTGGATCGTGTCTTGCTTGCGGTAGTCGGTTAGCCAAGCACAACAAACCGTGTGAGGTTTCTATCCTGACATTGTATGGTGCAGTGAAAGGTGTGAAGGTGACGCTACGATGTGATTCTTGTGGTGTCAACTACAACTACCACAAGTGTGGTACACGTGCGAACAGCTGGAAGCTGTATGAAGGCCCCCGGCAACTGGTGGGGGCCACTGATGTTTGTTTCGTGGAGAGACGTCTATATGAGTTTCAGTGCTCTTTAGCGTGAGTACGATAATACCATTGAATTTTTCATGTTCCTGAAATATTGGAATTACATGATCATCTTATATTTAATCTTCATTATTCTTGTTTTTAGGAACCATTGTTGGGTGAGCTTTTCCGGATTTTCTACAGCATACAATGATACATTTGGATTGTTGGAGGGACGTGGTAAGTCATAATTTCACGTTGTTCGTAAACTTCCGAACTAAATCGAAATCCGATATTTTGTATTTCGTATAAATCGAAATCCGATATTTTGTTTTCATTTTTTTCTACTTTGTTGTAATTGTGCGTCTTTTCACAGGATATGGAGAAAAGCAGGCTGCGTCAGCTTTCTGGAACGCAGAATTAGAGGAAGAAATGAGGGAGCTTGGTCAGCTTGAATTCTTTGGCATTATGAAATGTAATGAAGACAGGGAGAAGGTCATGGAGCATGTGGACAGCATTCGAGCAAAGTCTGTTTACAAACATACCCCCGAAGACTGCTCGGATACTTGCAAAGCACGTGGTAAGAAAGACCTTCCTGTCCTCCCATGGCATTTTTTGTAAAGAAACAATAAAGAAAGTGTAGAACTGAAACAGTAATCCACCCTTCATCCTCCCCACCCCCCCCCCCCCCCCCCCCATTTCTTTCTTAAACATCAACATACTCTTTAATCCCTTCTAAATCTGTGTTTATCATAATGTATATGACTGTTGATGACTGTTGTGGTATTTAAACATGTCCAGAAAGCTCAGAAAGTTTGGCTGTTAGCATATCAGAAAGTGGCTGAGGTGCCAAATGAGATTGCTCAAGGGAGTTGGGTTTATTCACAGAAAAGTGCTTGTGAAAACATGGCCATTGATGCAGAAATAAAATTAGAAAACATGTGTATTTCACAGGTTGTGGATTGTGGATGGCCAGTGGAAATTGATGTTTGAGAAAGGTTAGCATGAAAATTTAAACTACAGTCTGTAGCTAGTTCATTTCAGATCAGCATCCCAAAGAAGTTTTGTATTTATGATACACAAAAACATACAACATGTACTCGCAGCAGAAAAGATTCATCCATGAAAGTTTTGAGAAAGTCGATGAAAACCAGGCGGCTTACTATCCAACAGTTTTGTCCAACAGGTTTGTCATAAAAATAATCCTCTCACTTTTAATGCTTTGTGAGCCCATGGTTGTTATACCGCTGATAAATACTGTTGTGGTTACATTTAAATGCGCATGCTCGGCTTCACAGATGGCTGGCCGTCCGACTGGAGTTCATTGGTAATTGCATTGTTTCCTTTGCGGGCCTCTTTGCCGTCATCAGTCGGGACAAGATCAGCAGTGGATTGGTTGGCTTGTCGGTTACGTACGCTTTACAGGTATACAGTCAATTCCGAGAAAGTTCTAATGTCCAAATATATAAATATACGAATATATCTGTCACGGGACCACATAGAACTATCGTGTTATGAACTAAAAATATTCCAAATGCTCTTGGTTTTACCGTTTAGATGACCGGTAACCGTAAGAATATATTAACATTAAGATATACCCTTTGTAGAAATGCAATGTTTATAAGTGAACACGTGATAGATATAATTGCGGCTATATTTATATTTTGACCGGATAAACCTTTTCGGGATGAATGTATATATACATTATACAGTATATAGTGTGATAAGGGTTCAGAAGGAAAAACATTACTAGATTTCCTTCCGGGAATGACAAAATTTCCCACTGACTGAAAATAACCTACACATAACCCATTATCTGGTTATGAGTCATAATTAATGCCTGTCCAATAAACAAGTATTGTTCTTCACTTGCGGAGTTACCATTCAACGAAAACGTTCTGTGGTTCTCAGGTCACCTCGACTTTGAACTGGATGGTGCGCATGAGCAGTGAGCTGGAGACCAACATCGTAGCAGTTGAAAGAGTGAAGGAATACTCAGAGACGCCCACAGAGGTATAGGCGAGGGATACTATTGCTGTTGGTGTTGTTGGTAATGTTTTTGATGTTCATGTCAACATTGGTGTTGGTACTGGTATTGTTGTGGTGATGGTATTTTTACTTGTGCCGGTATTGCCGTAAGGCTGACTGTCGAAAGTAATCATGTGATTGCTTTAGTTTTCCGTTTGCTACTGGCGCTTTCGGATTGGCCCAAAGAAGTCTGGCAGCATTTTTAATCAGTCAGAAACAAAAGCAAAACCTAATTACGAACTAATTGCGCAAACAAGCAAATAGCGATAGCGTTTCTTCGCAATGTTCATTGGTGTCTCCTTCAAAGTAAAAAACCAAACGCAAATTACTTCGACTTCTGATTAGTTAAAAGTGTTTTGTACAGCCGCGGTGATTGTCAGTGTACTTACTTTGGTTTTGAACATTCATCCAAACGTCGCTCTGTGTCACTGTTGGTATTGCCGTTATTATTTGTATTTAACGTTTAAAGTGTTGATGTTGGTACTAGTATTGGTAGCTGATTAAGCGGTTTTGGCCGGGATGAAATTTGTGAAACCAAGACCAAAGTGTACCACCAACCACAGAGGCTGCAAGAAACACTTCAGAAGCCAAAGGGATCTGCGTTTGATTTTAGTTTGAAGAAGAAACCAATCAGCAGTGTAAGGAAACACCACATGCTGACTTGCGTGCAAAGATCACAAACTGGTTTGAGACTCATTTTTGCTAGTGATAAGAGAGTAACCGCTGACCAAACTAGCAGATCAGGTTCTAGTTTTACGGTTGTCGGAAGTACTGACAAGTGAATGGAGCCAACTGAAGGAGACATAGTCAGTACCCTTATGTCAGCGCCTCTATCTTTACTTTACTAATATTATTAATCAATGTACAAATAAACTGTTTTGTAACGTGGAAAGAGATTTGATTTGGGTAGTGTGCGATCCCATGCCAAGTTTTTCATACCATTTAATTGACTACTTGACAACTGGTGATTATTATTGTTCCCAAACGATGAAACGGTCGTAATAACACAGCTTGAGGATTTAATTCCAACGTGCAACAAAATGTAAACTTCGCAACATAACAATCAATCTCAACTCTCCATGGTAACACACACGTCAGCTTCGCGTGAACATACGTCATATCCGAGCCCGCGCGGTGGGCAGCGGTAGAATCAAACAAGAAGCATGACTGAAAACGTGACTTCAGCAATTCGCTCGTAAATGGCAAAATTAGTCCAACGATCGTTCCAAAACGGCAAGTCCGTGTAAAACACTCTAAGTTCTGCGCGGATGTAATAGATTTCACAACCAGAAAGGACAATGTAGAAATCAAACGAGGTTAAAATCGATCGTTCCGAAACAATTTTTTTTACTAGAAATACGATAATCGCAGATACCCCCTCACTCCTGCCATTGATGGGACTTTTACTTTGGTAACTCCCAACAAGAGTAGCCTTTGTTTTACCGAACTGTTGACTCAATCTTTTCTTCGAACCCAAGTGCTACACGCAAAGGAAGGAGAAAAAGAATGGTGTGTGTTATACTTTTGCGTTGAAAAAAGAATCGATTGCGTCACGAAGTACGTATTTCCCACGGTCGGCACGTCAAATTAATTCATACAGTCTGCCAAGCACGTTCTCAAAATTTAATACTCAAAGTTTGAAGTTGGTCGGCCGTCGTAGTACGGGAAAAAAGGAACACTGATTTTCCAATTTTGAATTCATAGGCAGTACAATTAAATAGGCTTCCTGTGCGATTTGTTTTTA
Organism: Plumapathes pennacea; assembly: GCA_964036295.1. Taxonomy (NCBI): domain Eukaryota; kingdom Metazoa; phylum Cnidaria; class Anthozoa; order Antipatharia; family Myriopathidae; genus Plumapathes; species Plumapathes pennacea. Next base: position 198,212 of record OZ038465.1, on the reverse strand, counting down.
CTCTGGCTGCATTCACCAGACTCAGGCATGTATATTTAATAGGCTCGAATTGTTTTGTATGTGAACCCACTCAAAACAGCAAGATTTCTCCCAGAATCAAAGCAAAACTTGAACAGTTTACTTCAAATTATGCACGGGCTTCAGACCCAGTAATACCTCTAAGGGCTTGTGAACGATTCTCGCTGCAATCACCGCGTGTCAGATTACAGAAAAATAAGATATCTGACTAAATCATTCAAGACTCCAAATTCCGATTGCTCTGAGCGACGGTAGCCGAAACTGGCGACAGAAGCGTAGTAAAACAATACTTCGAGGGAAAATGATCAGCATACAGATATTAATACATTCTTGAAGTGATCTAGCCTGAGAAAACAGACGTCTCTCATCGCGCGCTCGGTTTGGATCGAGCGCGCGATGAGAGACGTCTGTTTTCTCAGGCTAGAAGTGATCGAGTTACAAGCTATACGGGATAGAATATATTTGTCACGGTGATTGTTCGATTTCCACTGACTAACCTTTGTTGCTTGTCCTTTCTAAATAAGTATCTGAGTTTAACACAAAACGGCGTCTGAAGCTCCCGATTTGCTTTCAAGCACTGTTCCCTTTGCGGAGTTGTCTGTGTTACCCGCTTCTGTTCATGTCGCTTTTGGTCGGCATTCATGCGCTGTTGTCTTTGCGGAGTCTTCTCTTCGGCCCGCTTTTTCTCCTGAAGGTCTCGATTCGCTTTCAAGCGCTGTTCTCTTTGTGGAGTTGTCTGTGTTACCCGCTTCTCTTCATGTCGCTTTCGATCGGCATTCATGCGGTGTTTTCTCTGCGGAGTCTTTTCTTTGGCCCGCTTTTGCTCTTGAAGTGCCTGTTCCCTTCTCTTTTGAAGACGAGCTTCGCGAGACTGTTCTGTTTCAAGTTTTCTAGTTTTCAAATTCATTTTCGTGAACACAGTAACATACAATTGTTGCTTCGTTCAAATCTTTTTCTTCCGAACGTCAGTAAAAACACTGGCGGAGACGTTACGTCATTATTATTACGTCATTGTTGCTTAGGCACCTGGCCTAAAAGGTCGCCCTATGACAGACTGACTGATGAATAAACTAATATCGAGATGGCGACCCGCTTGGAGTCTTCATATAGTGCGATTTTGCTGCATTAGTGTCGTGATTATTTCCCTCACTTCGTTCGGGGATTATTATTATTATTACTAGATAATTGTTCTTGATCACTTGTCATATGAAATGCAACAATACAAATTTAAAACTTCACTGTCCTTTTGTAGGTGGGCATTGTTGGTCGCACTGGGGCTGGTAAGTCCACCTTAACTTTGGCCTTGTTCCGACTCCTGGAGAGAGCTGGTGGAAAGATTGTTATTGATGGGATTGACATTTCCTCCACCGGGTTGCACGATCTTTGCTCAAAGCTGACCATCATACCACAGGTAAGCTGATTGATACTACTTTTGTTTGGTTTCAGGTAATGAAAATTAATTGAATTTTCTCGTGTCCCCGTCTTGTTCCATCCGTCAGTTTTGTTGCACTGGTGGATGTTTGAGCATTGAGGTCCAATATATTATCCAAATTGTTGCCCTTGTTTGCACAAGAGAAAATGACAGCACAAGAATGGCTTCACTTCACTTGTTTACGGACACTGTCTGTGTAAATGTTCACTTGTTTCACTTGCATCTTAAACTCAATTATCTCGAGCTCCATCCGATGTACCTTGGAAAAGAACTTGATAGAATTTTCTCTTGTTAGAAGCCCACTTTTGTGCACTGATTCACCTTGTACTTTCATCTTTCTGTCTGCTTGTTGATAGGATCCAGTGCTCTTTTCAGGAACTTTACGTCATAATCTAGACCCCTTTGAGGATTATCGTGACGAGGAGCTGTGGCATGTGCTGGAAGTGAGTCACCTCAAGAGTTTTGTATCTGGACTCGATGAGGGGCTGCAGCATCCTATCGTAGAGGGAGGGGAAAACATCAGGTACCTCACCAGCTTTTTCTTTTCTAACTATCCCGGGAGAGCCTCTGCAAAGGTTAATATTAACTGAGTTAGAACGAAAAGGTTTGCCTGGCTATTAAAAAATTGCGGGATGAAGTGCGCAAAGGGTTAATGTCTAGTCTGCTGACTCAGCCATTTTCCTTTGCAGTGTTGGTCAGCGTCAGCTTGTGTGCCTGGCCTGCGCTCTGTTGCGTCAGAGTAAAGTTTTAGTTCTGGACGAAGCTACGGCCGCGGTAGACCTGGAAACTGATGAACTTATTCAGCAGACAATTCGACGAGAGTTTGCTGACTGCACAGTACTTACCATTGCTCATCGGCTCAACACCATCATGGATTACAATCGGTTGGTTTTTAGCTCGCGAATCCCACTTTGTGGGATTTGCGATGTATAGCAATCACTTTCCCTTCCCTACTTTCCTGCTCCCTATTCCTCTGTTGTCAACAATGGATTTCCAAATAAAGCAGTTGCGGTTTTCCAAATTTGGGCATGATGAAGGTCGCGTAACAGGTGTGTCAAACAACACAGTTTAAAAGCAAGATGTCGTAGTTGTTGCGACCATATTTTTGTTTGGAACGTGTTCTCATTTTGAAGGTTTGTCATGCGTTTGAAGTTTGTTTGGCCATTGATTCTGAGTTTGGCTGTTTCACTCTGTTGTGTTTTGCATTGTTAATGCAACATTTTGTCGCGGTGCCATGAAGGTCAAACAATCATGGCACCGATGGTGTTATCGCAAACAAATCTGAAGCCGTTGGTTTAGTATCCGCCAAAATTTCTGTAGTGACAGTAAATACGGCTTCGAAGATACTAGGCTGAAAGATATTGAATCTCGGTTTTAAAAAAGCCAAAAATATCCATTTCCGGTGAATGTTTACAAGTTCATACAGTATGCAAATTAGTCAGGTATTTCAATTCTTGGTTTGCATGTGACGTCATAAAAAGCCATCTCAAAAGTAACATGCAATAAGTCCAATACACTGATATGTTCAAGGCTATCATGCCTTAAGACTTAAAGCAAACTTCTGGTCGATACAAAATATCTATCGGGAGCAATGGACGTTTGAATACCGTGACAACAAAGCCGTGTACACGCACGTGGCCGACTAAAATCGGTCCTTCACGAAACATTTTAAAATTGGCACATAGTAGTTGATAACAATTAAACTACAGTCAAAGCTCTCGTAGGAGACCACCTAAATGGACTCTCGTAAGCGACCAGGTCGATTGTTGATTGTATTTTTGTCTAATTGTTTCAGCATACTTGTACTCGACAAAGGATTCGTTATGGAGTTTGACACGCCTGCTAATCTTCTGGAGCAAAAAGGAATTTTCTAAGGAATGGTGCTTGATGCAGGGCTGGTGCGAGCGGACGATAAACCGATGATCCAAGTGTCCCAGGTTGAATAGCTCGAGGTTTAGCCTTTACCTCGTGTGTTAACCCTAATTCGTGTTGAGTGCGTGTTGTTGACTCTGAGAAATACTCAATTGATCTCTGGCGGTCAACAGAGTCTCTTTCAAAAATATTACAAATACACCCGTCACCGCGAGGGGAAATATGCAAATCAGGATGAAATTTTGACAGGCCAACTTTTCAAACAAGACTAAAATGGGAAGTAGGGACAAGAGCGGAGCTCCCAAAAGAGACTTTCAGTTTCTCACCAGAAAAATATCACACAGTATAAATAACTTGACTTTTCACACCTTGCTCAAATTAAACCTATTGGTATAAATTGTCATTACAACACTCATACACTTGCTTCTTAAAGGTTGACTGACTCTGCATTTTGATCTTTGGATTGAAAAGTTAGCCAGCAAGAAAAGAGTAATTGACTTATCTTTTCATGCACAGTCGATTTTGACAGTTTGACTTTGAAGACTTATTTGTAATCCGAGGCCATGATAAGCTAGCCTTCACTTCAATACTTATGTTGTTTTTTTTTACTGAATGCGTTTCTTCTATGAGGCTTTCGAGTATTCGCGCTCTGTAACAAATATAAGTTGAAAGCAAGGAATTTACATGAGACTTGTTTACAATATTATTGCGGTTTTGTTCACAGCGTGTTCAGTCATTTGAGACTAACAAACTCAATGTTCAGGACTATTTCGGTGTATTTGCTCGCGGCTGCGGCGAGCTTAAAAACGGAGTTTGTTTGTTTTCGTTTTTGACTCACGGATATGCATAGCATATCTGGGAGTCATTGGTGTCTACAATCTGTCGCTCACTCACTCACTTACTCACTCGGTGTGTTAGCTTTTTGACACGAAAGCTTTCTAACATACTTTAAACTAAAGCAGATAATTTACTGCAAGTTTGTCGTGCAATATTGGGCCTCAGTCCACCCACATGCACACAAACTATGGAATGTAATATTCAAAATGTGTCACACCTGGTTCGAATCGCACGAAAAACGTTCATCGAACGTGAGCGAAATACGATTAATTTTTATTAAGGCTTGCATTGAAGGTATTTCAACTAATTGAACTTATTTTAACCTACAAATTTGACCTGCAAATTTAACCTGCAGATTTGACCTGCAGATTTAACCTGCCAACCTGCAACCTGCGGATTGTCCCGTCCGTTCACGAGACGCCTTGAATTTTATGAGCGCTTCGAGTAAATCGAATTCTCTGTGCTGGACAAACTTTAGCAGCTGCTCAATTGCATTATCACTTATATAGTTCTTGTACTGCCAGACTAAAATAAAATAAACAACCCAAGTCAAAATGACTTTGGCCTGCTGATGTCCACTAGTGACTGGAGCTGGTTCAGGCAATTCACATCCACTGCACAGCAGATCCTCCAGGTCAGAATCCAAATCAGGGCCTTCATCTTGTTCAACCTCCTCAGATTTTTATTAGATTCTGTGTCATGTGAAATCAGACTCCTACAATAAGAGAACAACCATATGTAAGAGAGGAGACCACACTAAAGTTCTATAAGCTGCACCTACTTGTACAGATTGAAGAGTCCTGTTGTCATTAGTGATTACAAGTATTATTTATGCTCTTGAAGATGATACATTTATTCATTTTCAGAAAAAGATATTTCATGGTGAAAATGCCTCTAACCTGACAAATTTGGTTGTGTTATGAATTGTGTTCAAGAAATGTTTTTACCATACACATGATATAATGATCATTATAGTACCTTATCTCTAATTCAAATAAATAATTGTCTAGAATTTCTTCTTTTTCATGTTGCAAATTACTGGTAGACCAAAAAAGTGTTTTTTCCTTCTAAAACCTGTGGATAAAGGTTTAGAATTACTCTGGAAAATTGCAGATGGGCTGTTTACAGAAAGTAGGAGTCAAGACAAAACTACAGTATAAAAGTCTGCAAAGATTAACTCCACATAAATAATTAGTTGTTCTCTCTTAGTTGATGATCATAGCAGCTACTATAGCTAATTTTATTCTCCAATTATTTATGTAGTAGGCACTTCGTTCACAGAAATCATGACAAACATGACTGACATTTACAGTACAACATGACTAAAAATTCACCACCTCAGGCCTTTGAGTGCTAGAAATGGAAACGGCATAAATATTTACTAGGGCATCATAACAGTAGCCTGAGCACAGGTAATATTTTCAACTACCACTACAGTAAATATTTATTACAAATGGACAAAGGGTAAGAAACATCTCTCAAGATACTAAATAGACTGCCTTCCAATTCTCATTTTAATGAAAGTCCTCCACCAATCAGTGACATTTGATGTCATTTGCATGTGCCAGCCGTCGGCAAAATTCGCGGCGGACTGGTGCCGAATTTTAAATTTCTGCAGGCATTTTAGAATTTTAGAACAGATGGTCTTCGTCAGATCATTAATTTACAAAAATCTAAACCAATTACAATAAGTTTGACGTACGGAATGGCTAAAGCGGTGTACGGAATGGCTAAAGTGAAACGCGATCATTTCCGGCGAGGAAGGTTTCCCGGAAAAAGCCTGTTTTCAACACAAGATGAAAAAAAGGTGGGGGAAGGCAATGTGGCCGAGTGGTTTAGGTTCAAGTCCCGCTCTGACCACTACAATGAGTTGCAAAATTTTTGAGACTTTCTTTAAAAAATGATAAATTTCGCGTTTGTTCCTTTCGCTTTAAGTAAAATTGCGCTCAATCTGATCATTTCCCCTTCCCCCTTTTCAATGTTGATCCTGTAATACTGTGTAACAGATTTGGGCGCTCAAATAACATTGCAATAGGGGGGAGGGGAGAATAGAAGCAAACAAGTCCAAAATCGAAAAACGGCGAAAATTATATAAAGTGTCTCAACTATTTTTGCAACCCGTTGTCTGAAAAGCGAGGATTGAAAAACGCAGTTTAAAAGTTAGTCTCTCTTTCTTCCCGGCTGATTTTTGCCCTGATTTCTTTGTATATGATTTATTTATCAGAAAAGCGCGTAAATGATGGCTTTTAATGTAGAAAATTTAAGTTGGTACTCGAAGGAGATTTCCGGATATGATACGTAAAGGTTGGTACAGTAGTTCCGGTCTGTTATTAATTAATGCTCCTTTCAAGGCAAAATACACCTCTATCAAAAAGCTTAAAGTCCTTATTTTTGAACATTTGTGTTCTGTTTGGTGAATTGAGACTGTTCCGATGCGGATACATTGAAATAAAAGCTGTTTTGACTTCTACAGTCAACCACGGTCAACCAATGATACTGTAAGGAAAATGTAAACAAAAATCTTATGGCATTTTTTGCGGTTGACCGTTGAAATGTTCATGAAGATGAAATCTACCGTACAATCCGTTGTTTTTCTGGATGATAAACTCTACGTGACTTCTAGAGTGAGATCAAAGCAGCACGGCAGCTGTAAGCTTGCGAATTTGTAGAAAGTACTTTTGCGGGAGTGGGTATTTAATAGAACTGGCTTCAAGGCCACATCGTAAAAATTGCTTAATTTTAGGTATGTGGAAGTGCGCATCCGTTTCCGCTGGCCTCCACTTTTGTGAACCGCGTATTCGATTTAGTCTCAGTTTGAAAACCCTAATTTACAAGGCGGCAGAGGGTGAAAATTTTAAACTTAGACGCTCGAATTGGGAGAATTTAAAATCCTTCACCGAGTGCCAAATCTTTGAACCGGAAGGAGACCTTCCGGAGTCGCACTGAAAAAAGTCTATCCGTGACTTTATTACTCATGTCATGCACAGCTTATGTCCAACATCTACATACTTCATCAGAGGCCATGATACTCTAGCCTGGGCTGCATTCAAACTAAATACGTGCTTAAAGAAAACACGCCTTTCTTCTTTTGGCTGAATTTCAAGTCGAATAAGTTTAAGTGAAATCTGACAACTTGTTGACATTACTTGCGGTTTTGGTCAAATTAATTTTCGAATTCTTCTCTCAGTTCTCTACAGCATTTTTCATTGCTGGCGAAAGCTATGCGAAGCAAAGCAAATATAATCAAACGATAGAAATATTTCGACAAGCTGAAGTTGCTCGATCGCGATCAGGGCTGTCAGTGGTCACGGGTCTTTCAACTTTGACTTACGCTTGTCAAACCGAGAAATTACCAAAACCTCTGTGATAATGGTTCTGAAGTACAACAAATCTACTGGCAATTCAGGAATACAATGATAACAATCAAATACCTCCAGGAAACGTCTTCCCATCTCTTCGTTTCTTCATGCGTATTCGATGATGCTCAAATTTCAAAGGCAATTGTTGACACAGCATGACGGACTGACTGACTGACGCAGTCTTAACTGCAATAAGGTGGGATACTTAAAAATGCCACCGCAAAAACTACTTCGACGATCGCGTTCTAGATTTTGTTGCGTTGTCGGTAATATCGATACTGCCCAAATTGGGAACAGAATGACTTCCATATTTGGAATCCATTGTTGACAGCACCGGGACACATTCCAATTGACTGGATCGCATGAAGCTTTGCTTTTCAGCACTTCGTGCTGAACGCGGGCTTAAAAATCGGACAGTTTCAAGCGTTGCCGAAGATTTCTTTGTCTGCGAATACCCACGGGTTGAAAATTAATAGCAGGCCTGTCATATTCACAATATGATTCCTTTTGTTTTCTTCGATAACGTTGTTGTTGTATAAAACCTTATCATGCTTTCCTGCCTTAAAAACCGCCATAGCTTAGCTGTGTTCAATGTATAGCGCTGAATATATTCCGTCTTACACCTCATTTGTATAGAAAAATAGCGCGAAAACGGCAAAGCAGCGTTCTTTAGCGATCAAAAATCCACAAGAAAAATAATTTGTAAACAAGAAAACGCTTTCCTTTGTATAACTGACAAGGTGTTACAGTACAAAGACCGCACAAGCTGATGGTCATCTCATCTGTTGTAAAATGGTGTGGCGTTGAACATTTATGACGCCTGCGTAGTACCAGGCCTTCTCAAATGCACGCAACTTGGCAACCAAATAAAGGTCTCCAAAAAAAAAGAAAGCATGTTAAACTACACTTGATGCTTGGCAAAGTCTGTTCTACAACCAGACAGCAAGACGGTATAATCCTCGTAACCGTTGCATTTATTCTGACCACAAAACATAGCGTTTAGCGGTGACAAACCCCCAAGTTAAATATTCTGTGGGTTTCAAGACACATAAGTTTCTAGGAAAATCGATCTCCATTTTTCTATGAGCAGATTTTTCGAGAATCTTGTAACATATTTCGACTTCTAATTCGAAATAACGTACTCCCAGAAAGTTTTGCAAATATTCAACAAATATTCGCTGAAATACCTCAGTTTAACTCTCTCAGACAATGAGTTGCAAAATTGTTGACTTTCTTTAAAAAATGATAAATTTCGCGTTTGTTCCTTTCGCTTTAAGTAAAATTGCGCTCAATCTGATCATTTCCCCTTCCCCATTTCAATGTTGATCCTGTAATACTGTGTAAAAGATTTGGGCGCTCAAACAACATTGCAATAGGGGGAGGAGAGAAGAGAAGCAAACAAGTCCAAAATCGAAAAATAGGGCGAAAATGATATAAAGTGTCTCAACTATTTTTGCAGCCCGGAATTGAATTTGAATTGAATTTGCAACACGGTAGCCCTAAGTTGGGCCTAGACACAAATATCCGGATATTTTTTGAGATATTTAGAATAGTTTTTCAGTCTTTATGCAAACTAGGCTTTATTTTCTTAACGTTTGAACCTGTTTTATTCAGTTGGTGCCACCAGTAATCTAATTCAGCGGTTTCTTCCTTGAATAATATATCCCATAAGACTTGTGTAGGCAAGTGGTGGCCAAGATAGGTGGGGCTGCACAACGCTTTCCCAACTATAGCGCATGCGTGCATACTGCAATAGTTACCAGTCCTAATATAGCTCAGTCATATACATCCCTATATATTCCTATACAGCCCTATGCACCCTCATACAACAATACACATCCCTATGCAGCCCTGTACATCCTATACAGCCATATACATCCCTATACAGCCATATACGTCCCTATACATCCCTATACAGCCATATACATCCCTATACATTCATATACAGCCCCATATAGCCATATGCAGCCATATACAGCCCTATACGGCCTTATACAGCCACATACAGTCTTATTTATTTATTTATTTATTTATTTACTTATTTATTTATTTATTATGTATTTAAAGGTGATGAGGTGGATTCAAACAGCCAAAAGTCGGGGAGAAATGCACCAGTCTAAAACTAAGACGGAGCGTTCGGTGCTCGTCTATGAACATACGTTCCCCTGTGTGATTGGATATTTGTATGGCAACAAAAAGAAGACGTGTTATAGCCTCAGAGCAATCTTCTTTAAAGATAATGGGGTTTTTTTCAATGCTTTTCCCATTAAGAAACTGACCAAGAATTCATAAACAAGCCAAGAAACCCAGGTGATCACAGTCAGTGTCAAGTCTAAATATTCTATATTACACAGAAGACATTTACAAGTGGAAAATACAGACCAAGGCCGAATTTCAAAGTCCTTAACAACTATAATGTTATGTTATGTTTGTGCATTCCTGTGCATTGATTCTGGTTTGGTTTGAATGGCTGGGTTTGTATATACATATACGAGTGTTGAGTCGAGAATGTTGTGACACAGAATGCAAAGTTTGTAAATGAGTTTTGATTTTCAGCTCGCAGATATTTCAAATCAAGGATTAGAGTTGCAGATTTGTTCACAGGCTGGCACTACAGAACTAGCCTTGTGAAATAGAGCTTGGAATTCCCAGGATTTTAGTCCTAGGAATTCCTAAGAATAAAGGTGTGAATTTGCACGGTAATTTGGACATGGAATTCCTAGGAATTCCCAGGAATGCTTCAAAGTAGGCCATTTTACTTGGTAATCATTGGGAATTGCTGAGAATTCTCAGGAATTCCTGAGTATTCCCAGGAATTCCTAGGAATTATTGAGAATTTTTTGGGAATCCTTGGGAATCCCTGAGATGAGAATTCAGGTTGCCATAGAAACCTTAGCACCAATAATTGTGCTCCCCAAATTTACAGGATCCCTTGCCCTTAAATATCAAACAAAACACAATATTGTCATGAACATACATGTACACTGAAATAAATTTATTCTGCTATTGATAATATTCTACAATATTTTGATTTGAAAATATAATTTGTTTTATGAGCCTAATTGTCTGTACAGTATTAACAACAGTATTAAAAGTATTAGTATTTATATTTGCCATTGTGGATATCCCTAATTTCCACATATTTTTCATCGTGAAATTATCTTGCTACACATTTGAAACTTGGTAAATGGTCTAAAGTAGTATGCAGCTAACATACTGCACATGCAGTGTTTTTTGACTCAGGATAGGCAAGATATGATCAGTACATATTTAAACTGGACTCAGCTGCTATACTGTAGTGTCCAGGGCTGTTATCAGGTTCTTCATGGCTGTCTTGTATGCCTACATCACTCTCCTGTCCGTGGTTTTCCCTATAGAAAGCCAAGAAAATAACAGATCAGGTAAAGCAAATTTATACATTGTGGCAGTTACACAAAATCAATGGCAACCAAAGTATGCAGTGAAGGGAGAAATGAATGAACATCATATAATAGCTTTGTCATATTTTAGACTTTGTTATTTCTTATTTGCCATCTGAATGTATTTCTTCTTTTCCACATATGTTCATCTAAAGTTTAACAACTTGCCAAGCAAACGAATGTAGGCTATCTAAAACAAAAAACAAAAAAACGGAAAACCAGTAGCAGCCAGAATATGGTTAACATTTATATGGTGGGAGCTAGTGAATTTTAACCCCATTCACTCCCTAGAGTGATCCACTCCAATTAATTTCTCGCTAAAGATATAAATATCCCTATCATTACAGTATGGAGAAGTTACAATCTCAGCCAAAACTTGTTGAAACACCCCCACTCCCCCGTGCAATGTTGGAAGCGTCGGCCGTATCTTCTCGCGTTTTCTCGTGATTTTTACAACATTGCAAAGGGGGATGGGGGAGCCTGAAGCCTAAGTGTTTCAACAGTTTTGGCGGGGATTGTCTGCGGTTAGCTTGCGTTATTGTAAAAGGAGACTGAGTGTAAAATAGACGTCAAATCGAGTGAGTTGTATGCAAACTGTTTCATCGTTGTCTGGCTCTAAAAATTCAAAAGACATCGTGCCTGTTGCCAAATACATCTCCCGTGTATTGTGCATTTGTTAATGAATTATTCACACAAATTTGATTGGTTCGAGGTTGCAAAAAAAGAAGTTTACGCGCCCAATGAGAGTCTTACATTTGAATTCAAATATTATACTCTTGTTTACAATCGTTATTGAAATCCTCTTCGTTTATAGTCAACTGTGCATCAATGGATCTCATTCAGCATTATAATGATAGTAATTCAGAAGATGAGGCCGTGGAAGCTGGTTTGGCAGACAATTTAAGCGTTCCGCAGGTCTGGAGTGTATATCTCATAACCTATAGTCAAGCTAATCTTGCACGCTTGCCCACACGTAATGCGTTTGCCGCTGCTGTCCTCGAAGGCTTCCAAAACACAGGCAACTCTTCAGAAACAGTTGTGCACTGGGTCTGCAGCCAAGAAAGCCACCGTGAGACTGACGGAAAACACTATCACATGGCCATAAAGTTAAGTCAGCCGAGGAGATGGCGTGCTGTGCGACAATATTTGTCCCGGATACGAAACATTAACGTTCATTTTTCTAATCGCCACGACAACTACTTCACAGCGTGGAGCTATACAACGAAAGAAGACCGCCAGTATGTTGAATCGGAGAGGCATCCCCAGCTGAGAAACAGCTACCCACCTGTGACTTCTGCAGCCACAGAACGGTTACGAGCAAGAGTCGCAGAATCTGCTGAAGACAGAAATGAAGAAGAGGTAAGGGGAAGGCCCCAAAAGCGCAGCAAGAAAAATCGCCTAAGCATATACGACGTGTTGCAAATAGCTGTCAGAAATGAAATCAAATCCCGTTTGGAGCTCTTAGCCTTTGCTAACCGCCAGCAAGAACTCGGAAAAACAGATCTTGTGGAGTTCATCGCAAACAGAGGAAGGAGAGCTGTGGAGGAGGCACTTCAGGTTGGCAGGGAGTTAAAACAAGCAGAAGAAAACCTACGACGTTCAAAGCTCACTCGCCTGGAGATACTGCAGGAGGCTCTTGACAGTGCGTGCGTGGAACGGTGTAATGGCGATTGGCTTCTGCTGGCCGAAGATATCCTGCAGAGAAATGGAATTCCTCAAGCTTCATTTACAGGTGCAGTGAGGAGACTGTTGGAGGAAGGGCGCGGCAAGTACCGAAACATTCTAATCAAGGGGCCAGCCAACTGTGGAAACACCTTCATTCTGAACCCACTGAATTCTATTTACAACACATTTACAAATCCCACGACAACTACGTTTGCATGGGTTGGCGCCGAGACGGCGGAGGTAATCTTCCTTAATGACTTTCGCTGGAGCCCTCAAATTCTTCCGTGGCATGATTTGCTACTTTTGCTGGAGGGTCAAACTGTACATTTACCTGCTCCGAAAACTCGATTTGCGAGAGATCTTGTTTTCGGCGGCGACACGCCAGTGTTCAGTACGGCAAAACAGGAACTCGTTTTTCCAAGTGGGGGATTTGTCGACGAACGGGAAACGCAGATGATGAGAGTTCGCTGGCGTGTGTTTTCTTTCGCCTCTCCAATTCCTGGGGAAGAGCAGCGCAATGTTCCACCTTGTGCACAGTGTTTTGCCCGACTCATTCTTCTCTGAACAACAACTGCGGTCCCAGGGGAATAAGTGCAAATGAAAACTGCTCTTGCGGCAAAACTTTGAACTGAGGCTGAAATCATCCGTCATCCTTAGTCAAACACTAAACACAGAAGAGTAAATGATAACCATCATTTCATTTGCTCTAATTTCTCACGACGCATGGCCTATAAGTTTACAAAAACTACGCAAAACACGTGGGATTAGTCCCAGCAACATTTCCTGAAAGTTTCATGCGATTCGGAGATGGTCGAAAAATCTTCGAATTTTTGACAAAAACGTAAGGCTATAGCCCAGGGTTTTTGGCCGATTTTGGCCAAAAATTGAAAACTCTTGAAACTTTCAGGAAACCTTCCTGGGACTATAAGAAGACATTCTGCAATACATTTGCGTGATATATCGTCGTCCGTCGGTGAGATACAGCAATAAAATGGCTTAGAACTTTGAAAGGTGTGATGTTTCAAATAGACGATGATTTGCTCTAATTTCTCACAATGCGTGGCCTAAAAGTTTACAAAAACTATGCAAAACGCGTCGGAATAGTCCCAGCAACATTTCGTGAAAGTTTCATGCGATTCGGAGAAGGTCGAAAAATCTTGGAATTTTGACAAAAACGTAAGGCTATAGCCCAGGGTTTTTGGCCGATTTTGGCCAAAAATTGAAAACTCTTGAAACTTTCAGGAAACCTTCCTGGGACTATAAGAAGACATTCTGCAATACATTTGCGTGATCTATCATCATCCGTTGGTGAGATATAGCAATAAAATGGCTTAGAACTTTGAAAAGCGCGACGTTTTAATTAGACGATGATTTGCTCTAATTTCTCACGACGCGTGGCCTACAAGTTTACAAAAACTATGCAAAACGCGTAGGAATAGTCCCAGCAACATTTCCTGAAAGTTTCTTGCGATTCGGAGAAGGTCGAAAAATCTTGGAATTTTGACAAAAACGTAAGGCTATAGCCCAGGGTTTTTGGCCGATTTTGGCCAAAAATTGAAAACTCTTGAAACTTTCAGGAAACCTTCCTGGGACTATAAGAAGACATTCTGCAATACATTTCCGAGATCTATCGTCATCCGTTGGTGAGATATAGCAATAAAATGGCTTAGAACTTTGAAAAGCGCGACGTTTTAATTAGACGATGATTTGCTCTAATTTCTCACGATGCGTGGCCTAAAAGTTTACAAAAACTATGCAAAACGCGTAGGAATAGTCCCAGCAACATTTCCTGAAAGTTTCTTGCGATTCGGAGAAGGTCGAAAAATCTTGGAATTTTGACAAAAACGTAAGGCTATAGCCCAGGGTTTTTGGCCGATTTTGGCCAAAAATTGAAAACTCTTGAAACTTTTAGGAAACCTTCCTGGGACTATAAGAAGACATTCTGCAATACATTTGCGCGATCTATCGTCGTGCGCTGGTGAGATATAGCAATAAAATGGCTTAGAACTTTGAAAAGCGCGATGTTTTAATTAGACAATGATTTGCTCTAATTTCTCATGACGTGTGGCCTAAAACTTTACAAAAGCTATGCAAAACGCGTCGGAATATTCCAAGCAACATTTCCTGAAAGTTTCATGCGATTCGGAGAAGGTCGAAAAATCTTGGAATTTTGACAAAAACGTAAGGCTATAGCCCAGGGTTTTTGGCCGATTTTGGCCAAAAATTGAAAACTCTTGAAACTTTCAGGAAACCTTCCTGGGACTATAAGAAGACATTCTGCAATACATTTGCGTGATCTATCGTCATCCGTTGGTGAGATATAGCAATAAAATGGCTTAGAACTTTGAAAAGCGTGACGTTTTAATTAGACGATGATTTGCTCTAATTTCTCACAATGCGTGGCCTAAAAGTTTACAAAAAATATGCAAAACGCGTAGGAATAGTCCCAGCAACATTTCCTGAAAATTTCTTGCGATTCGGAGAAGGTCGAAAAATCTTGGAATTTTGACAAAAACGTAAGGCTATAGCCCAGGGTTTTTGGCCGATTTTGGCCAAAAATTGAAAACTCTTGAAACTTTCAGGAAACCTTCCTGGGACTATAAAAAGACATTCTGCAATACATTTGCGTGATATATCGTCGTCCGTCGGTGACATATAGCAATAAAATGGCTTAGAACTTTGAAAGTTGTGATGTTTCAATTAGACGATGATTTGTTCTAATTTCTCACAATGCGTGGCCTAAAAGTTTACAAAAACTATGCAAAACGCGTCGGAATAGTCCCAGCAACATTTCGTGAAAGTTTCATGCGATTCGGAGATGGTCGAAAAACCTTGGAATTTTGACAAAAACGTAAGGCTATAGCCCAGGGTTTTTGGCCGATTTTGGCCAAAAATTGAAAACTCTTGAAACTTTCAGGAAACCTTCCTGGGACTATAAGAAGACATTCTGCAATACATTTGCGTGATCTATCGTCATCCGTTGGTGAGATATAGCAATAAAATGGCTTAGAACTTTGAAAAGCGGGACGTTTTAATTAGACGATGATTTGCTCTAATTTCTCACGATGCGTGGCCTAAAAGTTTACAAAAACTATGCAAAACGCGTAGGAATAGTCCCAGCAACATTTCCTGAAAGTTTCTTGCGATTCGGAGAAGGTCGAAAAATCTTGGAATTTTGACAAAAACGTAAGGCTATAGCCCAGGGTTTTTGGCCGATTTTGGCCAAAAATTGAAAACTCTTGAAACTTTCAGGAAACCTTCCTGGGACTATAAGAAGACATTCTGCAATACATTTCCGTGATCTATCGTCATCCGTTGGTGAGATATAGCAACGAAATGGCTTAGAACTTTGAAAAGCGCGACGTTTTAATTAGACAATGATTTGCTTTAATTTCTCACGACGTGTGGCCTAAAACTTTACAAAAACTATGCAAAACGCCTCGGAATAATCCCAGCAACATTTCCTGAAAGTTTCATGCGATTCGGAGAAGGTCGAAAAATCTTGGAATTTTGACAAAAACGTAAGCCTATAGCCCAGGGTTTTTGGCCGATTTTGGCCAAAAATTGAAAACTCTTGAAACTTTCAGGAAACCTTCCTGGGACTATAAGAAGACATTCTGCAATACATTTCCGTGATCTATCGTCATCCGTTGGTGAGATATAGCAATAAAATGGCTTAGAACTTTGAAAAGCGCGACGTTTTAATTAGACAATGATTTGCTCTAATTTCTCATGACGTGTGGCCTAAAACTTTACAAAAGCTATGCAAAACGCGTCGGAATATTCCAAGCAACATTTCCTGAAAGTTTCATGCGATTAGGAGAAGGTCGAAAAATCTTGGAATTTTGACAAAAACGTAAGGCTATAGCCCAGGGTTTTTGGCCGATTTTGGCCAAAAATTGAAAACTCTTGAAACTTTCAGGAAACCTTCCTGGGACTATAAGAAGACATTCTGCAATACATTTGCGTGATCTATCGTCATCCGTTGGTGAGATATAGCAATAAAATGGCTTAGAACTTTGAAAAGCACGACGTTTTAAATAGACGATGATTTGCTCTAATTTCTCACAACGCGTGGCCTAAAAGTTTACAAAAACTATGCAAAACGCGTCGGAATAGTTCCAGCAACAATTCCTGAAAGTTTCATGCGATTCGGAGACGGTCGAAAAATCTTGGAATTTTGACAAAAACGTAAGGCTATAGCCCAGGGTTTTTGGCCGATTTTGGCCAAAAATTGAAAACTCTTGTAACTTTCAGGAAACCTTCCAGGGACTATAAAAAGACATTCTGCAATACATTTGCGTGATATATCGTCGTCCGTCGGTGAGATATAGCAATAAAATGGCTTAGAACTTTGAAAGGTGTGATGTTTCAATTAGACGATGATTTGCTCTAATTTCTCACAATGCGTGGCCTAAAAGTTTACAAAAACTATGCAAAACGCGTCGGAATAGTCCCAGCAACAATTCCTGAAAGTTTCATGCGATTCGGAGAAGGTCGAAAAATCTTGGAATTTTGACAAAAACGTAAGGCTATAGCCCAGGGTTTTTGGCCGATTTTGGCCAAAAATTGAAAACTCTTGAAACTTTCAGGAAACCTTCCTGGGACTATAAGAAGACATTCTGCATTACATTTGCGTGATCTATCGTCATCCGTTAGTGAGATATAGCAAAAAAATGGCTTAGAACTTTGAAAAGCGCGACGTTTTAATTAGACGGTGATTTGCTCTAATTTCTCACGACGCGTTGCCTAAAAGTTTAAAAAAACTATGCAAAACGCGTCGGAATAGTCCCAGCAACATTTCCTGAAAGTTTCATGCGATTCGGAGAAGGTCGAAAAATCTTGGAATTTTGACAAAAACGTAAGGTTATAGCCCAGGGTTTTTGGTCGATTTTGGCCAAAAATTGAAAACTCTTGAAACTTTCAGGAAACCTTCCTGGGACTATAAGAAGACATTCTGCAATACATTTGCGTGATCTATCATCATCCGTTGGTGAGATATAGCAATAAAATGGCTTAGAACTTTGAAAAGCGCGACGTTTTAATTAGACGATGATTTGCTCTAATTTCTCACGACGCGTGGCCTACAAGTTTACAAAAACTATGCAAAACGCGTCGGAATAGTCCCAGCAACATTTCCTGAAAGTTTCATGCGATTCGGAGAAGGTCGAAAAATCTTGGAATTTTGACAAAAACGTAAGGCTATAGCCCAGGGTTTTTGGCCGATTTTGGCCAAAAATTGAAAACTCTTGAAACTTTCAGGAAACCTTCCTGGGACTATAAGAAGACATTCTGCGATACATTTGCGTGATCTATCGTCATCCGTTGGTGAGATATAGCAATAAAATGGCTTAGAACTTTGAAAGTTGTGATGTTTTAATTAGACGATGATTTGCTCTAATTTCTCACGATGCGTGGCCTAAAAGTTTACAAAAACTATGCAAAACGCGTAGGAATAGTCCCAGCAACATTTCCTGAAAGTTTCATGCGATTCGGAGACGGTCGAAAAATCTTGGAATTTTGACAAAAACGTAAAGCTATAGCCCAGGGTTTTTGGCCGATTTTGGCCAAAAATTGAAAACTCTTGAAACTTTCAGGAAACCTTCCTGGGACTATAAGAAGACATTCTACAATACATTTGCGTGATCTAGTGTCATCCGTTGGTGAGATATAGCAATCAAATGGCTTAGAACTTTGAAAAGCGTGACGTTTTAATTAGACGATGATTTGCTCTAATTTCTCACGATGCGTGGCCTAAAAGTTTACAAAAACTATGCAAAACGCGTAGGAATAGTCCCAGCAACATTTCCTGAAAATTTCTTGCGATTCGGAGAAGGTCGAAAAATCTTGGAATTTTGACAAAAACGTAAGGCTATAGCCCAGGGTTTTTGGCCGATTTTGGCCAAAAATTGAAAACTCTTGAAACTTTCAGGAAACCTTCCTGGGACTATAAGAAGACATTCTGCAATACATTTGCGTGATCTATCGTCATCCGTTGGTGAGATATAGCAATAAAATGGCTTAGAACTTTGAAAAGCGGGACGTTTTAATTAGACGATGATTTGCTCTAATTTCTCACGATGCGTGGCCTAAAAGTTTACAAAAACTATGCAAAACGCGTAGGAATAGTCCCAGCAACATTTCCTGAAAGTTTCTTGCGATTCGGAGAAGGTCGAAAAATCTTGGAATTTTGACAAAAACGTAAGGCTATAGCCCAGGGTTTTTGGCCGATTTTGGCCAAAAATTGAAAACTCTTGAAACTTTCAGGAAACCTTCCTGGGACTATAAGAAGACATTCTGCAATACATTTCCGAGATCTATCGTCATCCGTTGGTGAGATATAGCAATAAAATGGCTTAGAACTTTGAAAAGCGCGACGTTTTAATTAGACGATGATTTGCTCTAATTTCTCACGATGCGTGGCCTAAAAGTTTACAAAAACTATGCAAAACGCGTAGGAATAGTCCCAGCAACATTTCCTGAAAGTTTCTTGCGATTCGGAGAAGGTCGAAAAATCTTGGAATTTTGACAAAAACGTAAGGCTATAGCCCAGGGTTTTTGGCCGATTTTGGCCAAAAATTGAAAACTCTTGAAACTTTTAGGAAACCTTCCTGGGACTATAAGAAGACATTCTGCAATACATTTGCGCGATCTATCGTCGTGCGCTGGTGAGATATAGCAATAAAATGGCTTAGAACTTTGAAAAGCGCGATGTTTTAATTAGACAATGATTTGCTCTAATTTCTCATGACGTGTGGCCTAAAACTTTACAAAAGCTATGCAAAACGCGTCGGAATATTCCAAGCAACATTTCCTGAAAGTTTCATGCGATTCGGAGAAGGTCGAAAAATCTTGGAATTTTGACAAAAACGTAAGGCTATAGCCCAGGGTTTTTGGCCGATTTTGGCCAAAAATTGAAAACTCTTGAAACTTTCAGGAAACCTTCCTGGGACTATAAGAAGACATTCTGCAATACATTTGCGTGATCTATCGTCA